>OY770130.1:10007500-10607500 GCA_963669345.1 Gortyna flavago
TCACGAGTGTTCCGAATTGTTGACAGTTCTCAGCTGTCATAATCGTAATATCCAATACGGAACGCATGTGAGACGATTTGAGTGCTGTGACTGCCAATTCGGAATGCGCCAAAGTCACTTCACTTGACAGTCGGTCAGTCATCATAGTCATTTTCAATTTATTTTATTCAACATCCAAACTTGTTGGTTTTGCAGGTTTTGTAACGTAGTTATTTGTGTAAATATTTAATTAAAAACCTAAATAGATTTATATAGATTTAGCTCGTTAAGTGAAGTTCTATAATTACAATTGTAATATGGCTGCAACTTCGAAAAGTACAATGAAAAATGTTTACGTTGACTGTTTAACACAACAAATAGATGAGTTTGAATTACTGAAATCTATGTATCCAAATCAAGGAGAAATTATCTTAAGTGATAAAGATATAATAAAGGAAATCAGCAACTTTTTAGAACACAAAACAGAATACATACCTTCGCATTTAGACTTCAAACTAAATCTTTTCATAGATGGACTGAAGTTGGAAATTTTTATTAATTTGCCTAGCTCTTACCCAGAGGAAGAGCCAGACATTTATGTAAGATGTAACAAGATGAATCGACAAAATGAATCAAGTTTGAATTCAGAACTTCTAGAATATATAAAAGAAAATCATATAGGAGAAGTGTGTCTGTACACTGCCATTTCATGGTTACAAGAAAATGTTGATAAATTTGCAACAATTACACAGGAAAGCAATCCTCCAGACTCAGTTACAACCCAGGAAACTAAAGATGAATTTGCACGGCTTTGGATATATTCTCATCATATTTACAACAAAAGAAAAAGAGAAGAAATTGTTAAAAAAGCCAGAGAATTGAAATTAACTGGGTTCTCTTTGCCCGGGAAGCCTGGTATAGTATGTGTTGAGGGACATCACAGTGACTGTAAAGAATGGTGGAAAGATATTAAATCAATGACTTGGAAGAAAATAATGATAAGAAAAACAGAAATATTTGATCCAAGTGAAGAAAGGTCCTACAAAAAGTTTTCAAATTTTGATGAACTGTGTCTATTAAATCCTGTACATAATAAACATTCCAACATGAGTGAATTATCCAAGTTAATGAATGAACTTGGCTTAAGCCAAATATTTAATGATTTATTTGGGTTGTGCAATGATGAATAAAATTCAAATCAATATTGTATCAGCCTGTAAGTAAATAAAATACTTGACTGTTTGACTTCTATTGGGGCCATACTTATACATTTTTTTATAATACTTCTATTTAGTTGCAAAGGATAAGAAATAATATATAATATTAATTTGTGCTATTAAATGTTATAAGACTATATTTTTAATGACCTATTTAACATACCACATGGTGCTGCATAGTCATTTAATCTATCTAAAGTCTGGAATTATCAATATGACCATCATGCCATCATCAGTAACCTCGCTCCGGACTGATGCAACTCTAAAGAAGAGAAGACTCACTCTATCCTAACTCTCTAGTCTTATTAAAATTGTTGTAGTATTGATAAGACTTTACAGAGTTAGGATGTATTTAGCGATAAGAGTTATGTTATAATTAGAATTACGGGGCGAAAAAAAACGCCTTTTTGACAGCGCTCACGGTGTTAATAATAATTGTATAATAAGGCATTGAGATAGGAAAAGCACGGATACGGCCTATTCTAGTATTGAAATAACAGTTATACAAATATCTATCATAGCGAGACGCACATCGCATGCTTAAGGTGAAAGCGCCAGGGTAACCCGCGAAATTCAATATTTTCTTTAATCAAGAGCTGCATATGCAAAGAGAGACATCCACAGAGTACTTTTTGATTGGAGACATCTAAATGTTTGTCAAGCACCAAAATTTGGCAACACTTGTGTGACGTCAAAATCATGTCTGCGTGATCGGTCGTCATGTTGAGTGCCGAGTTTTATGAATGGGTCTGTGGTAGATGTGCTGTGAAACGGTTGATTGCTCAAAATATTTTTGTTGTTTTCGAGAGAAATACGTCTAGAAACTAGGTATTTTGAGCAATCAACCGTTTGACAGCACATCTATTGTACAGAGGCCAGCACATCAAGGCCGCCTTCCGAATTGGCCAATATCGCTCACAGCACTCAAATCGTCTCACATGCGTTCCATAATGGATATCACGATTATGACAGCTGAGAGCTGTCAACAATTCGGAACACTCGTTAGCGCGCTCACAGTGCTTACTCGGTGTCAAAAAGATATTACAGCAGTATTTCTTCATAAAAACACCACACGTTTCTTCCTTTTCTTTGTTTAGGTGGGGACTGTCAGCCAGAAGCACAATTTCGAAAATGCCACGTTATTAAAAAGATATGGTGCAACTCAAAACAAAACACACACTGACACATCCTCATCCTCACACACACACACTGTTATTTTTGACAGCGCTCACGGTGATATTTGTACGAGGCATGGTCGGCGTTATCGCAAGATGGCGCATGCCATGACGTCATCTATGACGATTCACGGGACATCGTTATCGCGCTCACGCCAATTCGGTACGGGTTTTAGCACGCTCAAATCGATTACATCGATTATTTCCTCAATTCGGAACGCGCCCCAAGTTACCCCAATCTGTCAAATTTCTTTAATAGATTTTTACATTTTTTTGAAAATTTGACAGATTGGGGTAACTTGATGTGCTGGCCTCTGTACTTCGTACCACAAACCCATTCATAAAACTCAGCACAACATGGCGACCAGTGAACGAAAATAAACATGGAAGCCATAATCAGAACAAATTCCACACAAAAAGTGGCACTACTTGACCAACTTCAAACCATAATGACGTATGATTCAAAATATGACTGTTTTGCATTCCAACAAATATGTGTGAATAAAACACACAGTGTTGCTAGATGAAGAAGCTGATGTAATTCTGCCTTTATATTGATATCTATGGTTAAAACTTACCGAATTATCCATGGTTTTATACCTGTCTCTCTCTCACCAGCATGCGTCCTTTTCTAATCAAGAAGGACGCTTGGCGCGAAGCTGTCAATGTCATAGGGTCTTCAGCTCACCAGCTAGAGAATAGCTGCAACACTGTGTGTTTTATTCACACATAATACCTGTTTTGTTGGAATGCAAAACAGTCATATTATGTGCTTTCTAAAACACACAGTGTTGCTAGATGAAGACCTGTTTGGTATCTGCTGGTGGTATACAAACGCTATGATGAATGTATTATACAACTGTTCTAGAAAATAGATCAGTTTTATTGTAATTTTTAGTAATAACATCTGTGTAGGTATGTCCAAATGTAACAAAAAATATAAATTTCATTAAAATCAAACAAATAAATAATTCTTATATAATCCTATATCAAGGAAAAAATTACTCAAGTAATTCCCTTTATAAAAGCTATTTAAAAACCTTTACTAGAAAAATTTAAATACAATTAAAAACTTAAAATCAACATTAGAGTTGGTACTATCAACTCTGTTTACAGCAACAGTATTTTATTATTATTAAAACTTAAATTTTAATTCTAGTTTCCTTTGTTAAGTATTTAACAGGTCTATTCTCTAACCAACTTCTAGAGGTTACCGCTGACCTGATTCTGCCTGGTAGGGCATCAATATTAGTATCTTTAAAAATACTATGAATCCAACCTGCAATCATTGTTCTTGAAGCAGGTTTTAATTTCCCTTAAAGAGATATAAATAGACTTGAGACAGTTCCGTCTGCGCTTCTTTTAATTTCAGACCTTTCTATAAAGTTATTACCTAATGTGTTTGACAGGGCAGACATGATGGTCTGGATGTTTCCGCAACAAATAACCTGACTGTCTGTGTACTTTAGAAACTGTTTTTGAGTCGAGCCAAACCTTGACCACAGAATAATCTCATCTTCCGTATTAATTAGATTCTCAGGGTTATTTTCTAATAATGTGAGATCATAAATCCTACGACCTGCCTGAGACCAGCAAGAGTATTAGCTAAAGCTGTGCGTCTAGCGATTTCAAATATAGAATCAAATACAGAATGTGAATTTGTTGAAGTCCTTAGCCAGTTAAACACATAATTGCAGTGTCCCAAATTGGTAGTTTTTATATTGCAGGTTTAGCAAGTGAAATGGCTTTTAGAACTTGATGAACGAAAAAATGCTTTGAGATATCTACTTTTGATGTTGCGCACTATAAAGAAATAGCTGATTTATGAAGAAGAATAGTTTTATAAGTTAAAAATTAACTTTGCAAAAATTGTAGCAACCTGCTGGCCCGATATATTACTTTACTCTATGCTGCTGGTTCTCAGGTTTTTTTTTTTTTTTTTAATTTTTATTATATTGGTATCACACCACAATAACCATCTTTTAATAGGGGTACTATGTTGTTAAAGTAAATGTCCGCCAGTTACTTTTTAATAAGTTCTTATCCTCTATGGACCAGTGAGCAGTGATCAGCCCTACCCCATTTTCTAGGCAAAAAGAGTCAATTTGTCCACTTTTGCAGGGCAATTTCCTGTCGTCCGATCGATTAGAACCTTCCGCAGATTCTTTGTCGGAAGTGGCTCTACTATGGCTCTCGCTCACAGGTCGAGTAGCCAAAAACATTTGATCCGCTCCGGTGCTATTAGGATATAAATTCCTTTTGAACCGTCCAAATGAGCCAGTAGTTTTGGTATTAAACTGGGTGGGGGAAATGCCCACCCTAGATAATAGTTCCATTTTCGGCTGAATACGTTGCAGAAGACTGCTGTACAATCTCTGGTACCTACCCAATGATACGTACTTTTGTATGATCATAGCCGTGTCTCTTGACGCGAACAGATCTACGTCTGGGACACCCCACACTTTGAGTATAGCCTCCGCGGCTTGGGGTAGAAGATGCCACTCTAGTACTTTGCGACCCCTTCATAGGCGATTCGCAATTCCGTTTAGACTCCCCGGGAGGTAGTGGCAGAGAGAGTTAAATTTAACTACTCTCCAAGTGTTATGACTCTGGTCGTCAATCCTAGCAGTGCCAGGGATTCCAGGGAATGTGCCCCCTTCGTTCTTAAAGTATGCGACCAGGGTCCTGTTTTCCGACTGAATATGATTGTGCGCACCTTCCAGAGCCATCCGCTGACTGTTGATGGTGCTCCTGATAAGGGGCCCACTTTTCTGATAGGTAAGTGCTGTTTAAATCAGCTCCCTACCCTAAGTCTGCAGCAGCCATAGTCAAGAAGTGAGTCGAGTGTCGAGCTGTAGTCTACAGCTTTTAACCATTATAGATATGCTGAATGGGTAGAGGAAGATCTTTTCGTTATCTTAATCTATTTTATTTATTTATTAAGTTTTGTTTAATAATTTTAGAAAAAGTTGGGCTCTGCGACAGCGCAGTCAATCCGCTGATACTGCGTAATTTGCAAAGTTCAGTAAACCTAAGAAACTCTGAGCTTCTCGCAGAGAACTGTTTCCATTGCCCAACATTTTGGAAATTATTACTTTTATGGTGACCTGACTTACAGGTTTTGTTGAAACTTAGTTTAGGCACCAGACTTCCACAAATTAAGTACAAAATCTGTAGACTAATTTAACTTTAAGCTGTAATTTGTGGTAATAAAATAAAAATCTATTCTATATCTTTTTTATGTTCTTGGGAGGAAGTTTTACCCAGTTTTGCTGAGTGTTCCATACCAAGTCAAGATATTCTACCTCCTGAGAGGGCTCCAGAACAGACTTATGATAATTTATGTGCTGTCCTAAAGTTTCCAACATTCTCAGTGTTTCCGAAACATGAGAAAACAGTATAGTCCGATACTGTAAAATCGTCCGAATACACAATTATACGGAAAACTAATGCTCGTAGGATCTCCGCAATCCTCAGGCAAACATCTTTGGGCCGATGACAGGCCAAATGACAAGGCGGCCAATTGTAGCGCTTCGTTGTTGCAAATCATTCAGAGGAACCTCCTGTATATGTCTTCAATTGGTAAACGAAAATAGGCCTGGTGAATGTCTATTTTTCCTAACCAATTGTTTGTCTCATTCGTCTTTATGAAGTTGGCTACATCTGTTTGTGAAATTATATAGAAATGTTTAACTGACACTTAAGATTTGAGACCTCCGAGGTCGAAGATGGGACGTAGTCCTCCATCTGTTATAGAAAACCTGGATTGAGGATTGGCGGTGTCTCTAATATTTTCTTTTGTTTTAAGTGGAGGATCATGTCCGTCATGTCCTTTTTTAACTTGGTTGCAAACTTTTGTAACACATGGTTGTCTGGATACTGAAGGGGAAAGTCTTTCAAAATGGGATGCGGCCACCTGTTGTTACTCGTAATAATGTCATTACATAATTGTTTCCTCCCTGTTGTTACCATAAATTGACATGGTCCTTCTGACAACCCCCTTTAAAAGTTTTGATTTGATAGTCAGTTTTTAGTCATGCTTAATATTTTTGTTATGGTCTATATATTTTATAAGGGGCGTGATGTTCTTGTTTTGCTCATCAGATGTATTCAACGTTTTTCTGTCTGTAATATAAGCCACAGTTGAGCCACACCTGAGATCTACCTAAAAAAGATAGGTTGCAAAGCATCTCGGCTAAAAATATATGCTTGGCTACAAGAAACATCATGTACAGTACCTTAATTTCTTATAAAATACTATTCCGTCTAATTTCAATGTACCACATACAATCTGCATTGCAGTCTCCGAACTTTTATAAGACGGGGAGACCCTAGACCAAAAGTACCAGAAATCTTTTCAAACAATGTGCTAATATTTAAACTATATTGATTTTGGTAATGCCCAGTCGAGCAATTCTTGTAACCCTGACTTCAATAGTTGTCTTTGTTCCAAAATATTGTTGCATAAGACTGCTAATTATTGTTCCATGGAAGCTAAGTAATCAGTCAGTGGGTCGTCTTAGGGGCGGCGTTGCCCTTATTAAAATGGCACAACTCTCCTACAAAACTAGGACTAGCAAATCAAGATGGTAGATCTTTTCTTTTAATCGGCTAACTAATTATTTTAATCGTTCTTTGTCAACTTGTGGAATAGTGGTTTTTTGAACAAACTCTGTACAAGTGTCTACACATAAAAAGAGTTTACAATAAGTGTCGGATTTCTTAAAAAATTTGATGTGGATGGGGTCGGATTTGGCATTTTCTTGTTGTTCCTGTATTGAAATACCTACTAGGATTAGTCATTAGTAACGGTAAGATATTTAAGTAACTACAAGTAAACCCCAACTTGTTGCAAGAGTGTCTACAGTCTACACGCGGGTCCGGACGTGTCTGAATTTGTCAGTACTTACGTGAAAGTTTTGTTGGGTGTAGGTGATCTATGCCTTCCTCCCTCATCCTCCGAGGATGAAGAAGATGATGACAATGAGTCATTAGGCCTCGTATTATTCGAGTGAAACTTCAACATTCGAACTTTGCTCACCTCCAACACACAATTTCGACCGGATTCATCGTGAAACACTAATCACAGAACAATAATACTAAAAAACCGACACGTATACTTAATTGACACTGTGTGTTAATTTAATACGATAAATTATTGTATTTAAGACATAATTTTTTAAACTTGAAAATTTTGCGATGTTTTAGCGGCAAAATTTACAAACGCTATGACATTGACAGCTTCGCGCCAAGCGTCCTTCTTGATTAGAAAAGGACGCATGCTGGTGAGAGAGAGACAGGTATAAAACCATGGATAATTCGGTAAGTTTTAATCATAGATATCAATATAAAGGCAGAATTACATCAGCTTCTTCATCTAGCAACACTGTGTGTTTTAGAAAGCACATAATACGAATTACATCCGAGGGTGCAAGAAGACATGCTTGGTGATTGGTTTAAATTCAGAACGAAAGCCGGGATTGGTTCGCGCGCGTGCTGCAATGTCTGCTTTGACAGCTGAGTCATAGTGACGTTGACGATGTTATGCAATAAATGCACCGGACCAAGTCAATAATAAAACAATATTATTGTACGTTTTTATTTGTAATTTTTTTTTTTTTGTTAACTTTTACAATCCAATTAACACAATGTCCCGCGAAATATGATTAATTTATTAAGTTTTTGCCTAGAAGACATTAAAAGAGAATCTTTCAAAATCAGTGAACGAAAATAAACATGGAAGCATTACTTCAAGGAAACTAAGCGCGCATCTTAACACGAAATCACAATTTTGAATTGTCAATGGCGCCGATTCCCTTGTTCACAAACTAAACTAAATTTAAGTTCAGTGCATCTTTTTCTTTCTATTTAATTAAGAAAAGGACAGAAGATAAATATTAGTTTAGTCCTGTCAAATTAGTCAGCGCCTGATGTAAATTGACGTATTTTTAGTAGCTAATTTTTTAATCACGTCTAAACTGTCTATGGAGTATCTTAATTTGACAGGACTAAACTAATATTTATCTTCTGTCCTTTTCTTAATGAAATAGAAAGAAAAGGATGCACTGAACTTAAATTTAGTTTAGTTTGTGAACAAGGGAATCGGCGCCATTTTACATTTTAACGTCACTATCGGCTTTAACAACCTCGATAACAATGAAAACGACACCCATGACAAAAAAAAAAACACCAATAGCCGCCATCTTGGATTTTAATTTTGACTAAATTGACACTTTCGTCAACTCCCACTGCAAGCAGCCTTAAAGAACTTGGTTCTTAAAAAATTTTTTTGAATGCATTTACGATAATTATCTATTTTCTCCATGCTATTAAAGGAACTTTTATGTACCTACCTACAATAGCTTAGTTTATTTTACATAATGCCGTCCCCATAGAAAAAAATTGTTGTGTCTTAATAGTAAAATTTGTCATTATTGTCAGGTAGAAAAGTAAATTGTTTGGTTGGCATAACATCATCCCCATAGACTTCGTGCAACATTTCACTTTTATTAAAAATTTCATAAATAACGATGTCGTACACGTGAAAACTAATTCCAGCATTCTTTTTATGCAAATGTGATGTATTTATACACCACTTCACTGCACAAGAAGGCATTTTTAAATACTTAACACGCAAAAACCGTTAAATAATAATCGACCGCCGCTGTTGCGGACGAACTAAAAGCGTGAGCGGCGCAATCGGTAAGCCCCGCCCACCGCGGCGCAATTGTGTTGGGTCATTTTTTAGAGCTAGGAATGCTTTCATGTTTATTTTCGTTCACTGCATGGCGACCGGTCACGATCACACTAAAGTGTTGCCAAAGGAGAATGCCAGGGTTTCCTACAAGACTCTGCCAGAACCGACAAAGATGATCTACATTTCATAAAAAAGGAAAACTATTATAGAATTTGATAGTATAATTAGTTTTCTATTAGAAGTACACCAAAAAAAGTTATAGCTCTTTATAATTGACCACTTAATACTTCTGATTTTAACAATAACATGAAATAAACTATGATTAATTAAATTAATTTCAAATCTTCCTGTGTATGTCGAATGAAATTACTTATATTTTGTTTATACAGCAATAAACAACACAAAACTCGAAAAACACGGAAACACTTCGTCGTAGTGATGTGTCCCTCACTCATGAGGCACCTCATTTGTGTACTCGTGATCGCAAATTGAAAGAGTTACTCGAATTTCAATATTGAACCACCTCATCCCTCATCACCTCACTCGGTTGACAATAGAAAATCGAGGCGAGCGAGTTCGTGACTCGCGAGTGAGTATTGAGTGATTGAGCGGACTCAGTGAGCGAATGAACCGACTCAAAAATTGTATAGTTATTGAGAATGAGTGAGGTGAGGTCTGGTTTTAAAGCTATGGTTAATTATTATGAACCCTAAAAGCATTAGCATTAGATTGGTAATCAAGTGTCATTGATTCGTTTATTTTGGCGGTCTAAAATTTATGAGCGAAACAAAATAATGTGTGTAAGAGAGTGAGGACGTGAATCATCGGATTATCGGAGAGCCATGACTCGTGAGTACTCGTGAGTCGTCGTTGCACTCGCCCGCCTCGCTCCCTCGGAGCTTCATCTGAACTCGGCTCGGGCCCACGAGTCGTGAGGTGAATAACGTCCTCGTACGATTCCTCGCCACAAATGAGGGGCACCTCGTGAGGACCTCGCGGATCGCGAGGGAAATTGAGGGGCTCCCTCAACCTCAAATAAAATTGATGAGTTACCCATCACTACTTCGTCGTTCGTGATGACACGCGGGAGAAGTGAGAACATAGTCTATGGCACAGAGTACATTATAATGTCTATGGTGAGAACTGTGAGATATCTAACTTTTAGCAATGACGTAAACAAATTAAAGTTTTCCGTCAAGTGTTGCCAGTACTATAATAACATTATTAGGAATAAACTATTCTAAACAGTATCGATTATCGAATTAAATAATTTTTAAATATAACATTAATATAAAATACGTATGTATTAAAAATATAAATAAACACAATTTATTAAGAATTACGAGGTACGACATATGTAAATAATAAATCAACTTACGTAGCTCCATATTGACATTACTGTAATCGATTTGCAAGTGTAATTTCGTATCGATATTATTTTATTTTGGTATTGGCAACATTTCTAATTGAAATTGCAGTTACGAAACTTGTAATGTTGATAAAATGAAGAACTATTTAAAATTACCTTTTGACGGTGGACTTCTACAGATTTTATTTATGTTGTTTAACTTACTGTTTTATAGCATGAATTATCATTAATAAAGAAGTCCTTTAGTACTTGATAAACATTTAGTCATTTAGATGTCTCTCTTTTCATATGCAGCTTTTGATTAGTTAAAAAGAAACAGAACGCTTTTTGACATGTGTGTGTCGTTATGATAGGTATTTGATTTGTATATCTATTATTTCTATAGTAGAATATGCCGTCTCCATGCTTCTCCTATCTCAATGGTGGGTGTAACTACCCACTTACACCACTACCACATAGTACTTTTATGTCTATGACCACTACACCAGTAACAGTCAGCGGGCATAGAGGAAAAAAATTTAGAATGTCAGCGGGTCAGCTATACTAAATCTTTTTTGCTTTATGGTCAGACGTCAGTCATACTAATTACTAAATTTTTTTCCTCTATGCGCCAGTGTATCAAAAAAAAGTACTCTTGTGGTGTGTGTAACGTTGATTAAGCCACGATTCCATTTTTTCCAGTGTTGCCAAATCGTTCCTTTTGGAACATTTTGCGTTCTATTTTACGGTCATGCGTTCCCTTTGCGTTCCCATCTTTTAAGCGTTCTCTTCGTTCCTTTTTGTTGAACTGTACTTAAAGTACTACTTCATCTCAGTCTATCAAAAAGCACTCTGCGACCTCTAGCGACGACGCCGCATCTGTAGAACGTGTCTTCAGAAAACTTAAATTAACTAAAACGGAAAACCGAAATAAATTAAATACAGACACTTTAACAGCCCATGCACGCCAGAGACGGCATACATCTTCGTATATGCAGTGAACATATTTTCGTTCACTGGGTATGAAAACATGAGCCTACACAAAATGAAAATTTCTGGAAGCTGTAGGATTAGCTATAAGTAAGGTGTTTTTTTTAAATAAATATGACTGAGGCTGCCATCAAGCAATTTTTTTCTATACAAACTGGTACATATTTTACATATGTACAGAGGCCAGCACATCAACCTACCCCAATCTGTCAAATTTCTTTAATATTTGACAGATTTTGTACTTTACCACAAAATTATAAGGTTCATATTCAATTGAGAAAATTTGACAGATTGGGGTAGGTTGATGTGCTGGCCTCTGTACTTTGTGAGCGATAATGATAATATATGATCTGCAAAAGTACTTAATAACAATTATAAGATGCGAAGATTGCCGCCTTCATGATACAGACAAACTAACATAACTTACTACAAAAATTTATTCATAATGAATAAATAGATTTTTTAAATATATATTGCGTTCCTTCGACGCTAATTTCGTTTCTTTTCAGACATCCCAGCGTTCTAAATCTTCAATCACTACTGGCAACACTGACTTTTTTCATTCTTTCTGCTGGCATGGCAATCAAATGTTTACACGTAAAAATAAAATTTAGTAGCCCATGTTACAGAAGCATTTGAAAGAAATAAATGTGTATTTAAGAGTGAGTTCACTCTAAGAAATAAGTAGCAAATGTATCAATTCTTGTGTTATACGTGACAGTAAAAGTGGAACAAGGACTGCCGGCTTGTTTACAATGATATCTCAGATAGTTGTAATTGTAACGACCGTTAAATTATTATTTATTCCACTTTAGTAAGTAAAATTAACTCTCAATACATACTTTCTTTATTTTCAGCTCACGCACGTGTTTACAATAATCACTTTACCTCATCAGTCCCTGATTATCAAATATTAAATAATGCATGTCCTGGATTTATCATAGTAATTGTTTGCTAAATATGACCTGTATATAGTGTAAGATTGTTCCTTGTGAAATTTATTTTCTAGTTGGACTGTAAACACCATTTTCAACATGTTATATTTGTACTTTTCAGTCATTCAACAGACTTCGAGGTACACCGTAACTGGCTAGCAATCACACACAATTTGACATTAGACAAGTGGTACTATGAAAATACATCAGAATGGACCTTGGATTATCCTCCATTCTTTGCGTGGCTGGAATTTGTGTTATCATTTATAGCAAAATACTTTGATCCGGAAATGTTGTACTTAACTAATTTGAATTATAAGTCTGACATGACTATTCTGTTTCAAAGGTTGTCAGTTATTGTGTTGGATTTTGTTTATATTTATAGTGTGAAAAGGTTGGTATTTTTAAACACAAATCTATACATAAAACAATGTTGGTTTAGTAACACCATTTATAAGTCAAGAACGGCTGGACAAATTCTTTGATTTGTTGGATGTGTCTCCACCCCAGAATCTCCATAGCAGAATAACTATTAACCTTTTAACTGCTTACACTGGATTAATCAAAGACAAATATTTTCAAGTCCGTTTCGCCAGGGTCGTATATTTATGACCAAATACCACAGTTTAATCTGCTTTTTTATTTAGGTAATTACGTTGTATTCAATCAGGTATATATTGTTTTTTTTTTCCATTAGCTGGGGGCACGACAACTGATATGAAGTTGGGCGGTTAAAAGGTTAATTAAGGGATTTCGCAAGAGATCTTAGTCCCCATCTATGTTTGACCCTCAGTATTTCAATTTAACTTTGATTTCAATTCAAGATTTGAGATAGGCATCAAGCTGTTCTACCTATTTAAAAAAAAAAATTGTGTTCGTACCTTTTTATTACACTTTGGAATGGGCAAATGGCTTCATATTTTCTGACTGACCAACTTCTTGACAATTCAAAAGTGCCTGTAAATGGTTTAATTGAAATAAATGCTTTAAGTTTGAATTATAAAACTTACAATTTAAAATAATTACTAACTAGTTTTTAATGAACTCTGGTTTGTTTACAGACTGTCAGGATTTGTCGGTGATGGAAAGCTTCTAGTGTTCATATTACTGGTGACTTGTCCTGGACTACTGATGGTGGATCACATTCATTTCCAGTACAATGGATTCCTGTTCGGAATACTCCTGTATTCTGCATCACATATCATAGAAGTAAGTTGTCACTTTAATCTATGGCAGACAACATTCTGTTTTTTAGGGTTCCGTACCCAATGGGTAAAAACGGAACCTACTAAGGCTCCACTGTCCGTCTGTCACCAGGCTGTATCTCATGAACTGTGATAGCTAGACAGTTGAAATTTTCACAGAATGTGTATTTCTGTTGCCGCTGTAACAACAAATACTAAAAACCAAATAAAATAAAAAACGTTATTTTTTAGGTAATGTTAAGTAATTATACGGTGGTACGGAAACCTTTGTGTGCGAGTCCAACTCGCACTTGGCCGTTTTTTTAACAGTAACAAAATATTTATAAAGGTAATAATGCTGTAAGGAAATAGGAAATCATATTAATGTGATAAGAGGGAATAACTTACACTGGTGGAGATTTAATGATTTCAAAGAAATTCAACTATGCACAATAGTATTTATTTAAAGGTTCTACACAAAAAACAATTAAATTGTAACTTAAAAGTCGGTAATTTATTTATTTATTTAAGGACTTTGGAAAACTCAGCTAAATACAATGGTGATAAATAACAATATGATAATCTGACAACCAATTACAGGCCTTCACGTCTCGAGCTTTTCTGGTGTAAAAGTAATGTGGAACAAAATATACACACTGGCCACTGCCAAATAAAGCAAAAAAAAAACAAGAATAAAAATTTGCACTTAAACTAATTGGTAAAGGTAAACTAATTGCGACAGGTTATTTCCCATGAGAACCAAGATGATAAAAATTCTATAAAAAAAAACCGGCCAAGTACGTGTCGGACCACGCACAATGAAGGGTTCCGTAGTTGGAATGAATTTATCCCAAGAACAAACTTAACATTTTTCATTGAAAAACATGTTCTCCCATACATTCCAACTGAAAATGTAAGTTTGTACGCACAATATTGAGAGATTTACCATGTTGTTTCAAGATCATAGACTTCTTATTAATTTTCCTGTAATCTATAGGTATAGAACTATTTTCTGTATTTTTTTCAAAATTTTAGGCTCAGTAGTTTTGGAGATAAGGGTGGGGAATGGTAAATTTCCGTCTATTGTCTTAAATAACTTTAATACAATTTATTTTAAAATTATGAAAAAAATATATTTGAGATCCTCACGATAAGCCCTTTCATTTGATATGTCACACGGTACAGATTGCGAATCTTTTTTTTTTAATTGTCTATTTACCCCTCACAAATGACTCCCATTTTCAAAACTCATTTATTTACGTTACACGTCTGTGTTTGGGTCACAGAGATTCATATGTGTACCAAATTTCAACTTAATCGGTCCATAAGATTCGGAGCAAATTGGCTGTGACAGACGGACAGACAGACAGACACACGAGTGATCCTATAAGGGTTCCGTTTTTTCCTTTTGAGGTACGGAACCCTAAAAAATAAGAAGACAAAGTCTGAAGAATACAAGCTTTAAAGAAATTCATTGGTAAACACTTTTTTGTCGAGGTCACACTTGTTTTTAAAATATCAAAGTCGAACTGTTTGCACACCTTAATAAAAATGATTATTAAAAGAAGACCATGCAATGTTTCACCAGAGAGAAATAGTCATGCATGATGAGTTGACAACAACTTATAGAGCAGTATGGACGAAAAAGACATGTTGCAGCAACCTCAAAAAAAGTGGGGTAAGGGCAGAAGAATGATGATGAAATAGTAATGCCTGAAACATAAACCTGACTGACTACATTACTATACATTCCTTTCAGAGTTATTTTACCACTGATAACACCAACCTTATTATAACAGCAATAAAGATCACTGTGATTTTAACAGACTTGTCAGTGGCAGCAACCCAACACCTCAGACCAAATAAAAAACCAAGACAGTGGGCTGAGTGAAGCTGGTTTCGTAATCATGTGTGCACTTAGTGAGATGTAGGCCGCCTTCCGAATTGGCCAATATCGCTCACAGCACTCAAATCGTCTCACATGCGTTCCATAATGGATATCACGATTATGACAGCTGAGAGCTGTCAACAATTCGGAACACTCGTTAGCGCGCTCACACTGCTCACAGTGCTCTCTGTACTCGGTGTCAAAAAGATATTACAGCAGTATTTCTTCATAAAAACACCACACGTTTCTTCCTTTTCTTTGTTTAGGTGGCGACTGTCAGCCAGAAGCACAATTTCGAAAATGCCACGTTATTAAAAAGATATGGTGCAACTCAAAACAAAACACACACTGACACATCCTCATCCTCACACACACACACTGTCATTTTTGACAGCGCTCACGGTGATATTTGTACGAGGCATGGTCGGCGTTATCGCAAGATGGCGCATGCCATGACGTCATCTATGACGATTCACGGGACATCGTTATCGCGCTCACGCCAATTCGGTACGGGTTTTAGCACGCTCAAATCGATTACATCGATTATTTCCTCAATTCGGAACGCGCCCTTAGTTTAATTGTAAATAGTTGTGTGCGTGTGAGCGTGTATGCACAGAGCGGAGGTGTAGTTGTGGCATGCTTCGCTGTACCATTCTCTGCGCTCTGTCTTGGTTTTTTATTTTGTCTGAGCCCAACACCAACCTTATTAAGATTGGCATAAAGGCCACTGTGATTTTGAGAGTGATGCAAAGTCAGAGGTGAAAGGACTGTGAACGGACTGTAGTTTACACATAATAATAAATAAAAAATATTTTTGTTCCAGAATAATTATCTAACAGCAGCATTTTGGTTTGCAGTGCTGTTGAATTTGAAGCATATATTCTTATATATTGCTCCTGTGTACATTGTGTACTTATTTAGGGCATATTGCTTCACAATATCTTCAGTGGATGGTGTCCATACTCCATGGTACTCATTCTCCATCACAAACCTTTTCAAACTGGCGTTTACAGTACTTTCGGTGTTTGGACTTTCTTTTGGACCTTTCATACAGCATTTTCCTCAGGTATGGATTAATATTATGAATAATAAGTTCAAATAGCACTAGGGGAATCTAAGGCCCACACGACGATTTTTTTTCACGCACCGTCAACGCACGTTCAATACGCACGTCGAGGGCGCGTTGTATGCGGTACTAAACTTAACCGGTCAAGCTCCGCGCGTAACCTATGTAGTACGATACAATAGAAAATCAATTGTGTCTCATTAGCGGAGCTCAATGAGTTAAATAGAAGGACTAGTAGCGTATGCACCGCGTTTTTGTTGCGTGAAAAAAAACATTGTCTGCTTATGACCTAATTATTAAAGTTACTTCACTAACCTCCTTACTCGTAAACGTTGTATAGCGTCTGTATAGTTACACAACGCTGTCTTCTTCTTTCGAAAGTCAAATTACTGACGAATGAAAGAGCGAAATCGGTGTGTAACTATTTATCTGATATAATACGTTTATTAGTAAATGCAGGTAAATGTGTACAGAGGATATTTATTGATTGTAGACCCGAAAGGTAGAACAATCATTTGAATTGTTTAATTTTGTTTTCAGGTGTTGTCAAGATTATTTCCCTTCAAAAGAGGATTATGTCATGCTTACTGGGCACCTAACTTTTGGGCGATTTACACATTTATAGATAAGGTGTTGCAACATTTGGGTCAGTAGTTTATCTTCTTACTAATTGGTATTTCTGATTACTATGTGTGTCGGCGCAGACCTGGCTAAGCGCAGCGCATTTTTTACTGCCAAACAAAGATCAACCTTGCTCGATTTGAAATAAAGTTTAAAATAAATAAACTTCCTCCAGTTCGCGAGAGTTACGCTTATTAATTTTGGTCTATATTTTAAGGGAAGTAATGTTGGTATTTGTTTTTTCAGCTACTTCTCCAGGTCTACCTATTCTATTACTTGCACTTCCTAAAATTGTTTTTTTATTTTAGCGGCCACTTTGGGCTTACTGCGAATACCGAAGTCCGAGGCGTCAATGACAGGCGGGCTGGTGCAACAGTATGACCACGCAGTGTTGCCCACAATCACTCCAACTCTCACAATAGTGCTCAGTTTGTTGACAATGTTGCCCGCACTGGTGAAATTGTGGCATTTGTGTGCTGACAGGAGATACAGGGTGTTGAGTTTTATAAGGTATGTTGTCAATTGAAAAATCTGCATCCAGAGATTGCATGATGAGAAAGTTATATCGCCTTGGATGTGGCGTGCAAATTCATTGAGAAATTATTGTCAAATACGGAATAGGACCAAAGGTTTTCCCACACTTTATCGTTTCGATATTTATTGGACAGTAGCTGTAGAGCCGGAGTATTCGAGAAACACCCTTCACGAATCGATTTGTTGAATTTCGGAAATCGCGGAGCGTTATTAACATTACTTTTCCATTCATGTAGTTGCTCTCGGATAAATATGATTGAGGTGGTTCACTCGAATGATTAAATTTATTTATTTAGGGACAACAAACAGCAGTGTTATAATAAGTAAAAATAGGTTAGAACTTAATAATAGAGGTAACAAATACACCACTCACAACGTTATCCACATATTACTAAACAGATCTACTAGTTGTTAGAAAGAACGATATAAAAATAAACAGAAAAAAGTAAACATTACCTACTTAATTATTAGGGTTCTGTATAGCTATTCACAAAGCTACGACACGGTTTGGTACCGTATCGAATGCCAATGTTGTCGACGAAATCCTATAATCGCTATTCACAAATCCGAAACCGTACAATTTTGACAGTTCATATACGGTATGAAGAGATGAAGAGGTGAGGGACCCGTGGCTAAATAATAACAGCCGCACAGGTCGATTGATCAGGTTAAGCTACGCTTGCCGCGGTTGGTCTGTGGATGGGTGACCATCTTTACATATCGAGACCCCTCCGTGCCTCAGAAAGCACGTTAAGCCGTTGGTCCCGGCGGTCATTTGTGGATCTTTGACAGTCGTTACGGGTAGTCAGAAGCCCGAAAGCCTGACAACCATCAGTCTTACCAAGGGGTATCGTATTACCCAGTAACTGGGTTGTGGAGGTCAGATAGGCAGTCGCTCCATGTAAAATACTGGTATTCAGCTGCATCCGGTTAGACTGGAAGCCGACCCCAACATAGTTGGGAAAAGGCTAGGCAGATGATATATGTATACGGTATGAAGACATCAATTCTTCCGACAGGTATTTGCCGTCGGAAGTGTTATCGAATAATAAAATATTGTCTAAAAAAGAGCAATCTAAGCAATAAGTGTCAAAACACGGCTCCGGGCAAGGTCCTCATGCTCTTGCATGAATGCAAAGAGCATCTGCCGCTGCTCCAATGACATTCTTTTCTGAAAATATGCATTTTCATATTAGGTACCACGTTTTATAAAAAGAAAATGAGCAAATAGTAATTTGTTTAAACACTGATAAAATAAATGAGGGGCCCGTGGCTAAATAATAACAGCCGCACAGGTCGATCGATCAGGTTAAGCTACGCTTGCCGTGGTTGGTCTGTGGATGGGTGACCATCTTTACATATCGAGACCCCTCCGTGCCTCGGAAAGCACGTTAAGCCGTTGGTCCCGGCTGCCATTCGTGGATCTTTGACAGTCGTTACGGGTAGTCAGAAGCCCGAAAGCCTGACAACCAGTCTTACCAAGGGGTATCGTATTACCCAGTAACTATGTTGTGGAGGTCAGATAGGCAGTCGCTCCATGTAAAATACTGGTATTCAGCTGCATCCGGTTAGACTGGAAGCCGACCCCAACATAGTTGGGAAAAGGCTAGGCCCGCTAGGCAGATGATGACTGATAAAATACATACAAACATTTTTCTGTAAAAAAAAGCAAGGTTTTCACTTCTCAACATATTTTTTTTTGTAATTCGCCCAAAGGGCAGGCTATAATAGTCTTTCGACCATACCGCCTTGTCTTCAGTGTAGTTCTCAATTATCTTTATAGCTCAAAACAAGATTCAGAAAAATAATTATTCCAGATTTCCAGGTTTGACAGAAAGTTGAAGTTTACAAAGCAAGTTTAATAGAAATCAGGTAAATTTTATTTATTAATAAAATCATTCCTTACTGTTTTTTATTTGTTAATAGTTACTGAATGCATAATCTATAGTTGCCCATAGTGAAATACTCAATAAAAATCATTTATGTACCACTTAAAATTTTCTACCACGAATATCTATTTACTACCATTTTGTAGCGTTCCCCGCATACACACCTAAAAAAAAAACCCTTCCACACGGATCTGTGAATAGCGTTTTGCCGGTCCTTCGGTTCAGAAATCAGGTTATCGAACAAGTGTCATTGTCAATACGATAGTGAATCGTATGTTTGTGAATAGCTATGCTGATCACTAATAAGTTTAATGCAAAATGTAGGTACCTACAGCCCAACTCGAACTTTAAGGCCGCTCGGAACATGAGGCGAGTCGCTGCGCAGTAACAAATTCACGTGTCAGCGAGTGTGAGGGGTGAGTTACTGCGCAGCGAGAACCGCACTTCAGAGCCGCCATCAAGTTTGAATCAGGCTGTAATACGTTAATCATGTTTTAATTTGTTTTAACAGGTGCATGGTTATTTGTGCCGCTTGTTCGTTTCTGTTTGGCTGGCACGTTCATGAGAAGGCCATTCTCTTGATATTGATACCATTGAGGTTAGTAAACATAAATACTCATTTTAAAACCTGTTGCAAATAGATTTTATGTCTAGTTTTTTTACCACATAATCTAAAATTTAAATTTTTTAGATTTTTCGGCTTTTCTTTTGGGCTTTTCCTAAACCACCCCAGTATTGAGCCAAACAAAAAAAAGTCTTAAAATTGTTCGAGCCATTTTAGAGTTTTTGCGAGACTAACTCACAGTACTTAATTGATTTTGATATAATACTAGCTTGCGCCCGCGGCTTCGCCCACGAGGTATGTCGATAAAAACTATCCTATGTCCTTCCCCGGGATGTAATCTATCTCTCTGCCAAATTTTATCGAAATCCGTTCAGTGGTTTAGGCGTGAAAAGGTAACATACAGACAGACAGACAGTTACTTTCGAATTTATAATATTACTAGCAGCTCCCCGCGGTTTCACCCGCATAGGTTTCGATCCCGTGGGAATATCTGGATAAAATGTATCCTAAATGTTATTCTGATGTATAAGCTATATTACTGTAAAGTTTCATCAAAATACGCTCAGTATTTTTTTTTTTTGTGAAAGTGTAACAAACATCCATCCATCCTCACAAACTTTCGCGTTTATAATATTTGTAGGATATTAATAGGATTAGTAGGATTATAATTATAAAATTAGTATGGACTAGCTGTCCCGGAGAATGTACCGCCCCGCCAGCCGCTCTGCCCCCGCTTTTTAAATCTCTGATATCTTCTAAGATATTCATTTTAATGATTGCTGTAATGGGCAATTTTGATCTTCATGAAATGCACAACGTATCTAATGTATTTAATTGGATATGGAATAATACAGTATTGTTTAAAATAGCCACATATTTTTTTTTAAATATGTAAAAGATAAAAATGCTTACTGTGGGTTATCCTTAGGAGATAAACATATACTACCATCGCGGATATATTTTATCGATCTTTTGAAGATAGAAGATTTAATGTAAGCGCACAAAAATATTTGTTACGATATCACATTACGATTCTTTGATTTTTAGGGTTCCGTACCTCAAAAGGAAAAAACGGAACCCTTATAGGATCACTCGTGTGTCTGTCTGTCTGTCTGTCTGTCTGTCCGTCTGTCACAGCCAATTTGCTCCGAATCTTATGGACCGATTAAGTTGAAATTTGGTACACATATGAATCTCTGTGACCCAAACACAGACGTGTAACGTAAATAAATGAGTTTTAAAAATGGGAGTCATATTTGAGGGGTAAATAGACAATTTTAAAAAAATGTTTCGCAATCTGTACCGTGTGACATATCAAATGAAAGGGCTTACCGTGAGGATCTCAAATATTTTTTTTTCATAATTTTAAAATAAATTGTATTAAAGTTATTTAAGACAACAGACGAAAATTTACCATTCCCCCCCCCTTATCTCCGAAACTACTGAGCCTAAAATTTTGAAAAAAATACAGAAAATAGTTCTATACCTATAGATTTCAGGAAAATTAATAAGAAGTCTATTATCTTGAAACAACATGGTAAATCTCTCAATATTGTGCGTACAAACTTACATTTTCAGTTGGAATGTATGGGAGAACATGTTTTTCAACTACAATGTTAAGTTTGTTCTTGGGATAAATTCATTCCAACTACGGAACCCTTCATTGTGCGTGGTCCGACACGTACTTGGCCGGTTTTTTTTCGACTTATCTCTACTACTAGCTGACCCGCGCCCACTTCGTTGGGCGGTAAACATTTTAACTTGTGATGAAAGTATGAGTGTGGTTCGGTTAGTACTGAGTGCTATGATTTATTTCCTGACTGCCAAAAGGAGGGTTTTGTTTTTATTGCATATGTATGTATGTTTGTATAAATTACATGCCACTTTGGCTATATTATCGGGGCGCTCAGCGCTAGACTCCCTATCCCTTGTTGCAGAGACATGATGCCTTAAATCATTGAGACGCTGCGCACGTTCAGCGATAGATTCCCGAACACGGGCCTGCGATGTTCTCGCGCTTTGGCTAGCGAGCCGCTGCGAGCGCTCAGCGCTAGACTCCCTATCCCTTGTTGCAGAGACATGCTGCCTTAAATCATTGAGACGCTGCGCACGTTTAGCGCTAGATTCCCGAGCACGGGCCTGCGATGTTCTCCAGCTTTGGTTAGCAAGCTGCTGTGAACGCTCAGCGCTAGACTCCCTATCCCTTGTTGCAAAGACATGCTGCCTTAAATCATTTAGACGCTGCGCACGTTCAGCGCTAGATTCCCGAGCACGGGCCTGCGATGTTCTCGCGCTTTGGCTAGCGAGCCGCTACGAACGCTCAGCGCTAGACTCCCTATCCCTTGTTGCAGAGACATGCTGCCTTAAATCATTTGGACGCTGCGCACGTTCAGCGCTAGATTCCCGAGCACGGGCCTGCGATGTTCTCGCGCATTGGCTAGCGAGCCGCTACGAACGCTCAGCGCTAGACTCCCTATCCCTTGTTGCAGAGACATGCTGCCTTAAATCATTTGGACGCTGCGCACGTTCAGCGCTAGATTCCCGAGCACGGGCCTGCGATGTTCTCGCGCATTGGCTAGCGAGCCGCTACGAACGCTCAGCGCTAGACTCCCTATCCCTTGTTGCAGAGACATGCTGCCTTAAATCATTTAGACGCTGCGCACGTTTAGCGCTAGATTCCCGAGCACGGGCCTGCGATGTTCTCGCGCTTTGGCTAGCGAGCCGCTACGAACGCTCAGCGCTAGACTCCCTATCCCTTGTTGCAGAGACATGCTGCCTTAAATCATTTGGACGCTGCGCACGTTCAGCGCTAGATTCCCGAGCACGGGCCTGCGATGTTCTCGCGCATTGGCTAGCGAGCCGCTACGAACGCTCAGCGCTAGACTCCCTATCCCTTGTTGCAGAGACATGCTGCCTTAAATCATTTGGACGCTGCGCACGTTCAGCGCTAGATTCCCGAGCACGGACCTGCGATGTTCTCCAGCTTTGGTTAGCAAGCCGCTGTGAACGCTCGACGCTCGGAGCTAGATTTCCCAGCGCATGGTTGCGAAATATTTTCTCTATTCCTCGAGAGGGGCTGATGATTTTCAAGAGCAGACTCTTCCGTACGGCGTACTCGAGCTGCTCTTGTCTGGGATGTCTGACGGGAAAATTGTGATTTCCTTTTAGGCATGATAAACAATCGCTGAAACTGTCCGATATCCCAAAAACAGAAATACCACAGCTTCGAACTCGAAGAATGAGAACGAAGTCTACTTCGTTCTTATTCTTCGAGTACACAAACACTATCTATAGTGTAGCGACATCCAACCAACCGCGTACAACACACCTACCTAACGACGAAAGTTACATAATAACTGGAGGAGAGGGTCATTCATCCTCCGAAAATCTTAACACCGCGATTCAGAAAAATGACGTAATTGCACAACGCCATTTATGGGTAAATTGTTAAAACGTCCGTACAAAGCATGTTCTAATGCGGTTCGTGAATGGACGGCGGCATTTTGCGATTTAGTAATTTTATAATATCTTCGAAACTATTTAACCAATTGACATACTGTTTCGGGCAAATCGTATCTCTATGATGTTCTTGTGATCAAAACAATATTTTTATCGATAAGCTTTAATATTTTGTTGTTTAAAAAATCGTCCAAACGTAAGTACGTCGAAAAATACTTTTTTTAACACATACTATATCTGCTAAAATATAAAAGATAGAAATATGGTGTCGCGGACTTTTTTGTAGAACTATTCAAAGCGGACCAGGTTGCCATACATTGTTTTCAATTATATACAACTGTTAAGGCAGCGCATGCAAAGAACTCTGTTGTAAGAGCTAATTTTTTCCGCCTGGCTAGACAAAAATTGAGATAGTTCGGCTAATATGCATGATATCTTTATAATTTATAGCCTATAGCACTCACGAATAATGTAGCTTTCTACCAGTGAAATAATTTTTAAAATTGGTTCTATACTTCCGGAGATTACCCCCTACATACAAACTTACAAACAAATGTTACCTCTTTATAATATTAGTATAGATAATATGCAGGTATTATACATTCTATTGCTAAAAACTGCATTAAAATGCGTTGCGTAGTTTAAAAGACCTAAGCTTTGTTTTATACTATGTAAAGATAGATAAATAGATGTTGATAGAAGAGTATAAGACTGATGTAGCCTCTTTTAATGAGCATACAAATTAATAAGTTTGCATTTATTTTCAGTTTCCTGTCTGTGCTGGGCGACGTCGATGGCAAGCAGTTTTTAATCTTAACAACAGTCGGGAACTATTCCCTATTCCCGCTGCTTTTTCCAAAGAATTTATTCTCTATTAAGTTTTTTATATTATTAACGCACGTAGCTTTAGCTTTTGTTAACGTTCGAACGTTATATGAACCCGCTAAGGTTAAAGGTGGTAGAAGAGTGAGAGTACTCCGTTTACCTATGTTATTGCAAATAGAGTCTTTATATCTCTATGGTCTGATAGTTCTATGTGTCTATGAGAACGGAATTCACGTTCTCTGGGGCTTAGACAAGACCTTACCGTTTTTACCGCTGATGCTCACTTCTGTTTATTGTTCATTAGGAGTGATATACGTTTGGCTTCGGTACTATTATTATTTCTTAACGTTCAATGTTAGTCAAGTTCCTACTTTATGTTCAGTTAACTTAGCACAAAAATATAAGAAGACGAGTTAAATATGTATACCTAAGATATTATAATATGAACAAGTAAGGCAGTATTGTCTACTGCAGCATGTGCGACGTGCATGAAACGGAAAACCATACAAAGAGAGAGATAAAATCCGTTCACAGTTATTTTGCCTCTGACAGCAGCAACCTAACAGCAACATTATTGTAACTTGAATAAAGATCACAATGATTTTAACAGACTTGTCAATGGCGGCAACCCAACAGCAACCTTATTAGAATGTGAATAAAGATCACTGTGATTTGGACAGTGATGCAAAATCAGAGGTAAAATAACTGAAAAGACTAGGTACAGTCGAACAAGCTATTTGGTATACAGGCAAAAATATTCATCTTTCCACTACACTGCCAATATTTAGTTTTATTTTGTGCGTTATAAATTTTTCAGCTTATGGCATCCTTAATAGAGTGGTGTAAAATAATTGACTATTCTGCATACTCACACCGGTGTTTAAAAGTAGTTGTAAGTTAGCTGCCTGTATACCAAATAGCTTGTCGACCGTACGAGCCTACAAGGTTATTTTAGCGCGCGGTTAAATTCAGAACTAACGCCGCTATTTTGTTTATAAATACCATTGAGATAGTAAAGCATGGAGACTGCATAATGTTCTACTATAGAAATAATAGTTATACAAATATCTATCATATCGACACACAAAAATGTCAAAAAGCGTTCTGTTTATTTTTAACTAATCAAGAGCTGCATAAGAAAAGAGACATTTAAATGTTTGTCAAGTACTAATTTTGGCAACACTTGTGTGACGTCAAAATCAAGTCTATGTTTGACCGGTCGCCATATTGAGTGCCGAGTTTTATGAATAGTTTTGTGGTAGATTTGCTGTCAAACGGTTGATTACTCAAAATATTTTTGTTGTTTTCGAGAGAAATAAGTCTAGAAACTAGGTGTTTTGGTGTCCATTAATAGGAAAATCATGCCCTCGTGTTGTATAAAACAGTGTACTACGAAAGGCGGCCATTTTTAGTGCCCGATTTGTGTAGGTATCACGTAATACACGCTAATTTTGTACGTATGCTCAGTATGGACTGAGCATACGTACAAAATTAGCGTGTATAAACCTATGGAAGTTTATTTAGTCATTGATAAATACCTACACAAATCTCAACAACAGCCCCTGTGTCATCCAGACACAAAAATATCCATGTAGCACTCAACATGCCGTCGACTTTCGTTCGTTTCGTGAAGGCTTTGATAATGTTGGTGTTACGTTTTTTTTTAGATTTTTGTGGTTTTTGTTACTGTGAACTTTAATCGAGATTATTCTTTTTATTTGTGTTCATATAACTACCAGAGAGTACAAAGTTTGAAGGTACGCCAATGTGCGCCGCGGATTCAACGTGACGCTGCGCGCTGGCAGAATAATCGACACCGCGCGGCTCAATTATTGGTACCTTAGTAATAAAAAACCATCCCGACGACTGCAGAGCCGCGTTTGTAGGACTTTCTTCGTAACTTAATGAACAAATATTTTTAAAATAACAGGAATGTGTGGGTAGGTCACCTCGCTCTACCTATGCAACGCACCTTTCACGTGCTGCGGTGACAATGCAGTTTATCATTCCATAGTGAGAAATTATACAGTATTACGAAACTAATTATGCGCCTCGGCAATATTCGTTTTTCCGGAGAATTACCGAACATAGGAACCTTCGATACGGTATTCGTATTTCTAAAAATAAACGAAAATAATTGAGTTGCATAATTGATTTCATGCTACTGTCAGCTTATTCATAGTCAGAACTGATGATTTTAAGTAAATTTAAATTTAAGTAAGCTAAGTGAAAGATCGCTTGTAAATTAATTGATGTGATGTGATAGGCTTGTAAATATTGCTGTCTTAAGACAAAGAGGCATAATAAACGTTTTATAAATGAAAGGTTGTTTTTAATTTGGCATGTATTTAATCGTACCTGTAATACTTACCTAAATCCCATTTTGCGCTCCAAAAAATATTATTGAACACTACTAAAGAAATTATTTGAGGTTCAAAAAAGAGGCGCCATCATTATTGCGATTCTTTACTAATAGACCAACTTGGATGTAGCGCTCGCCGACCGCTGCCACAGCATCGCGCTTTTTAGGAGATTTATTCATTATAAAAGTGTATAATTAGAAGGTAATTAGAGGATTAGCTTAATATTTCCCTTTTTATTTTAGTCTCTGAGTTGGTCTACTCAACTGATAAATTAAGCGCGGACTGAAGTAACTAAGTACTAACAAGGTGAATTATGATGACCACGCTAGTCTGACGCGCAAAGATTTTTGGACCATGTTGTAAAGAATAGGTTAAACAGAAGTAAAGACTCCATATTGTTTTACATAAGCTTTTCTACGTCTGTTATTATAAAGATGCATATATTTGTAAGAACAACGTAGATGTCTTGTATTTGTCTAATACAAGACAAACTCGAAAGGACACGTTCGCGTGTTTACACGGAATAAAGTGAAGGCGTGCGTCGATCGCGGCATGAATATTCATAGCAGGCTATACAGCTGTCGCGCACCTTATTACACGCAAACTTTGAGGTGCGACCGTGCGAAGCATGTGCGAAGTGACACATATGTGTTGTCATTTATGCCATTTGATGCAAATATCTTCTGAATTCGTTTAGGTACTTACCTACTATAATATGTTAATTATTTTACTCTACGACGAAACCGCATAAATCTGCAATTTGCCGGCGACTGACGTCACTGAAACGTTATGAAAGTAAGTTAGTGTGTTTTCCTAGAGAGCGTTTTTGACACCGTAAAGTCACACTCTGCTACCGAAACAATTAAATTGCTAGATTTGCCCTCACCATTATGAACTTGTCACGCGAAAAAGTGTCCATACTAAGAAGAGTGAGCTCACACAAACATTATTAATTACTTAAGTACCTAAATAAAGTTTCCATGACAATCAAGTCAAGTTACTGCGCCATTGTGTGTCAGAGGGGTCAAAACGAAACAAACTGAATGCGTGAATCAATGGAATTAAATCCGCCGTTGCGATGCTGTCCATGACTTCCGTCCAGGTAAAGGCCCCAACACGTGTTGTAGGTAGGCTCGAACATAGTCAGGCACTTTACTTTGTGTAGATTATATCATCACCATATTGCTCTCAAAACGGTGAAGAAAAATATTATGCGGAAACCGGCATGTACTAGAAACAAAAATTCGAATAGATACATGTGACATCTACCAACTCGCACTGGGTCCGCATGATGGATTACGGCCCACTCTCTCTCACTGAGAGGAGGCCTGTGTCCCAGCAGCATTGCTGATTATGCTTAAGCCTATGCGTGACTGCAGCCGTTATGAGGCAGCCACCGCTTTTCTAGAAAACCGGTCAGTTTTCTAGAAAATGGGTCAGTGGATTCGCATCTATCAACTTTACCTTACTTAACAAAATTGTGTAAATGGAGAAGTGATGAACATTGCAATAATTAATCTTAGGTATTTAACTACTTACCCACTTGAAATGTTGATGATGATGAAAAAAATCCAACTCTGGTATCGGAAAACGGTTACGTTTAAAAGGTACCAAAATAAAATAATCTAACGAGCTCCTGGATATTTACTAACGTTCCGAAATAATTCATGGTTTAATAATCGTCCAGGAAACGTGGAATATTTTTCCCGTTCACACACGAACAGATAGGTAAAGTTATTCGTAATAGGTTCAATCGCTCGATTCATTGGATTGGAAGTTTGAAAATAAAAGGGAAATGGAGCGGAAGGAGTTGTTCATTCAGATTGTGATTCAGCAATTTGTTACTTAACTTGCTGTTAGTTATTGCAATGAAAACAATAACGAACTTTTTAACCGACTTCAAAAAAAGGAGGAGGTTCTCAATTCGTCGGAATCTTTTTTTTATGTATGTTCCCCCCATTCTCGAAGACGCCTGGACCGATTGAAATTTTTTTTTTTGTTTGAAAGGGTGTACTTCCCAAGTGGTCCCATGATCATCAGGTCAGGATCTGATGATAGGATCCCAGGGAAATCCAGGGAAACCCTCAAATTTTATTGGCAAACCTATAGCGATTTGGATATTTTTTAGAGTAACTTGAGCATTTGCTCTCGGAAATCATCATTTGGTAAAGTGGAGCTGATGATGAAGACCACAGATGGCCATCGGAACTACTTAATGATAAATATTTCACGGGTTGCGATTCGATTACTTTAATATGGTTGCTTAGCAATTTATGCTCGTCACAATGCGTGTGGTGGTGGAGTGAAGTTCTCCAGGTTCTTACCAGGAGAACTCCTCAACAATTAACGTCCCAGCATCGGGAAAAGCAATATTTTGTCAAAGGTGATGAGCAGTTGACGTTAGGCTATTGTAACTTAGATAAATTACAAACTCTCTCACTAAAAAGTGAAAAATAAAACTTTTTTACAAAAAAAAAACAACCGACTTCTTTTTACAAAGAAAACTACAAAGTGATAAATAACTTTTATTTCGAAGTCGGCGTCAATAAACGAAAATGCAGAACCAACGACACCGACTTCCGAAATAAAAGTTATTTATCACTTTGTAGTTTTTTTTTGGAAGTCGGTTGTTTTTTTGTAAATAAGTTTCAATAAATCGGATCGGTTATACCTACTTACACATTTTGTTTGATGATGTGTGTCTTGTCCTGTCATGTTTTGTCAATTAAATGAGGGGTTCATGCTAGGTAGGTAGATTTTAAGAAATTGTAGATAACTAATTTTAGAAAGTTAGTTTAGTTTTTTCTATATCGGTTCTAAACAGCATGAGGGTAGTAGTTTACAAACTTTTAGGGTTCCGTACATCTAAAGGAAAAATACTTAGGTAGTTGTCCGTCTCGTTGTCAGGACCCTTTTTCTCAGAAACGCGTGGAGGTATCAAGTTGAATTTAACATAGGTCGTTCGTAGGTCTACGGTCTTTAGACCGTACGAACGACCTATACGAGGGTTGATTGATTTTTTTAGAGCTCTAAAGAGCTCTAAAGAGCTCTAAAAAAATCAATCAACCCTAAAAAAATACGGCCATTAGGTACCTAGGTACCTATATTTTGATAGGAAAAAATCAAACCTCTAGGGGTACTTCCCGTTGATCTAGAATCATGTTTGGTAGGAAGCAAGGTCTCACAGCACAAGTAAACGAAACAGTCCGAAAATCGTTCAAGTTTTTTTTTGCAATTATAAACTTATACATTTGCTGATGGAGAATTGACTGATGTAGTATAGATATCGATGTATGGGAGAACCTTTTCTCAACTATAAAGTTAGGTTTGTTCTTGGGATAAGCTCATCCCAACTACGGAACCCCTCCTTTGTGCGTGGTGTGACACGCACTACTAGGTAGGTACCTACCAATTGGTAATAAATTATGACTATGATCCGTAGAGCTGGGCCTGTAGAATAATAGTTAGTTCTATAGAAATGTATATATCTTTGGCAGGTCATAATATTGCAGGGGCGTCACAGTGAGTAGGTGGGTTAGTACATACCTAGGTATCTAAGTAATTACTTTTTTACAGGGTGACCTGAAACATTGTTAAATTAATACAACAATTAATTTAGTAAAGATAAATTTAATGTATAACATGTAAGGTAAGTATACAATAAAGAATTAACTAAACATTAAAGTATACTACAAATTCTATTAAACATAAATTAAAAAATAACTAAGTCTATCAACTCATCTCCCCCAAATGTTGAACTTATTAAATTATCTACATAACAAAGCCAGTTACGCACGAGCGTAACTGGCTTCTTCTTCTTCTGGCTTCTTTGGCTGGCTGGAGAGACCAACACTGAAATCGAGAAAATAAAACCAGCCACTCTATACATTTATTTTCGCATAACTGGACAAAATGTAGGGTACCTACAGCTGTTTTTTTTTTTCATATTTTGAGTCCGCCCCATAATAAAAGTTGTAGGTAGTTGTTCATTTTCATGAGTAGGTATCTACCTACTACACTCCCTTAAAGTATGTCCCTCGTTTAACCTGACACACTGTATATCTATTTAAATTATATTTTGCTTACAAACACATGAATTATACAATTATAAATATGAATTTAACTCAAATAATGAACAATAATATTAATGATAATGAAACGTGTAATAAATACCAATGTTAATTATATGATAAAGTAATACCTAATTACCTACTTTGCTTAAATTGTTGTAGGTATGTATTTACGGTAGAATAAAGGCTTTTTAAATTTTTATTATAATATGTACGTAGGTAGGTACTTGTATAATATATACCTAACAATAAATATACACTCTGTCATAGACTTATAAAAAAAGATGGACTCCGCGCCACGCATATCGAAAGTGAAGCACAGTACCGATCTATGTGTGCGTGATTGACGATTGACGCTGTCGTGTCACGTAATGGCGGCCGGTCGGCATACTATGATGTAAATGTGAGCGTGAGGCGTGTTTGTACAAGCGGTCCCGGCATACTTACTGTGCTTCACTTTCGATATGCGTGGCGCGGAGTCCATCTTTTTATTATAAGTCTATGCACACTGTCCACTAGGTTAACCGTGTTTTGATAGCTGCCTTAGAACGCAACTATTCCAGATTGCGTAAAAGCTAACTTTAAAATGCGTAATAAAATAAATATTTAAACTGCCTTATCTTATTTATGACGTTTTACAGACATTACCGTACATGTATCAGTTATGACAAAAATAAATTAATTGTTAGGTAGGTATGCGTATTAAATTACATTCTAATCGCTTCAAATGAATATATCGAAAATAATCATTTTATAGGTAAATCAGTATAGAAAAACCTTGCATCCGCTCAAATATCAACAAAATATAGATATAAATTAGTAGCTGCGCCCCGCGGTTTCACCCGCATAAGTGTCGATCCAGTAGGAATAGCGGGATAAAATGTATCCTATGTGTTAACACATAATGGATTAATCCAGGGTGTCAGCTACCTCCTTACCAAATTTTATCAAAATTGGTCCAGCCGTTTGTGCGTGAAGAAGTAGGTATGGACTTGGCACCATAAACAAGATGTTATTATTTTATTTCGATTTTAAAACTTTCATAAAAAGTTATGCATAAAAACGTGTTTTAATATGTGGTAAACCCCATACACTACAACACCGGAAAACAAACCAAACTGGTCAAAGAGGAGGTGCTTGAGGGAGGCCTATGTCCAGCAGTGGACGTCTTTCGTCTGAAATGATGATGATGATGACTAAAACACAATTGATACGGGAAACCAGTGCATACCTACTTTATTTTTACGCTGACTTCCGCTATAAAACCTGCAAAATTGAAATGAAAGTAGGTACCTAAACTAAATATTTATAGTTTTGTATTTAATTTAAAAAGCCGCACGATGTTTTATTCGATACCAAAAAATTCTATAATTAATACTACTTACATACAAATTAAAGTGTAAATTATCGAAATGTGTGCTATGACGTTGCTGCAATCACTAGTTCCATCTGTCAAAAAACGGTTAAACTAGTGGACAGAGTGTAATGTAAAACTTCCCTAACAGGTAGGTAATTAGTAGGTATGTTTATTTTTCCATGCGATCGATTCCAGAGTGAAGGAACAAAATAAGTAGGTACCTGGGTACACCTAGGTACTAACTTTTGCTCGATTCGGTTTCGGTTTGTCACCGAAAGTCTGTATCGTGCGTTTATCGATCAAAAATACGTTACTTAGGTATAGAAATCTAAACTATTCATCCCATAATTGTTAATTCAATTAATGATTTGTTGTAAAATGCATTTTTTCTAAATACCTACCATAAAACCTTGCCGCAGGTAACCATTGCATTGCATTTTTGATCCTTAGACGCACGAAAAAGACTTTCTTTGACAGACCGAAATCGAATCGAGCAGAAGTTAGTACTTATGTGTATTTTGTTCCTTTCAAATAATCAAGGACATTGGCGAGACGTAATACTACTTACTTTATTATGCTGTCACTGTAGTTAATCTAATCAATCTGTTTTGCCAGCGTCGACGCTGGACCTGGCTCACATGTAGAACGTCTTCTGGCACTTCAGGAAAATGTGTTGGCAAGGTCAGGCTGCAACAAAACATAACGATAAAAAAAAATACCTGTGCTCGGAGTTACTTTTGAGTGTTCCGTACCCAAAGGGTGGCAACAGGACCCTATTACCTACTAAGCTTCCATCCGTCCGTCCATCCGTTCGTTTGTCTGTAGCATGATTTATGAATCGTACCTAATATGTAGACAGTTGAAATTTTCACTTTTTTGAGTGTGTAATTCTATTACCGCTATAGCAACAAATAATAATAAATTGCATAACACACTTTCAATCACAATCTGAATCATTTTGAAGGATACTGCGAATCCATTGTTTCATACCTACCTATGGTCGAAAAATTTGTCTGCTCAACAACGTAAATAAAGCAATGAATGTTGTTGAACTGTCAAAATTAAAGCCATTCCTACTGTTAGTGTGTTACGCAATAGTGTGGAACACAGCAACTCTGCTTGATGGCAAAAACGATGGCGGTAATACTTCCCTTGACGAGCTCCCTCCAGAATGTGCTCTACTGCCAACGCTCAATTCACATGTACGCTTTTAGGCTAAGCAAGTTGAAGTGACTATGGAGAGGTAAGTCAGATTGCTTAGAAGACCGACGAAATGACGGGAGGACTCATTGGGGTCGCGGCCTCGCGTGGTAGCGGTTTGTGGCAAAGATAAACAAAATAGGTACAAACTCTATAGGGCCTTCCGGTGGTAGTGTAATTTCAGGGTAGAACCTCTGAATCGTCTGCGAAGATTTTCCCGTCATGCTTTTGAAGCTAGTGTCAGTAGTGCCTTGGGACTTCTCCGACGTCTTGGGCTTGAAGCGTGACTTGGACCTGTGTAAACATTAGATATACTTATTTATTTGTGTTGCAAATTGATTTTGTGTGGGTAACTAACCGAACAAATACGGCATCTTACTCTGAAAATAATTAACTCACTCCTTACTAAACGGAATCCATACTAATATTATAAATTCGAAAGTAACTCTGTCTGTCTGTATTTTACCTTTTTACGCCTTAACCACTGAACGGATTTCGATAAAAATTTGGCAGAGAGATAGATTGCATCCCGGGGAAGGACATAGGATAGTTTTTATGGACATACCTCGCGGGCGAAGCTGCGGACGGAAGCTAATGTCTGTATAAATCAGTTACCTAATTCATGTATACTATGTAGTAGTAATGTGTGAGCTCACTCTTCTCAGTAGGTACCTATGACAATCTTTCGCGTGACTACGAGTATCTAAGTACGGTGAGAGCATCTAGCGATTTAAATCTTTCAGCGGCGGTGTTTGACTTTACGGTGGCAAAAATGCACTCTAGGAAACACACTAACTTATTTTCATAAACGTTTTAGTGACGTTATTCACCGGCAAATTGCGGACGCTATATACATGTGACAGTTCCTAAAATACCCTAGGCTGATAAAATTTTCGTTTTTCCTACTTATGTTAAATATTTATGTGTGGGGGTCACTGCTCTTCTAGGAAACCGTAGCTTTAGTGCCTACTGTAAGGTAAGTGCGTTCGCTTCAGATAGAGATTCAGAGAAAGAGATGACAAAGAGTCTACAGACAAGAGTGACAATAAGATGTGGTAGGACAGGTCATTGGACAGGTAGATACAAGTGACAGATACAACGATCTACATAGACAAACTTTTTTACAACTTGATTTTTTTTAGGTATTGCATGCTTTACTTTAGGTCTTATTTAGTGTGCTTTGATACTAACATCGAACCTTTAGATTTGTCACCAAGCTGAGCAGGTACAGAGATGGGACGTAGCATTATGTCGAATAAACATCGTCGCATGCCAATGATACCGACTGTCAGTTTCTCTTCCCGCAACTTTTCCTCTGAACCAGCTATGATGAGATATAAAATACGAAGCCGGTCACTTATTCTTAAAAAAATAAAACAAACTTTACTATAGTACAAGAATCTTTTCTCTCACAAGTATGTACAACAATTCCTAACTAACCCTTCGGCAAATGCAGACGTCATGTTATGTTGTTATGCTAGTAAATCATGTTATTGGGAAATAAAAAATCTTTTTCTACTTTTCTCTCACGCAAGTATGTACAGAGGCCAGCACATCAAGCTACTCCAATCTGTCAAATTGTCCCAATTGAATATGAACCTTATTCCTTTGTCATAAAGTTGAAAATCTATCAAAGAAATTTGACAGATTGGGGTAGGTTGATGTGCTGGCCTCTGTACAACAATGCCTAACTAACCCTTCAGCAAATGCAGACGTCATGTTATGTTGTTGTTATGCTAGTAAATCATGTTAGTGGGAAATAAAAAAAAATCGGTGGCAAAATCCGAAACTTCAAAACCGAAGACAGCGACTTCCGAAATTAAGGTAATTTTTCACTTTGTAGTGTTTTTTTAGAAGTCGGTTGTTTGTTTGTTAGGGTTCCGTACCTCAAAAGGAAAAAACGGAACCCTTATAGGATCACTCGTGTGTCTGTCTGTCTGTCTGTCTGTCCGTCTGTCACAGCCAATTTGCTCCGAATCTTATGGACCGATTAAGTTGAAATTTGGTACACATATGAATCTCTGTGACCCAAACACAGACGTGTAACGTAAATAAATGAGTTTTGAAAATGGGAGTCATTTTTGAGGGGTAAATAGACAATTAAAAAAAAAGATTCGCAATCTGTACCGTGTGACATATCAAATGAAAGGGCTTATCGTGAGGATCTCAAATATTTTTTTTTCATAATTTTAAAATAAATTGTATTAAAGTTATTTAAGACAATAGTCGGAAATTTACCATTCCCCCCCCCTTATCTCCGAAACTACTGAGCCTAAAATTTTGAAAAAAATACAGAAAGTAGTTCTATACCTATAGATTACAGGAAAATTAATAAGAAGTCTATGATCTTGAAACAACATGGTAAATCTCTCAATATTGTGCGTACAAACTTACATTTTCAGTATGGAATGTATGGGAGAACATGTTTTTCAACTACAATGTTAAGTTTGTTCTTGGGATAAATTCATTCCAACTACGGAACCCTTCATTGTGCGTGGTCCGACACGTACTTGGCCGGTTTTTTTTGTAAAAAGTTTACTTTTCCAAAACCATATCGCTATAGTAAGGTGTGCATAATATTTCAAGAACTCGACATCACTGGGATCTCTCATCAGATCCTGACCTGATGACAATGGAACCACCTGGGAAGTAGTACCCTTTCAAACAAACGATAAATAAAAACAAATCGGTCAGCCGTCGTAATCGAGGAACATATTATGAGTACAAAAAAAATCCGACGAACTGAGAACTTACTCCTTTTTTGAAGTCTGTTAAAAATAATGACTAAAACTTACTTTAATAAATGAAACAATTATGAATGAATAATTAATACTACTGTGATTTCAAACAAACGTCTTCAGTAAAATAATTGAAATATATAAATTGTTAAGGGGGCCTGGTGACCTAACTTACAGGTTTTGTTTAAACTTAGTTTAGGCACCAGTCTTCCACAAATTAAGTACAAAATTGTACCTGTAGACTAATTTGTCTTTAAGCTGTAATTTGTGGTAAGAAAATAAAAATCTATTCTATTCTATTCTATACTACTAAGTAGCTATACTAGAATGGTATGAACTTATTTTCCTTACTTTTCATACTTGACAACTCCTAATCCCATCATACGAAAATCTATCGGCCGCTGACAGAACACCTCGTTCATAAGCGGGGAACGAGTGTTGAGCTTCTTGTCGTACAGCAAGCAGGTGCCCAGCAACACTTTACGCTCCTCTGGCGTCATTTGTGCCAAGTATCCTGTTTTATACGTGTGCTCCACTGTGTTAAATATATCCGTCTTAAATACACGATGGCATTCCAGTTCTGAAATAAATGAGCATTTTTTTTTGTCTATAGCCTATACTGTCCCACTGCTGACCGAAGGCTTCCCCCAAGTCCTCTCCAGGAACTCTTTTCCTGCGCCACCACGACACAGCCCTCGCGGTACTCGTCCAGGTCATCTCGCAACCGTTTTCTGGGCCGGCCTCGGCGGCGCTGTCCATCTTCAGGCACCCATTGTATGGAGACTTGCCCAGCGGTCATCCTGCATGCGGCTGATGTGACCCGCCCAATCCCTTTTGAGTCTGGCAGCCTTTTTGCCTACGTTTAATATACCCGTTTTATTATATATAAAATCTGATTGTTACCTACCAATTTGACGAAAGTTTTTTCGACCCAGAGCCAAGTAAACAATTTGGACGGACACATGCGCGAACGTTTCAAATAATCGTGCATCCTTATCCGATAGAGACCGTCGTTTTTTATTCGAACCCATATGATGGAATTTTTTCATATCTCCACCACCTATACAATATGTAAAATAGGAATAAATAAAATATGAAAATCCTTAGTCACTCTTCTTCTTAGCGTATTGTTGGCAATCTTTAAACAGTCCGCCTGGAATTTGGCTACGAGCTTTTCACATTCCGTAGCGTCCGTCAACCCTGTAGCGTGTAGACAACAGGACACGCTAGACTCTCAAGTGTCCCATTGTTTTTGGGACAGCACCACATTTAAACTCCAGGGCGGAGTCATCTGTGAAAGTCCACCTGAGCAGGTTTTTTTCACTGAACAGTGAAGTTGTTTCATCATCTGCCTAGCCTTTTCCCAACTATGTTGAAGTCGGCTTCCAGTCTAACCGGATGCAGCTGAGTATCAGTATTTTACATGGAGCGACTGCCTATCTGACCTCCACAACCCAGTTACTGGGTAAACGAAACCCCTCGGCAAGACTGGTTGTCAAACTTTCGGGCTTCTGCTGACCCGTAACGACTGTCAAAGATCTACGAATAACAGCCGGGACCAACGGCTTAACGTTCTTTCCGAGGCACGGAGGGGTCTTAATATGTAAAGATGGTCACCTATCCACATACCAACCGCGGCAAGCGCAGCTTAACCTGAGTGCGGCTGTTATTCTCTTAGAACAATGAAGTTGCTAATAATCAAAATATTTTATTTCACATTTAACCTACATGGCACTTATGAAACTGCAGAAGCTATTTGCGCAGTTCTAATTGGTCGTTTCCTATGGAGAAGAGCCGGTAAGAAACTCCACGGTTAGATAATCTTTTAAAAATAATTGGCTTTTACAATTTATAAGTCACTTACCAATAAGCAATAGACAATATTCCTTAGCTACTAAAACTCTTAGATCACACAAGTTACTTTTGAACTCGTTTTCCATTATTTCGCAGCTATTGGTTCTTATTTTTGTTTCGCGCTCTAACATGCGGATGGCCATTTCATCCGCTACCTAAAAAAGTAACACTGGTTTTTAACACAATCATTTCCAATGAGACAATTATATAGATTTTATAATTACCTACAAGCTTTGTTTTTGTTTTTCTTTAACCTGAAAAGGGGTCATTGTCCCTACTCATAATTATAAACTATACTTATACAATAGAATACTCTTTATTATGTACAACATACATTACCGAGTATGTGGACTTCAGTCCGATTCAAACTTTATGGCGTCTCAGAATATGAGGCGAGTCGATTCACGTGTCAGCGGGGGTGAGAGGTGAGTTACTGCGCAGCGAGTAGCGCACTTCAGAGCCGCCATAAAGTTTAAATCGGGTTGTAGGTACTAGGGTTTTAAAAAACAGCTGTTCCAAACATTTTGTCGATTTATGTGAACTCCAATCTCTCGATCTACCTACTGCACCTACAAAATTTTAGTATTTTACTGATAGAAAGCTTCATTATTTCCAAGTCACAGTTTATGCCCGGAAAAGGCACGGTTCCCGTGTGAATCTTGGCATGCAGTTGAAACCGCGGGACGCAGCTATAGTACCCAATAAAGGTAGTCGCTGGAGTCTGAATTTGTGCCCGGTTGATGACATTAGACCCTCTTTTAAGTAAGTGGGTACCGATATTATTTTAAGGCATTGACTGCCAACGCGGTCACCGGTGACCGCGAACAATAGATTTTCTATTGTGTCTGTCGCCTGGCAGCCACCGTGTTAATGGGACTCAACTCACTCAACTGGCGAAATGTGGGTAGGTAGAGGTACCTACTCCTTTCCCTTTGGAGAATACACTCGTGAAATTATATTATGTAACATTAGTTGGTACCTGTAAGTAGTAAGCACAGAAAAATATGAGTGCTCTAAGAAATCTTTCTGTGGCTGGTAGGTGTAGCATATCAATTAGCATTGGACTCAGTATGTTGACGGGTGCAGTATAAATTGCTATATCTTTAACATCCTAAAAGTTATTATGTTATATTGAAAAAATATTAGTATTTGATATTGAAAAATCAAACAAAAGGCCTAAGGGCGCTTGTCCACCGCCGTCGTCGCCGGGACGTCACCGAGAAACGCGATTATTCGAAACGAACGTGACGTCCCGGTGACGGTGATAGTTTGTCAACCGCGACCGAACTCCTCGGGTCGGTATGTGATTTGTATTGCCGGCATATCGGCCCGTCACAATTTCTCGGGCCGAGTTCTAGCGGTCGCGCCGAACTACTCGAAACTACGGCGGCCGAGATGACACGCGGCCATGCGGTACGTGTCACTACTTCGGCGCTGTCATCTCGTTCTCGTTGACGTTCCTGTGACAGCTGCGTTGGACAAACGCACTTATCTACAAGTTCCTTTTTTAAACCCAGACACTAATTTGACAGGTGTAATGTCAAACTTCTATAAAAAAAAAACGCAAACACAAAAGGATTAGTATGACATTGGCAGAATTGTCGACATCGGCACCATTGCCATAAAGAAAAATAGAATAGAAAAGGATTAGTACCTATCTGGGATTAAATAACGAACTTAAGTGGCATAGCCACCCGTTGCCATTTTGATATTTTTAAGTTACGGCGCCCATTCTGACTGGAATTTAAGAATAGTGGTTACTTATAAATACGAATATAAAAATGTAGTTGTCCTAACTCAAATCAATAGAAAAATTTGAAAAATGAGATATGATTGTTAGTCATGCGAGCGACGATACCTATAGCGATTTTGACTTCTGAATATCTCGTTAATGTCACACTTTAGGGCATCATCAGGATCACTTTTGTTTGTTTACATACTTTACATGTCCTTATGCATGGTGGCATCCACGCGCAAACTGTAATCATGAATTCAGCACATGATTCTAGTCATAGCGAAGAAATTATACTTAGGCAAGTTATAAAACAAAAATCTTCTGTTTCATAGAAAAGTGAAATACCTACGCGGTCAAAACGTATGGAAAAGCATTTTTTATTATTCAGGATAATGTACCTACGTACTGAATTCATGGTATACAGGTTGTGCGTCGATTTCTCTGCCATCCTGTATATGTAGATACCAGTTTCATCGGGCGCCGAAACTTTGCAGAAAATTCAAACTAGCGATATATCCCATCGCTATTTTGGATTTGCCATGCCGCCATATGCTGCCATAAAAAATGTTTGAACCTTCTTCTAGTTACTGTACATACCTGTAAGGTAACCACATCTTCTTGCCCCGCTTTCGGTTTTCTCTGATAGCGTCGCTTGAATCGAAGCTGAGAAGATAAATAGGTAACTATTGGGTAAGGAAAGTGAATTTGATTGTTTATATTTTATTCAACCAGCCGTGTTAGGAACACAGTGCTGCGCTCCAAAACACAGATCGCCGACGTCACCCAAAATACAGCCAAGCTTAAGTGGGACTGGGCCGGAGTCATGGGCCAAGTCTACCACCACCTGGGTCCCAGAAAACGTCCGAAGACATCGAGGCAGACCCAGAAAACGTTGGCGGGACGTGCTTGACGCCTACAGATAAGATTGGTCCACACTAACTCAAGGCAGAGAGGAGTCTTTCCACTCCTCTCAACACATACAACATAGGTTAAAAATAATAAATAAAATAAATAATAATAGTATTTATTTAACTTTAGGTAAGGCTATAATCTAACCTGTTCAATTAGGTCAATGTCGTCTCTAAACTCGACAGCACCAGTCGGTGCTTTGGATGCTATTTGAATAGCTTCTACTTTCATCGGAGGCAGATCACTGAAAAATATTGTTCAATAGATGAATAGGTAGGTTTCGTAACTGCACCTTAATTATTTTGCGTAACACACTATTAATCACAATCTGAATCATTTTGAAGGATATTAGTTAGTTACTTATGTTTGGAAAATTTTTTTGCTCAACAAAGTAATTGTACCACAATTAATGTTGGTGAACTATCAAAATGAAAGCCATTGCGAACAGTAGTTCATGCATTTACATACAAAGTACCTACATACGTGTGTATTCATGAGTTTGTGGGATTTTACCAATACATACACTGAAATAAATAAAAATAGTTTACGTGTGCTTAAGGTCGTATTGTTCTCATGTGGCGATTTTATGTTTAAATATCTTTTAGGTACCTATTGTCCACCCATCTTAGATACCAGTTTCATCGTGCGCCGCAATTTTTTTGGGCCATGGCAGCTTTTATAGAATGATGTCCAAGCTTCTTTGGGTAGGTACAGTCGTATCAATAGAACACCGTATTAATTGGAAATAAAGTTGCAGCAACAGTTGCGCAACATTGTCTCCCGTAATATCAAATGTTGCTGGCAACAATGCTGCACAACTGTTTTTTTTTAGTTCCCATAGATGCGGTTGAGTGGACAGTTTTTAAAGGATATTTACCTTACAAACACCAATGCTTGTGTATGGTCATCCCACACCCAGTGTCCATCCTCATACAGGCCTCCAAAAATTTCATCTTCGTCATCAGCCATTTTTATAAAAAAAAATAATACCTTGTATACAATGCTTGTATATAAATGTTATTAAATAACCTTGGTACGGGTTTTTAGCAGACTTGCACCCCTAGAGGAAAATTTTTAATAGGCTTGTACCACGCATCAATCACAGATTACTAACAATTACTAATATCTATCAAAAAGTACTCTGTGAATATGGTGAATATGAATATGTAGCAAGATAGATGTTTGTTTATAGGCAACTGGTGCCAATGTCAAACGTCAATTTAAATATTTAAAAAAATCTGTAAATTCCAAAAAGTTTAGTTAATAACCTTTCGCAAAATTCGTCTGATAAATACCATAGTAGGTACCTATAATACCTACCTATGCTCCTCTTGTGGTGTACCTAAAGCTTGATCTCGCTCTGTTGTCTTTTCCAGTGGCAAGTGCCGAAAGCAACATCGAAAGCTTGTGAGAGTTTCAATTCTTCTTATACTAATACTTTTTTCCAGGTCCAGGTCATCATGCTATCTCTATCTGGGCCGGCCTCGCCGTCCACCTTCAGGCACCCATCGTGTGGAGACTTTTGCCCAGCGGTCATAGTGCATGCGGCTGATGTGACCCGCCCAACCTCATTTGAGCCTGGCGGCAATCTTCTTTCCTACATCCAGAATGGGTTTAGGACGCAGCGAAGTGTTCCGAATTCTGTCTTGTCTTCTTACACTCAGAATGCAAGGCGGAACTGTTGCGACTCGGTGAGCGACCAGAAAAACAATTCCCGTAATTAAAAACGTTCAAAATCTAGTCGCAATCTCATCGCAGCGACAATCAATGTAAAAAAATTGTCAAAAATGTAGGGAAAATAGAAGTATTTTTGACAGTTTGCGTCTGAGATCAGACTGTGAACGTTCTTAAAATTACGGGAATCACCCTTCTGGGTCTGGACACATAATTTTATATTTATATGGAGGCATTGTATGTGGGCGTAATCTTTGGAACTAATGAAGCTACAGTATTTATTACCGGGTGTCATAGGAGCTTACTGTTACTTTCATGTTAAAACAAGAAATTTTGCGCAGACGAAGTTGTGGACCGAAGCTAGTCTCAAATAAAGACCACGCTCTACAAGGCCAAAGTTTTGTCAAAACTCAATGTTTTATATTAACAGCCGCGCACTGTACTAATTGTTTCGTTCTCTTCTATAAAAAATTGCTATTAGTAAGTATTTTCTAGGCTTGCTCTTACGCGTTTGTTATGTTAACCAGACGAAGGCTTAGCGTGCTCTGGCTCTAACTATACTTAGCATCGAGTGTAAATATCGTGACGCAACGGGGTGCGTCTAATAAAGTCGTTCTGCAGAAGACGGGAGGGTACTGAGTATCGAAAATCTTAGTTATAACCATTGATTTATTAAAAGGAGGGTTTTAACTAAGAGCATAAACATGTTTTATTAGAGAGTGGTGAATGTGACTGTTTGTTAAATATCGACTCTATTTTTTTATTTTTTATGTTCAGTTAGGTATTTGTTTAATAATTAATAATAGCCAACTATCTTTAGGACAGTTATAATGATTAACTATTTACACTAGATACAACATTAAATGAGTAACTAACTTAATAATTATGCATACGATGTGTCGTCAGTCGACACAGTATGGGAACTTCTTTAAGGGGTAAGTAGGTACATTATTCACTAAGGGGATAAAGCAGTGTCCTATTTTGAATCCTGAACGCAACGAAGGATTCTAGGGCTCCCTCGCTACGCTCGGAAGCTCTGAGTTCACTACTGAGCGAAGCGAGGGAGTTATTACAAGAATCCTGAATGGAGTGAGAATTCAAGCTCGCCTAAGACGAAAATACCTTTATCCTCGAGGAGAATACTCTACTTTTCGCACCTACTGCCAGGTAATAAAAAATAATTCGATTATCGAATTGGTAGTTTATGAAACTGCTATATAACCGGGAAATACATAATGCTTAACGTGCTTTCCGAGTCACGGGGGTATCATACCGCCAACTTTCAACCTCTGGGCTGATAATAAGGAAATCCTAATGGAAAAACCTAATAGCACTTTGCCCGATCCGGATTTGAACCCTGGACCCCGCACTTAGCAGTCGCGTTTGCAACCAACGGGGCAGTAAGGTATAAGGTACTACCCAAAATGTAGAATCCCTGGCAAGTACGTACCGGCCTGTTACCTGGGTTTTATACAATTTTATTTATTTATTTATTTACACAAAATAACTTGATTCAATAGAAAATAAAATCTAAAGAGCAAGCTCCCGTTTAAAATTGAACTGAATTAACTGCACCGCATCAGATAGTGTTTTACAAGCGTAATACAAATCGGAAACTTTTAAAACAGATGTACACAACACTAGCATCCAATGTCTTTGCCATCCGCTTTGCGAGCTCACGTAGCACAGTTTACGTCCGTGGAACACCGGTTTATGACTGTGGAGTAGATTGAACATCGCTCCCGGCGAAGGATTATACCCGCTCGAAACGTGCTTCCCGACGAATGGGTATACTTCATCCCTGTATCAACACCGAGTAGCTTTTGATTTCATCGAATGCAATCGAATCGCTCTTTATTAAATTTCTTTGGCTTTTAACCTAGATATTCTGATGCAATAATAAATATCTAGTCATCAGCGGAAAATGCTGAAGGTACTATGACAATTTAAAGAGAACAGCGCGGCGGTGGTTGCTTTTAAAATGTGAACGTAGAGGTAGGTACTGTATCCCACCATAGTATTTTTTCACTAATTATGTAATCCTTATAGGTTTCATCTTTTGAAAAGTGTCTGATTATTATTTTAAACTAGCTTGAACTCGCGGGTTGGCCCCCGATGAGGTCGAAAATTATGCCACGGGTACGTAATGGTATAAAAAGTATCCTATGTCCAAAACCTAGGTCGTGCCTACCTGTATGCGTGTGCTTTATCGAAATCCGTTCAGCCGTTTAGGCATGAAAAAGTAACAGGTAGACATCGCATGTTACTTTCGCATTTTTAATGTTGAATGATTCAGGTGTATAAACTTTACAATTTACCAAACAGTAAATTAAAACGGCTTTTTAAGGCGCCTTTGGGTTATTTTATCAGGAATTTCTCAGTAGTGACACAAAGTGCACCTCGGCCTTTTTCGTCCCTTTTACGTGGGACATAACATAACTAGCGAAATGTGGGTGTACCTGCCGAACCGATCCGGGAACACATGGCAGGCGTGATGCTGTGTACAACATGTTTGAGTACCTACACCATAGTTTGTTTTGACGTCATAATAAATGAATGAAACTACAGTTGAGTTTCCATTTCGGGGAGTGAAACAAGCGAAATGAAATTGGAAAGAATGTTCATCGAGTTAGAAATATGTTCGGTTTACCAGTTACACGTTCGGTTTGTTTGCTGCGCTAATTGTTAGTGGAGCGACATTCCACCTGGATGTGAATACTGAAACTACTGGTTTATTACTTCATAGCTTTGAGTTTTACATCATCATCTGCCTAGCTTTTTCCCAAATATGTTGGGGTCGGCTTACAGTCTCACCGAATGCAGCAGAATACTAATATTTTAAATCAAGCGACTGCCTATCTGACCTCCACAACCCAGTTACTGGGTAATACGATACCCCTTGGTAAGACTGGTTGTCAGACTTTCGGGTTTCTGACAATCCGTAACGACTGCCTTAGACCCACGAATCACTCACTCAAAAGGGTCCAAACCCTTTGAGTTTTACATAAAAAATCTAAACCCTATTTAAATAATTATTTTTATCCGACTTCAAAAAAAGGAGGAATTTCTCAATTCGGTTGTTTTTTTTTGTGTTTGTTACCTCAGTACGCTGTCATTTATAAACCGATTTGGAAAATTATTTTTTTATTTCAAAGGATATACTTCCAGATCAGATTGGTCCCGTTTTTGTCAAAATCCAGTTCTGATTATGGGATCCATGAGGAATTGAGGGAACTCCTCAAATATTATAGGCATACATATAACAATTATGAAATTGGAAGACATGTGACATCTACCAACCCGTACTGGGCCCTCGTGGTAGATTACAGCTCCCTCCCTCTCGAAGAGAGGAAGCCTATGTCCCTGCATTGGGAACATTATGGGCTGATTATGACGGTGTCGTGGAAGGTGCTGCTTCATGCATCGCTAGACTTCTCTAATTCATCTGAAAGTGGATGATCCGCTAATGGACGAATAGTTTCCTTCACAAACCTTCCTACCTTATGCTATTTATAAAAATTAGGGACTTGAAAATACAACAGCATTTTCCATTGTTTTCTTTTTAGATAATTTAGAGAAACAGCAAATAATTAACTACAGTGGCCAGCCCTCACATTTTGGTAACTTTAGTTATGCTCGTATTAATTACTTTGTTTCGAGCCTCTAAAAGCTTTGCGAGGCGAGCAGTAAAACTCAATGGGCCGCAGGTGTTCGCTGGGCTATTACAAAGTGAATGTTTCATATCAAACAGTTTTTTTCTGTATTCACTAACACTTAACAGACTGAACTATCATCTCTATAGGTACAAGTATTTTAATAATTGAACACGTTCCTTTGTGAGAATTCGATTCCAGTTTCAGCTACACACTCAACGTTTAAGGAAGTGGAGCGTAAACGATACATAGGTACAGAATTTACTTTGAATGTTTTAATGGTTCCCTGTTAGTAACCGCGCTAATCCCCAACCGTGTGCTAAACTAAGTAGATACTCATTTGATCACATGGCAGAGCGCACACGATCAAAGCAGCGCATCGCAGCCTTGTGTGCGATCGTGTGTGACAGCACTGACAGCCAATTCAATGAATTAACACAAGTGAGTAGTGACAGACATGCTCAAAATTTTATATTTATTCAAGTAAAAATATAAGGCAACTAAGTTTATTCACTCACAACTTTTGGACATATTTGGTACACTTTACATGTCTGTAACTCACTCTGTTTTTCCGAAGTTTCCATCCAAATGCGGGTAGAAGTTCTAAGTGATTTTATTGTCCATTATGCAAAGTAAAGAAAAAGAGCACGGACCGATAAGTAGACTAGCACTATGCACTTATTTAGTTTCTCACAACTTCCGTACCTACCTAGGTTCGGTGAGCTGTTTTTCTGTTTTACAATAATCAGTTCGCTCACACAATGGAAATCTTAACACTGTCTTGCTCGGCCATCCCTTTGTTTGTTTGGCCTGATATTCAAACTCTATTGACTGTACCGCTTAAATTTACATGTGCACACTGCACATACTAGTGCGCTTACAGCTTTTAATACTCACTTGTGAGCTTGCTCAATTTAAAACATACACACAATAGCTTTTATCCCGAATTGGAGAAAACTTAGAGCATTTTATAAGTTTTAAGGTCCGGAGTTGGATGCACTAGTAACATTAACATAACTTTATATTCAGTGAAGCCGAGAGCAAACTTACTAGTGACGTCGTAAATTTTGCCAAACTTACAAACACGCTGGATGGAGATTCCGATTTGCAAGTTATAGCTGTCCATGAATTATAATCATGAATAAGAAGTTGAAATATGGAAGATCATAAGTCGCGCGCCGATGAATCCCACAATTTTTGAGGAACTGCTACTTCTGGCCCTGGGGTAGTGGTAACTTGAATTGCGTTATTGAAATATAGAGCATGAACCTATATCACGAAATATTTATGACAGAGCTACATTACATAATCAGCCTATAATGTTCCCACTGTTGGGACACAGGCCACCTCTAAGTAAGCGAGAGTGGTGGATTACCACCACGCGGTCCCAGTGCGGGTCGGTAGATGTCACATGTCTTCGAATTTTTGGTTCATAGGACTTGCCAGTTTCCTTATGATATTTTCCTTCACGATCCATTCGAGGGTCCGAACCTATGACCTCGATAGTAGCGACCGAAACTGACAATACTCTATCATGGCTGTATCGAGAAGGACGGCTTTCTATAGTGTGCTCTTGATTCAGCATGTGATTCAGTCATGGTGACTGAGAGACAACCATCACTGACCTCTATTATATAAGATAGAGGTCAGTGGACGAAACCCTTATTTAACCCGTCGCGTGTCTAATTAATTAGCAGACACAATATAAATTTTATTGTTATCGGCACACATGCTGTACGCTCGACATGCGAAGAGTTATATGAACAATAGTAAATACAAGGCTTTTAAGTAAACGTTTAATCTCTTTGACTTGAATTAAAAAAATAATAAATAAGAAAATAAAGATCTCTGTGAATTTGACAAACTTGTCAATGACAGCAACCCAACAGCAACCTTATTGCAACTGCAATAAAGATCATTGTGATTTTGACAGGGAAGTAAACTCAGAGGTTAAATATTTGTGGAAGGACTGTAACGCGTCTGACGCTACGTGTGACATCGACAAAACTTATGACAGTGACATAGTATTTTATCTATGGTTACGTCTTTGTAATAATTATTTGATATTTTGCGTATATTTAGTCAATTTATATCTTGTGTTTAAATTTCATAATAATTTTAATTTGTAACTTAATCTTAAAACATGGCAGATGATGACGATGAAGGAGTTTTTGGAGGAGCGTTTGAGGATGGCCACTGGGTTTGGGACGAGAGCACACAAGCATTATTGTTTGTGAGGTATGGATACCCACTAGTTGTTTACGTGTAGCAGACGATTTAATAACTTCAGAAAATTTGTCGATATGCTTTGCGGTTCGTGAGTGGAGTCTGCGAATCGAAAAGCATAGGGAAGAACGCCCTCAGGCAAGGATGTGTACGCCACGCAGGTAGCAACTGTATGAGACAAACCGATGATCGTTAAATGCCGTAAAATTGTAAGGGAATTAGTTGTCAGACTTTCGGGCTTCTGACTACTCCGTAACGAATGTGAACGATCTACGAATGACAACCGGAACCAACGACTTTCCGATCCACGGAGGGGCTTCGGCATTGACATATATATTACTTGAAATCATTGGGCCTGGGTATGTAATGGATGGCCATCCACGGTCGGACTTCGGCAAATTGTTGCTTAATCTTGAAGGTGGGGCTGATATTATTTAGCCACCATTTACCAAATGATGATTATGATAAAAATAGAAGTGTATTTATTAATGTGATTGCTGATCTTTACAGTGACTTGCCTCCTAAACCTGTAGAAACTATACAAATTCAAACCAAAGCGCCAACAGGCACCATAGAGTTTAGAGACGACGTTGATTTAATTGAACAGGTGACAGCTATTATTATTTATTTTTGATGAATTTTTTGCAGGGATATTACGAATGTTCGCATTCGCATATGCGAAAGATTCACATCTTCTTCTTAGCGTGTCGATGGCAAAAATAACACAAAAAAAAAACATTAGAATTTTTTTTTCGCCCAAAATTCAGCAACGCGAATACCTTTCACTGACACAGTCATAAGTCAGCCATCACTGAGTCAGCCAGCCTCACGTGTGTAGGTGACAGGGCATGCGGTGCAAGATGGGAGGTAATCTATCATCAGGTGGGACGCCGCATAAACACCGTAGGTGTGTAAAACCCCCACTTCTGAAGGTTGTCCTAGCAGCAGCCTAGATTCATCATTCACATCAAACGATGTGAATCTTTAGCGAATGCGAGTGTCATGCACGTTGCGACAAGTAGTAGTGGGCGTCACTTAACTCGTAGAATCTGGACCTGAGCCATATAGACCATATTTAAAAGAAAAATGAGTCTCTTTCGGGGAAAATCCTTTGAACTTGTGGAAAACAATGAAAAATGTGGTGGAAAATATGAGCGAATGAGAAATCGCCTCATGGGCGAAAAAGCAGCCAACTTATTATATCATCATCATCTGCCTAGCCCTTTCCCAACTATGTTGGGGTCGGCTTCCAGTCTAACCGGCTGCTGCTGGATACCAGTATTTTACATGGAGGACTGCCTATCTGACCTCCACAATCCAGTTACTGGGTAATACGATATCCCTTGATACGCCCATTGTGTCACCCTTTGTACAGTTTCTCTATTTACGTCTGTAATTATTCTATCTTCTATCTATCTAAGACTGGTTGTCAGACTTTCGGGCCAACTTATTTTATATTTTGTAAATATAATTTGGCACTTTTAAAATTTTATTAGTAATTTTACATATAAATAATATAACATTGATTACTAATTAACGTAAAACTTATTGTAACTTAAATTTAATAAAAAAATTATGATTGAAATCAAAGCAAAGCGTTTTTTTGTCTTTTCGAAATATTCGCATTCGCACTAGCATTGGCACTCGCGTTCGCACTGGCATTCGTATTCGTAACGCATTCGCACTCGCATTTGCACTCGCTTTCGCACTGGCATTCGCACATACATTCGCACTGGCATTTGCACTCACATTCCAAACATTCGCATCAGCGTTCGCGAATATCTAAAATATGTCATTCGTATCATCCCTGAAGTTATGAACTTACTTGGTTTGTAGGTAGGTACCATGCTTTTATCGAGGTCGACCTCTTAGTTTCATATACCTGAACGTGATATGACAAGATAATGTTATGTGTTATAAACTAACTGAACGATTGAACAATCAAATATCGGCAGCGTTTTTTAGTAACCAGAAAAAGTAACTAAAGGTCCAATCCTTACGTCTACACGATGTTTATGCGGTATCTAAGCTACACTGGATTCTTTACAGTGTGGAGACACTATTCAGTCTTAGCTAGTTTAGTCTGTAATGAGTAATTACCTGTATAAATACAATATTCGTTAGCTACTCGACATTTTTCAGGTGTATTCATTTATACATTGCTGGTAAATTTATGTAATCAATGTTTTTTAGATACGCTATCGTCGTCGTTATCAAAGAAAGTTGCTACCAGGACAAGCGGACGTGATTACTCTGCAGGTTAACATTTCTTTTGCTATTTACTAATAGGTTTAGTTGTTATAGCAAACAAAAACCTAATTCGAACTATAACAAGCATTTTAAAACAAAAAAAGCGGCTAAGTGCGAGTCGCACAAGGCAAAAAACGCCGAAAAAAACATTTCTCGTATGGAGACTCTAAATGGAGTCTCCATACGAGAAATGTTCAACTTTATTTTATTGTAATTATTTTTTGTTCGGCAATAGAAATACACACTCTGTGGAAATTTCAAAGGTCTAACGATTATGGTTCATGAGATACAACCCGCTGACAGTCAGTCTGACGGATGACGGGCGGACAGCAGAGGCTTAATACGGAACCCTAAAAAGTATGGACAGGACGACATAAGCAGGAAACAAAATTAAATGGTACCTACCTCATGTAGTGTGGGTATCTACGTAATGTAGGCTTATTTAGTGATGAAGTAACAGCTTAAACTTTCAGGACATAAAAGATATAGCGTTGTATACAGCACCTATCAACATTCTGAGTCCAATGCTTATAAACCTGCTACACATGCCAACTACAGAGAGATTTCTAAGAGCACTCATTCTTTGCTGCGGTTATTATTTACAGGTAATACTTTAAAATAGGTTTATGGATAAATCGCTGTAGCTATATATTGTACAATTGTTTTTTGTCATCATCATCGCCTACAGCAGTCCACTGCTGGTTATAGGCCTCTCCAACTGCACGTCATTCAGCTCGATTCTCGGCACCTCTCCTCTGCTGCAGCTGATATCGGCCACCATGCGAAGATCGTCGCTCCACCGAGCCTGAGAGCGTCCTACCTTACGTTTGCCGATTCGCGGTCTCCACTCAAGAACACGTCTACCCCAACGGTCATCGGTTCTGCAGCTAATATGGCCGACCCATCGCCACTTCTACTTGCTTATTCTGTGAGCCATGTCGACAACTTTGATTCTCTGCCGGATCACCTCATTCCGGATTCTATACCACAGAGAGACTCCAAGCATAGTTTGTTCCATAGCTCGCTGAGCGACCTTGAATTTATGGACCAGCCGTACTGTGAGTGTCCACGTTTTGACTCCGTAAATCATAATAGGCAGGACGCACTGGTTGAAGGCTTAACTGAACTTCCCAAACGCTGTCCAGCCCAGCTGAATTCTTCTGTTAGCCTCTTCAAAGTTGTTCTTATCAAACTGTAGAGTTTACCCAAGATAAACGTATTCTCGAACAACCTCGAGAGCACCGCCATTTACAGCAAACGGTTTTTTTTTATTATATCAACCTTCTAAACTGAGTCTTCTTAGGCCCATTGGCGTGACGGCAATGGCCAACGAAAATAAAAACTTTGGAATGTCACATCAGTACATATTTTTTTAAATAATATGATACAAAGGTACTTACAAGATATTAGATAAAACCCTAAGTGATAATTATATTAAAAATTCAACCAGATTGCAGATGAAATGGCAGACCGCATGCTCGAGCTCCAGACAAAAGTGAGAACGCCGGATTGTGCTCAAATCGAGAATGTATTTCGTGATGACTTGGCTGACCTGAGAATTCTGGTTGCTAAAGAATATTCTATAATGCTTATTGGTAAGTAAATTGCTGAAACTTAGTAGACCAACAACAACAATGTACCTAGTCTTTTCCCAACTATGTATGTTGGGATCGGCTCGCAGTGTAACCGGATGCAGCTGAATGCTGTATGGATCGATGCTAATCTGACTTCCACAACCCAGTTACTGGATAACACGATAGACCTTGTAAGGGTGGTTGTCAGACTGTTGCGCTTCTGACTATCTGTAATGCCTGTCAAAGATCAACGAATGACAGCCGGGACCAACGGCTTAACGTGCTTTCCGAGGCACACAGGGGGTTCTGGATATGTAATGTATGGTCACCCATCCAAACTAACCATGGCAACCTTAGCTTAACCGTTAAACCCGACCCTTAAACTTAGTTTCCTTGCTGAAACTTAGCTGATCATGATAGTTTTTAATGATTTGCCTTTATGAATTTATTTATGGTGCAGGAGGAGCTGACACGAAGAAATTTCATCACATGGGTCCTCTGAAGAAACGTCGATCGTTATCGGACAAAGACGCACGACTGTTTGAAACGTTACTACGAGTGAGCGTACAAATTGTTTGGCTGGCTTTAGGACGCAAAAGTTATAATCGAATTGGTGATGTATAATCTAATGTATTTATTAATTGAATTACAATTAATTAAATAATAGGTATCTGTGGTGCAGTGATGGCCCTGTGGTATCGGCACAGACTTACTAGTTGAGAGTCGAATCCAGGCAGGCGCTTTACTTTGTGTAAATAATTTCATCACCACTGCTCTCTAAACGGTGAAGGAAAACATCGTGAGGAAACCGGCATGTCCTAGAAACAAAAACTCGAAGACACGTGACATCTACCTACCAAGGGCCCGCGTGGTAGACTACAGCCTATTCCCTCTCGGAGAGACGCCTGTGTGCTCCCAGGCAGCAGTGAGAACATTATAGGTTAATGCTAATAATACTCGTATTTTACTAATTGTAATTCAATGTTAATACATTTTCAGAACTAGAAACTCATCGTATGTTTAAGTCGGAAATATTCAACAACGTGGAGCACACGTTGAAAACAGGATACATAGCGCAAATGGTGCCGGAGGAGCAAGCTGTGCTGCTTGGACACTGTGTTCGTCATGACAAAAAGCTTAACACTCGCTCACCGCTTATGAACGAGGTTTTTTGTGAGAGGCCAATTGATTATCGTTTAGTGGGACTTGGTGTTGTCAAGTATCCACAGTGAGCATTTATCTTAATACAAGTTTTTATTTAATTTGCCTTATTAGTTAGTTAGTAGGTATTTATGGGTCAAATCTTGCAACTGAATTTTGTAACAGTTATCCTCAACCGATTGAGCTGAGACGTTTGGTTTGAATCATAAGTACATATATACATAGGTACGGACAGTTTGAATGACAAGTAACATAATGACATCATTCTTAATCCAATATGGCGGACTCCCAAAGATGGCAGGTCAATTAATTTTAGTATTGAAGTATTGAATAAGCTTGTTGTTAAAAAGATTACTTTTTAATTAGTAATTTTATTTTTTTTGTCTGCTTAGTGTCAGTTGCTTGTTCTAACAGATTCTTTGGTGTTCCTAAGGACAACAACCCGACTAGAGTTTCTACGGCTCATTCTCGCTGGTGCAGAAGAAGATTTTATGAAATCAAATGTGACACTCGGCATCATTGGAATGCCGCGCTCAAAATTTGATACGATGCTTAGGCCTGTTATGCTACCAGAAGCCCCTATTAGTAAATCTAAAGCTTCTATGTTAGTATAATATTATTATACAGGGTGGCAGGGACATCGACGCGCAACCTGTACCATCATTCAGCACTCAGTGAAAAAAATTTTGTAATCGGATCAATAATTCCAGAGATAACCTCTTACATAAACAAACAATTTTACCTCTTTTAAATAATATTAGTTTGAGTTTAGATTGGATAGATTAGTATAGATGTGTTCCTGTACCAATTATTTTGTTATTTATTATAATATATTTGCTGTAGGTCGACGCAAAGCACTGCAACTGCAAAAAGCGGCTCAAAAAGCTCTGTAAGAAGGACTAAGAAGCCTATATACCCGCGTATGTTTATACCACAAAAAGATCCAGCGCAGTAAGTGTTTTTCTTTACGTTTTTATATTAAAACTAATTGCCTAACACAATATCGATGTCAATCTGAATCATTTTGAAAAATGTTGCTGGTCCATTGCTTTATTCTATGTTCGAGATATTCCTCTGCTCAACAACGTAAATAACGCAATGAATGTTGTTGAACTGTCAAAATTAAAGCTATTGCTACTGATAGTGTGTTATGCATTTACCCCGCAGTTTGGAAACAATAACAACAAGCTCTGAAGCTTTAATGGTACCTACACACAAACCCTCTCAAAACTCAAAGCATTTATTTCAAATAAATCAATATTACGTACACTTTTGAATTGTCAAAGGGTCGGTCAATCAGAAAGATGAAGCTAGTTGCCCAATCCAAAGCATAGTACGTACCTATGGAGAATATACCCATACAGTAAGAAAGTTCTGAGAAAAATAATATGGGAAATAATTAAACCATTTCTAACCAGTAGTCGTGAAACTATTGAATATAGACTGCACCAAAGTCAAAAGAACCTTCATGTGTTTGAAGATCCGTGGCTTACCTACTGTCGCGCCATTTTGTTTTTTTTTTTTTCAAAATCACGGCTACGCATGATACCTATATAAATCCATAGCTGACATCAATGCAAACAGACAACAAAATAAAACCAAACCCCGTACAGTGTCACGTTGGTGTCATGCGTGGCCGCCATTTCGAAAAAAGGTCAAAATTGCGGATGATTTATGGAGTAATAAGACTTCAATCACCTACTTTTTCTTAGGTTATACTTTCCGCCTTCATTTCCTGACGAACAAGAGCAGAGTAACCCGGTTAGTGACATCCAACATAAGCGCTGGCTGAACAGACTCACAAAACTGTTAGGTCATCGCTAGGCTTTTGTGGAACATTTAATTGAATAAAACTATTTTTTTTAAGATTTTTTATTTTAAGCACATGTGTTCTATATTTGAATCCTTACAAATCCTTTATTTTTGCAGTCTTAGCTCGTGGTCAGTTTGAGCCATTTGAAAATATAATATTACTAACTTCTGCCAGCGACTTTATTCGTGTGGTAGTCGTAAAATACACAATGCCTACACTAAAATAACAGCCATATTTTTATAAAACTCTCCGTCGCTATTACTTAGTTTTTGCTTAGCGCTCTTTCTTTAGCGACATTTTTTTTCTTTTTGCTCGGCTCCTATTGTCCCTAGCGTGATGTTAAATAACCTATAGTCTTTCTCCAGAATTATGTTATCAAGTACAAAACGATTTTTTTCAAATCCGACTGGTATTTCCAGAGATTGGAGCGAGACTAGTTTTATTATTAGTATGATATATATAGATGACCCTGTGATGAGGTACTTTAAACTCCAATAGGTATCGCCTTATTAGCGTGCCTTGTGTGCTCGTCAGGATAATGTTTACAGACGAGACATGGTCTATTGGGTGGCAAATTTAATCACAATATGTTTAGCGCTGTGGTGTTTAATCTGTATAAAGCATGATAGTGTAAACAAACTTCTGTAAACATGTATTTACATAATATAAGTAGAAAGTAGTATAATTTTATAACATAACAAGCCCTTATTTGGTGTGGTAGGCCCAATAACATGTTGCCCAACCTGGAGATCGAACCTGGGATCCCACGCTCAATAGACTCAGCTGTTGCGCTAACGACTACTAAGTACCATAAACCAACGATCGAGCCTGGTCTATAGTATAATTAGTATTGATCCATTTAGTAAGTTGCTGGGTATTCATTCAAGGTCTCCTAATTTTCGTATTCTGCATTATGTATTACAAATCAACCTTCCTTCGACACGGTAATTGCTTTTTGAACAGCCGTCACGCTATTAGAGGTTTTGACGGAACTCTGAAAGTTCGACATTTAAAATCTGTCGTTAATATTCGGATACTAATAACAAGAATTAAATAATAATAATTGTAGTAGGTACTCAATGGGCATGAATGCCCGATGGTCTTGGGACCCAGATCCCGAGTAAGTGGATTCGGATTCGAACAATGTAACGTGCCTTAATAAAATACATGCTGATCTTTCTTAACCACTAACTCAAGTACCTACATAATAAGCCCGTAACGGTCCCGCTGCTGGGACACAGGCCTCCTCTTTTTGAGAAAGAGTGGGCTGTAATCTACCAAGCGGGCCCAGTGCGGGTTGGTAGATGTCACATGTGTTCGAATTAATGGTTTTAGGAGATGCCGGTTTCTTCACAATGTTTTCCTTTACCGTTTTGAGAGCAGTGGTGATGAAATAATTTACACAATGTAAAGCGCCAGCCTGGGTTCGAATCCACGACCTACAAATCGTAAGTCGGCGCCGTTATCACTGAGTCATCACTGCTCTCACAAAAATACCTACCTATGCCTGAAAAATGAAAGTTAAATAACTCGTCAAGTGACTTAGGGACTTCGAATTGGAAGGATCTCGTCAAGATTTTAAGCACACAATAAATATAAGCTGGCTATGATATGCGAGGGTGAGGGTAGGGCTAAGGGTGGGCTTTGAAAGTGTTTGTTGGACCGTAAGCGAGACTCACTCGGCCGTCCGTGAGCCGCTCATGGGTTCCTAACGAATCCATACACCACCGATGTAGTGGAAACTCGGGCAAGGGCGAAATTATATTATTAGATACAAACAAGAGTTCCATGAAATTGGATTAGGTATGTTAATAATTTGCGGCCTAAACAAGGTCAGTAACTTCTAATTGAAATGTATGTACGTTGAAAGGGCTAATTTGATAATGTTAGGGGTTAGACTCTATCCGCTGTAGTTGTATTATATTATGATTTTGTTATGTTAAGTTTTATGAATTACTTTTGATTCATTATGTTTCTGTAGAATTAAATCGTTGTATTTTGGTCAGGAATAGTATTTAAAATTAATTAACTTTAGACTAATGAAATGAAATTGTTTATTCTGTAAATAAGATATTCGAATCACTTTTACACGTCATATTATAAAAAATAAGCTAGATGGATTCGACATGTTCTTTCTGACCCCTGAGAAGAAATGGCGAAACAAACTCAAGGGTCAAAGTATATTTTAATGTCCAGACATAACCTTGGTCAGATCATGTGGAAGACAATGTAGATTAGTATTACAAAAGTAAATGCAACAACTGAGGGGCAATTCTTGTAATTTTAAGAATGTTCTCAGTGTGATCTCAGTCTCAATCTGTCAAAAATTTCTCTAATTACTAACTCTCATGGACTTATAATTAAATCCATGCTTACTCTACATGTACCTACATTTTTGACAAGTTTTTGACATAGATTGTCGCTGAGATGAGATTGTGACTACATTTTGAACGGTTTTAATTACGGAAATTGGCCTTCTGATCATGTGAAGACAAGTACTACAAAATTATATGCAACAGCAGGTCATGATTATTGGTTATTAGAACTGCAACAACGTGATAAACAACTAAATCCAAAATTTTTACAGCATCCATCAACAGTCGTTCCAATGAGCTGTCCTGAAATATATTTCACACAAGGCAGTGTTTAAGCCGGCACCAGGGGTACTAAACATTTACGATACGTCGCTCGTCTTCTATCTCGGACAAGTCCAATCAAAGTTACAAGTCCGAGGACTTAGAGCAACGATATTATGTATGATCCTGGATTACCAGATGGGGTGTTTGTGTGCTAGATGCAACTTCTAGCAATCGTTTTGGTCGCAATATCATGGATAGATAGGTCTTAACAAAGTTTTCCTCATAAACAACAACGTAGCGGTTTATAGTTACTACCTACTCCCATGGGAATAAGGCGTGAGTTTACGTATTTAGTATATCTTTGACCTGTGTACACACAGGAAGAACAAACGAAGTCGAACCTAGCAGAAGACTATACAGCCAAATCGAACAGTCACATTTCTAGTATCAGACGACATGTTTTACTAAAAATTACATGAGTTGTTTTTAACTAGGACAGGACGTAGGTGAAGTTAAATATACACGAGAAAAATTGATCTTGCAGACGAGAACGTGCCAGAGTTACTCGAGCGGACTAGTTAACTTTGGAAACGGTTAAGTTTACAGAGACCATGTAAAATGAGGGACGATTCCCAGAAAAACTTAAAATTGCGAAAGTACGCCCAATTGCGAAAAAGGGAAGAAATTCTGAAAATCCTAGTAATTATAGGCCTATTGCACTATTACCCACTATCTCAAAAATTTTCGAAAAGGCAATGGCGAATCGTGTAAACACATTTTTAGAAAAATTTGATATTTTAGATAAAAACCAATTCGGTTTTAGAAAAAAATGCTCAACCACTTTAGCGGTATATAACTACGTACAGGAAATTTACAGTTGCATTAATGAACGAAAGTACGCTATTGGACTATTCCTAGATATGACGAAGGCGTATGACAAGGTGTCACATAAAATTTTGCTACATAAACTTTATGGATCGGGTATTAGAGGGCAGGTTTTTAATTGGTTCAAGTCATATTTACAAGACAGAGTACAATTCGTGGAAGTAGAACATTTTGATAGCGTTAACCAGGAAATGTACAGCATAAGATCAGACATGGCTACTATTAATAGTTCAATACCGCAAGGAAGTGTTTTAGGATGTACCTTATTTATAATATACGTAAATGACTTGCCAAAAAAGATAAGTTCGTCGTGTATCTTGTTCGCTGACGATGTTTCTTTATTATTTAAAACACCCGCTAATTAGATATTTTTTTTAAAATAGCTAAATGGTCAACATTTAGCTATTTTAAAAAAATTCACAGAAACTGAGCAGTGGTTAAACGAACACAACTTAGAAATAAACTTATCTTCTTCTATCTTCTTCTTCTATCTATATCTATCTATCTATATCTATCTATCTATATCTATTCTTCTATATCTATATCTATATCTTCTATCTATATCTATCTTCTATATCTATCTATCTATCTATACATATAATAAATCTGTAGACGAGACGTTTCTGTACATTGAAAATATTTAAAAAAAAAAATAGTTGGGGTGTTAAAGTATAACCAACAGATGCCATTTCATCAATTTTTGGAATTTTTGTCTGTTTGTCGGTTTGTCTGTTTGTCTGTTTGGATGTGACAGATTATTGATTTGAACAGGGTCAACTTAAAAAGTACCAAACCAATACGGTTACTTTTTATACTCAAATATGGTGTAGAACTCGGAGCAGTGATTAGTCTTTATTTCATCGCAATCGGTTCACTCTATCAAAAGATATAATCAATTTAAAGCAGTGGTTCCCAAACTTATTTTGTCTACTGCCCACTTTGAGAATAAATATTTTTTAGCGCCCCCCTTTTTTCACCTATTTAAAAACCACTATAACTTCAAATTAAATTAATTAATTATTGTGACCTAGATATGTATATTATGTATATTAACGGAGAATTCTAAACGAAACTTTTACTATAACCCGCAACTTGAAACCTGAGCGCAGTAGGTAACATACAACGGCGCTTAGGTCTCAAGTTAACTCTTACGGGCTCCACCTGCCAATAAGAATGATTATTGAAACGCAACTTTATAGTATTAAAACAGAGTATCTTTTATTAAAAATATAACTAAAATAATCAATCCTTATATAAAAACTAATGTGAAGGATGAATCTGATGCTGTTTAATAAGTTTGTTGATATCAGGTTCCAATTTACTCAAGAACAGTCGCAAGTCGCCACGTTCGGTAACAAGCAAACGATTTCTCTTTTTAGTAAGCAGTGTTGTCACAGCACTAAATCCACGTTCACACAAATATGACGATGGGAATGCTATCAAGAATCGTTGAACGATTGACCACAATCCAGGGTACAATTGCGGGATCGGTTTTTGTAGCCAAAATTCTTGGTAACCATTTTTGAACTTGATTTTTATTTCCTCGTTTGTTGTCAATTCTATAAGTTCTTCTTCCAGTTGAGGTGACATTGCTGTGTTGACATTTGAAAACGGATCCAACACCCAGTCTGGTATTTCCAAGTTCAAAAAGTTCTGGTATCGTTCGGTGAAGTCAATGTGGAGGTTTTCCAAATGTTGGCAGTAGGCAAACAATTCGTCGTTACTGCATGATACTGATAAATTTGGAAAATTGTGAAACTCACGTCTGCCCAGATTCTTTTCGTGTAGAAGCAGTTTGGCTGCGAAAGCAGCAACGACGTTTTTTGTTTTAATTAAATTTAGTTTATCGCCTTGCAGTTGGAGATTCATGTCGTTGAACAATTTATACAGGTCTGTCATGTAAGCTATATCATCCTTTGATGTTATGAGCTTGTCGTGCAATTCTGTATCTTTAGTTTCCAAGAACTCTATAACAGAGTCAAACAGGTTGTAAATTCGAGTCAGACAATTGCCTCTTGATAGCCAACGAACTTCAGTATGAAACAACAAACGGTTGAAATCCTCGTCATTAGTAACACAAAGCTGATGAAATAATCTATCATTCAAAGAGCTGTTGCGGATTTTATTGACTGCTTTGATGACATATTGCAGTGATTGAAATAGTTTTTCACTTAAGTTTCTAGCAACTAAATGTTGTCTATGAATAACGCAATGGACACCAAGGACATCTGGAATTTTATTTTTAAGTACGCTATGAAGCCTTTATGGCACCCTGTCAGAGCCGCAGCGCCATCCGTAGCAACTGAAATAATATTTTTCAAAGGAATCTCTTTCTCATCGCAAAACTTTTCCAATATATTGAATATGGTTTCACCTTTTGTATCGGTCTCTAAATTTCTAGCAAATAATAGTTCTTCACATATTTTCTCATCTTTAATAAACCTCACGTAAGACAACAACAATGCTTCATTAGTTGGTAAAGTGGACTCATCGAGCTGAATTGAGAATTGACTTGTCCTCAGGTGATCGCACAATGATTCTTCAATGTTTTCAGCCATTTCATCAATTCGTCTTTGCACAGAATTATTACTCAAAGGAATTTTTCGGATAATATCTGCGGCCGATTTATGAAGCACAGTAGTTATTACTTCATTTATTGCTGGCAATATTAACTCTTCTCCGATGTTATGTGGTTTGCCTTTTTGAGCAATTAACAAAGAGATATTGTACGAAGCTCGAAGTCCGTCGTCATCTTGCTTAGCAGCCGCCGAAAATAGTTTTGCTACACTTGGCTGAGTATTATGCTTCTTCTCTAGGTCTTGAAAATATGCTACATTCTTGTCTTTCTTATCTGGATGCATTTTATTCAAATGATCTTGCAGCCTTGAAGGCTTACATAGAAGACACAAAGGCGACGATGGGTTTGTGGGATTTTCAATAAATCCGAATTTAATATATTCCGCACAGTATTGCCGTCTCTTCTTTTTTACTTCCGACATTGTTTTGCTTTGAGAAATACGTTCAACTTCGCGAGTAGTGTAGAGGAGGCGTAAGTACTGCTCATCTATTGCGCGCGAAACCACAAATGAAAATAAAATAAATATTACATTGTTTATATAGGAATGCTTAAGCAGCACGCACCGACAGGAATAAAACAAACATGCATAAACTCATTTATCTCATTCGACGCTCAATCGTACTCAACAAGTCCGAACAAGTATTCAATGAACCAGCCGACTGATACAGGAATGCACAATTCGGGTTATTTAACAAAAACTTGTTAAAACATGATAGATATCTACGAGTACTAATAACTATTAAAAGGCGAAAGTGTGTCTGTTGTCTTTTTATTTGTTTGTTTGTGTCTACTTTCATTACGAAACGGAGCGACCGATTGACATGATTTTCATTTTTTCTATATTCAATAAAATAGGACAGATATATGAACTACGCGGAGAGAAATATAGAACCGAGTTTGAGCAATCTTTTAATTCATATTAGTTGATGTTCACAAGTTGTTGTTGAGAGTCGAGAGCTCTTGCAGTCGTTGTTTAAGAGGCCTCCTAGCTAAATAAAATTACAAATCACCCCCCCCCCCCCCTCTACACAACGCCCCCATTTTCTTTCTGGGTCTCTTACCGCCCCCCTTGAGACCTGCAGCGCCCACAAGGGGGCGTTATCGCCCTCTTTGGGAAAGACTGATTTAAAGTATTCTAGAACAACTGTTTACGTTTTTTAGTAACACGTAACGACATCTATTGGCGCGATATAGTACCTACTAACGAAAACATATTGTTGTTGTGATGTGAATAATCACGTTCTAGTTTATGCTTACTTAAATGACGAAATAACACAGATACCTACTTATGTCTATGTTATTTTAAAAAGTAATGATAATGATTATAATATTAAACAAAATCGCTTTCCATTGATGGTTTATTTAGTGGCGCCTGTGGCGCTAAAATAATTTTAAACAAAAAGTGAGGATAATGTAAGATAATAATAATTAATGTGGTGTTCTGAGCGATAAAGAAGTTAGATAATTATTGATATAGAAAGTTGAGTAACGCAGAGCGTTTTTTAACGAAGTTCTTATATGGAGCTTGCGGTAGGAGTTCTAAGGGAGAAATCGTCAAATAACGAAAAAGCGTTATGCCTCATTTTTCAAAGTAATAGGTAGATAGAGACACACACACACACACAGAGAGAGAGAGAGCTATTTTTCATGGTTTCCGAGGATCCTGACCCCGGTAAGTGAGGTCAAAAAGAAAATCAAAGATGGCGGTTGCCTAAATTTTTAACTTTTTCGTCATGGGTGTCGTTTTGATAGTTTTCGAGGGTGCTGAAGCCGATAGTCAGGTCAAAATGAAAATCCAAGATGGCGGCTGCAATATTTTTTTTTATCATGTTTGTCGTTTTCATGGTTTTTGATGGTGCTGAAGTAGATAGTCAGGTCAAAATGAAAACCCAAGATGGCGGCTCTATTTTTTTTTAAAGTTTTGTCATGGGTGTCGTTTTGATAGTTTTCGAGGGTGCTGAAGCCGATAGTCAGGTCAAAATGAAAATCCAAGATGGCGGCTGCAATTTTGTTTTGATTTTTTGTCATGGATGTCGTTTTCATAGATTTCAAAGGTGCTGAAACCGATAGGCAGGTCAAAACGAAAATCCAAGACGGAGGTTGCATTTTTTTTATGGGTTTCGTTTTATTGGTTTTTGAGAGTGCTGAAACCAATAGTGAGGTTAAAATGAAACTGTAACGGCTTACCCACCGTCGATTGGCCCATGAACCGTTGGTGAACATTATCTTTAAACCATTAACTTTTTTCCAAAGGACTTTTCACCCACGAACGTTTTGCCAACATAACTCTACGTCAGTGAATGCTTTACCCACAGAATGTTTTGACCAATAACTTTTCACCCAAAGAACAAGGCCAACAGACGCCGGGAAAGGTGAAAGTAAAATAATAATAAGACGTAGTCCTTTATTTCTGTGAAAAGGGTATAAAGTAACCTAACCAAGCCTAACCTCGGGGTGCCCTTCGCTCGCTTTGCTCGCTCACTTGAGCCGCCATCATCCCTTCGAACCCTACCTGTCCGAGTCGGGGTGCCCCAAGTCCCGAGCTCGCTTCGCTCGCCCTTGCATCCTTAGTTCTATTTGACATGGGTCAAATGTTCTTTGGGTGAAAAGTTATTGGTCAAAACATTCTGTCGGTTAAGCATTCACTGACGTAGAGTTCTGTTGGGGAAACGTTCGTGGGTCACAAGTCCTTTGGATGAAAAGTTAATGGTGTTGACCAACGGTTCATGGACCAATCGACTGTTGGTAAACCGTTTCAGTACTGGTTAAAATGAAAGTCCAAGATGGCGGCTGCAAATCGAAAAATTCGTAGTGTGTGTCGTTTTCATGGTTTTCGAGAGTGCTGAAGCCGATTGTGACGTCAAAATGAAAATTGAAGATGGTGGCTGCAATTTTCTTTTTCTTTTTTTATCATGTGTGTCGTTTTCATGGTTTTCAATATAAACTTACACGACTTTGTGTGAAATAAAATAAAATACAACCGACTTAAAAACACACTTCAAAGTGCAATAGACCGTTGGTTTCAGAAGTCTGTAATTTCTTGCCAACGCGCAACGTCTTCCCAAACTAAGGTTATTTTGCACTTTGTAGGGTTTTTTATGGAAGTCGGTTATATTTTTTTGTAATTATCTTTACAATTTTTTTTCTGGTTTTCGGCAGTATAAGGTCTAAATCAAAATCATGTCTAAAGTTTTCATGGGTTTCATCTTCGTAGTTTAAATGACGGCCGCTGTCAATATAACCAAAGTTTAATGGGTTGCTTTTTACACGGGCAACTTTATGTAGAAGCTCTTACCATTAATGTATTCTTCCTTTTATCATCTAGATATCTCGATGCTTTATAAGGCATAATATTGGTAGGTAGATATATATGATATCTTCAATACCAAGTTAAGAAATTCTAAATTTACCACAGAAAAGAAACCAAGACTTAGAAAAACTAACTTCAAACTTCACCTACTAATCTCAGATATACTTTAGATAAAATGGTGATATGATTTTACAAGTTGGTATTCTAAGACAGACGCAAAATAAAATGGACATAATTATGGCTGTTTGGTTAGACAATCAGCCTCGAGCAGGCGTTTTTATTTTAATTTATTCTCAAAAATCAAAGTGACACTTCGTCGCATTGTCATTATGAACCATGAAGACGCAGTGATTGCAGTCGAAAGGGCCGTGGTAGCGAATCCTAGGTAAGGAAAGCGTTACCAGGCAAGATCTGATAATTCTTCCTTTTCAATGAAGGAGTGGCAATTACACCTTCCCTAAGCGACACATTACCTATTGTTTTCCGACATCCACGCGAACGAAGTCGCGGGCACAGCTAGTCTAAAACTAAAATATGCCAATTCAGAACTCACCAAAGAACCCCAATAAATCTAAATACATTAACGCAGAAATTAAAATTGGAAGAGGTAAACGAATTTAAACTTTTAGGCCTAACATTAGACATAAACCTAAATTGGAAGAAACATATCGAAAGTACAAGAGCAAAACTGTCGCAATTTATTTACGCACTAAGCATATTGAAATGCAACACGGACTATAAAACCGCCTTAGCTGCCTATTATGCGTACGCCTACTCCTGGCTAAATTATGGTATCATATTGTGGGGAGAAAGTACGGACTTTTGGACCTATTCATTCAGCAAAAGAAATGTATCAGAATATTAATGAACATACACACATCAAAAGTGTCTAGGGATCAAGCATTTTTATGCGGATTTCTTGAGATTGAGATGTGGCTTTGTAATAAATTTATGATTTTATAAATTTAGATGGATCCTTTTTGGTGCATTTCACAATTTGAATCAGGAACTGTGAATCAAATTCGAGTAAAAGATGAAAATCAGCTGTCAATATTTTCCCTATAAAAACATACAACGCATTGAAGACATTATTAGTGCTACTGTTTCCCTACTACTGATTAAAACCAACGTTATTATGGAGCGGCGACGTCATTTAAGCAGGGAAGAAATGCTCAGAGCCGTGGGAATGATAGAAGCTGGTTCCCGGCAACGTACTGTGGCTTTAGCTCTGAATACAAGTCAGAGTGTTATCAGTCGACTTTGGACACGTTACCGAAGCACTGGTACCGTGGCTGAGCGCCATGGAGGACGGTATCGCTGCACCACACGGAGACAAGACCGATACATTCAAATCTTAACTCGAAGAGCTCCAACAATAACCGCCATGATGTTAGCCGTGAGGCTTCATCACTCTTCAGGGAACTTAATTAGCGACCAAACAGTCAGAAACCGCTTGCATGAAGTGAACCTTCATTCCCGAAGACCGCTACGGGTACCACCTATAGCAATGCACAATCGTAGGATTCGATATCAATGGGCTCTTGAACACAGAAATTGGGCAGAAGAACAATGGCGTTTCGTGTGCTTTTCTGATGAGTCTCGTTTTGGTATGAGACCGGATACAAGACGTATACGACACTGGAGAACCCCTGGACGCCAACAGCGATTAAAATCCTGCCAGGAAGTCCATCCTTATAGTGGTGGAACCATCATGGTATGGGCGGGTATTTGGATCGGCGGAAGAACTGAGTTGATTTGGATCAGAGGCAACCTCAACGCTCAAATTTATGCTGAGACGATTGTATCAGACGTCATCGTTCCTCTACAAGTGCAAATCGGTCCCTTATTTCAGTTAATGCATGATAATGCACGACCGCACACCGCAAGAGTTGTAAGACAGACTCTCGCCGCAGCTAACATCAATGTCCTGCCCTGGCCTGCTCAGTCGCCAGACTTGAACCCGATTGAGCATGCATGGGATATGCTACAGAGAAGAGCTCTGCCGAATATGGAGGGTATCCAGTCGCAAGAAGACCTTTTTTTGTTGTTGCAACGAACATGGGCGGCCATTCCACAGCGTGATTTGGATGAACTCATTTTGAGTATGCCAAACCGATGTTCTTGTGTTGTTAGTGTTCGCGGTAGAAACACGGATTATTAATTGTTTAAGTTACCCAATAAAATGTTAAAGAAAACTGTTATTTCAGTCTTTTTTTCGAACTTTTGTGTTAGTGGTTCAAATGTCAAAAATCCCTTTATTAGGAAAATGGCAAATTTCTTTATTAATGCAAAGGTGACTTGGTTTATCGTTACTGTGACAAACGAAAACACTTTATTTGATGAATCCTTAAAGAAAATTTTAATTAATATCAATCAGGAGAAAAGTTATTGCAAAAATATATGTTGATCCCTAGACACTTTTGATGTGTGTAGATCAACGAGAGAGTTGTAGGCCACACTTTATTAAACAACAAATTCTTACACTACCAGCAATATATATACTACAAAGTTGTATATTCGTTAGAAAACATAGGCATCTCTTCAAATCAAATATTGAGCTTAATGAAAACTATAACCGACGGAACAAAAATAGATTAATACTACCCATCACAAACTTAAAAGTTATCGGGAAAAGTCCACACTATAGACTAGCTAATATATTTAATAAGCTACCGGAAAGTTTAAAATCCCTACCAAACGACTCAATTTTCTCAAAACAGTTGAAATCTCTGCTGATAAAGAAAGGCTACTATACCGTTAAAGAATATAAAACTGACAATTTGTGAATCGATCGACCTTGTAATAGTATGCTTGACGTAAATGTGAAATAATAAATGACTTTATGTACTAATTTTCCTGTATGACTAAAATACCTAAATAATGATTAATTTCAAAATAAATTGTAAGATTTTTATACTTAATTTTTTGTAATTATGCTTAATTTTTAATGTTTATTAAAATGTAAATTGTAATAATTAGAATCAATATTAGAATAATTATTATGTACTTAATTTGATTTATCAATTTTGCAATGCCCTTACACCTACATGTTTTAATACTGTGTCATGAAATTTGAATGCATGCCTACTAACCAGTGTTTTACATGTTAGCAAATAAATAAATAAATAAATAAAAATAAATAAAGTTGGAAACTAAATAAAATTCAGGCACCTATTTTTTATTTAATTATGGGAAAAAAGTAGTACAGATTTCTTCTGAGTTATACAATGTACAGCTACAATGGCAAATCATAAAAATTATAACAAAATTAAATTATTCGTGATTTGAAAACAACCACCTACGGTCCTCCCCTTAGGGATCTCTCTCTTTCCTTCAATTCGCCTACTCTTTGCAAAGAATTTTAATCTCATTGATGCGATGTTACGATCCATGACCCCGGCAAATGACCTCTGCACTACGATTGCTCCGAGATGCTATTTTAGAAAATTATAAATAAATAATAACGTTTAATGAAATTAAAATATGTTCTAAAACGCGAAACCGTATGCGTGTGTTAAATTAAGCTGGATGTCCAATTAAAAAAAATGATGTTCGTTTATTTGAATAACGGTATTGTTAACACAAACAATAGCTACATAAACCAAACACAATGATAATTCACACTTCAACACATATTTATTTAACAACCAAACAATAAAAATCATCGTTTCTTTCCAATTTATCACGCAAAAAAATCCAGAGCGGACAGTATGAACATATTCATAAGCGACGAATGGCCTTGCACTGCGTCAATAGGCACATTGACGTTTTAGGAGCACAAGGAGACTTACTATTGGTCCCATTTATGAGCCATTAGCTGATAGGCATCTCACGCGACTAACGCAAACACACGCTCCTGTAGAAACACAAAGAATATTATTTTTTAAACGTTAAAACTAAAAGTGTTAGTGAAAATGGCAGTGGTTTCTGGCATGTCGGTTCAAAAGGAATATGAAAAGTTAAATGTGAAACAAGAAAACATTCAAAGTTTGATGGCGTGGCTGAGTGAGCAGACGCATCTTCCACACCAATATATCACTGGTAAGGATTTTATAATTATTTTGCATTTTCAATAAATTATACAGCTTTATAAACCAAGCTAACCTACTTTGTTTCAACGATACAATTGTTTGAAATGGTTTTGACCCAGCTTAGCCTAACAGCATGATTTAAAAACAGCATAAACATATCAATTAACGTATAATAGTTTAGATTTCCCGGAATATAACAATAAATACGGCTAATACTGAGGTATAATTTTCAGAATTGGACGTGATATTAGCATATCATAGTTGTGCATGCGACGCCGATTTAACCAAGCGGGTCATTGATGTCAATTACACTCTAAAAACATTATTCCCGTTCTATCAGAATAGGAAAATTGATGATTGTCTGGAATTGGCATTTCAGACTTGGTATGTGTGTCTTGATATACATTGAATTGGTGAATTTAGATTGCTTAGCGGCATTGTAGTGCTGATTACAATGTTATTATGAAAAGTTAACTTTAGTATTCAATTAAGATTATATTAGGAAATAAACTTTGTTGTCATTCGAAGATATTCTCGTATCTCATATTCTCTTATACTTAGGCACATACAAGACGTCTTTGGCTGTTTACAGGTTAATCTTTCCATTACCGACTCTAACGAAACAGGGTTACAGACCAATATACTGTGAACTTTTGGATGCAGATCTAAATAAGTTTGTCTATAGCGATGTTATCAAGTAAGATTATTTTGTTTAAACTGAAAAGAATCTACTTAGTGTTTTAAAATAATTAAAAAATATCCTAAATAATCATTTCCCAATTTTTTTCTTAATTTCAGAGCTTTTTTAATGGTTATAGATCTGTGGCAATACGAGCAGGGCACAGTACCAGGGGTAGCTATCGTTGTGAACCTGGACAGAGTGTCACTTGGCCATATATCGAGAGTCAACCTGACTGCCGCACAACAGTTCTTCTATTTCTTGCAGGTTAGTTCTCATTTAATTGTCTTGCGATCTAAATACGAAAGTAAACTCGGAAACCTCCAGGACTATCTCATTAAGTGTGTTGCCATAATAATGGTCCAGTATTCTTTTCCATTGTCTAAGACAAAGATGCTGACCTACTTTTGACGTACCTCTATATCCACAATCTTTTCACAATTGTTTTTGTTGTTAAAATTCCTGAAACTTATATTAATTCCGAAATGCCTGCAACAGATTTACTGCCAGTTAATCTTTAGCAAAAACTATAACTTTATTACTAAGATAAAGTTGTTAAAAGAAAGCGTAGTTTCTCCTTTTACTTAGAAACTTATAAAATAATTCTGTTCGTTTTCAGGAAGCTATGTTTGTGTGTCTCAAAGAATTCCACTTCATCAATGCTCCAACATTCGTTGACAAATTACTTTCTATGGTGAAACCGTTTATGAAAGACGAACTACTCAATATATTGAAGATTCATCAATCAGACTCCCATACTTTAGAAGAGTACATTTCCACAGAAGATCTGTTCAAACATGATAAAAAATATCTGAAAGGTATTAAATAAATCAAATATTTTATAATTCTTGAATACTTAGTAAGTTTTAAAAAGTGAATATAAGTTGCTAACTGTAGCCTGATTATTCCAGATGAAATGTGCAACAAACTAAAAGCCAACAGCAAGTTCTTCGATGAAGAAGCTCAGAAAAGAGTTGACGAATCAAAAAGGCCGGGCGGTCCCAAAACTTTGTGTTCCTTCTTTCCAGGCTTGGAAGATTCTTTCAAGAAACTCGAAATAGATTAAAATCATGATGTGAAGATGAATCTAGGTCAGGCTGATGGTAGAAAAGAAAAGAAAAAGCTTACAAGCTGAATTACGGACAAATTAGCAGGATTATTAAATAAAATAAGAAAGTCGCACATTTGCTTAACTGACGCAGATATGAAACAATTTATGTTTATCTTCCGATTAACCGCTTTAATATTGCAAAGAACAGTGATTGTAGTACGAATATAGTTATAATGCAGCATTTGTATTGACACTGGTACGTGACAACACGTGCAGTTCGCAGCGCAGGGAGCAAGTAACACAAAGGAAATTGCTTCTTTGCATAGCGGTGTGCTTGCCACCTCTTGCAAAATGACCAAAAATCCGAACACACGTGTAACATTCGATGGACTTCACCAGGAGCTTATACTTATACACATGTCCTAGAATAAAAAATCTGAATAGGTATTCACTTTTCATTAGGTATTACATCATTTTCTATTTCAATAGTTTTTTGTTTGTTCCAAATAAAAAGCTACAACATCGTTCTCATTCTATTAAAAGTTCAATTTAAAGTTATAAAAATGTTTAGTCGACTCGTGTAAAAGTTAGCTTAATTTCCTCTCGCAGTGTATCGGAGTTTTAAATCTTAGTTTTGATGCTCTTCATAAGTTTGTGAATTCTTGAAAACTCTACAATCTTTAGTTGCAGAGTTGGTATCGGCTAACCAACGCTTTTGTCTGGAAAATTGAGGTCACACAGCGCACAATGTATCAACGTTTTCGTCGCATTCGCATTCTATTGATACAATCATTTCGTTCGCAATGGCGTAATGGTCGAAAATAAAATACCTAAAACTGGACTGCAATCGGTGCACCATTGTCCCTAAATAGTGCACAAAAGAAATTCGATTTTAGCGAAAAGCTTCCATTCTCTTGTAGATAAAAGAATACCGATTTCGGTTAATCCCAAATAACGACTTTAGTACTAGATGACTGTGTTTTTGTGTCAGCCCTTTCGTAAAAGTGCTGAATATGATACAGTAATATCTAAATATATTTAGTAAGAAACTAACCGAAAGTCTTAAAGAAAGGTCAATCATTATAATCACAACCAATACTAACACATGGGTATAATACTAATTGCATCTCTCTTCCGGCTATCACAATGACGTGCCGCTCATTGTCGAGGTCTCAAACAGCTTTATTTTAATATAAATCCTTCATGATAAACGAATAATAAATCCAATTAAAGCTTGAAGAAGTAATTTAATCTACGAATGTAGATTTTAACTCAAGATAAGAGCTGTCTCTTCCGAACCCCCTTAACCTTGACCGACAATGGAATGTCGGTCAAAGTTAAGCTTTTTTCAGGACTCCGTTCCAGCAGAGGCGCCAAAGTAAATTGCTGTCTAGAAAAAGTCTAATATTTTCGACCTAAATATTTACCGAGACGGACGATCTTTTTTGTGGTTTACGGTAAGAAAGACGTCTTTCTCCTTATGACCTTGTTGTAGCATATTCAAGATGAAATTCTAAGGATTTAATTCAATGTAGATTAATAAATTTAATGTTGTTAATTCAATTCTAGACTAATAAATTAATGTCAGATCCAATTTCCGTACAAGTTATGCGTGTTACCCTACGCTTGTAAACTAACCTATACATGTGTGTCATGACCTAGTCCAGTACATCATCTTGTAGGCCATAACGCGAGGATGTCATGAAGTTAGTTGCGTACCTGTCTCATTAAGTATCCCGTCTGAAATGAACCCATGCGTGATTCAATTATTAATGAGAAGCCACGGTCACTTAGTTACATTAGTTCATTAATGTGGGTGGAACAGCCACCGTCTTCTTACATATAACATAATGCGGGACCCATCTTGGAGATTGTTCGACATACTTCGGACCTACATAAATTACATGCAGCTTGGTGAAAGTATTATTTTAAGCGTCTTCAGGCATTGCATCGTTTTGTAAAAACACTGTTTTCAAAAGGCTTATTTTCATGATTGTTTACGATGTTTAACTGCGAATAGTCTCTCGTATTGTGGAGTATGTAAATACTAAAAGCGAATTTAACACGAATAAAACGAAAGATTTCAATACTAAAATCGACGGATGGAATAAAGTGCATGTGCTGTTACATAGTAAATAATTCTGGCGAGAGCTACGCCATCCGCACTTGCAATAAAACGAACAATGCAATTTAGCTAGTGCTGCATTCATGCGATGGTTTCTCTGTAAAAGTTGGTTGTTCCAACCGTGCATGGCTCTCGATTACCGACACGGGCAAATATAAAACAAAATACCGGGAATCACAATACGTGCTGTGACATCCGACGATATTTAGTTGGTAGAGAATTTATTAAGAATGACCGGATTTCGATTAATAGGTATTTTGAAGAGATAATATATCTCGATATGTCCTGTTATGTGGCCATGTCATGCAGAGCGTTTAGGAATATGTAGGTTGAACAAAAATGGTTGCCAGTTGCTGATCAAAATGTAATGACGAAATAAAATAGCAAACTTTGTAACGTTCCCTTTCGGTTCCACAATCAGTGCTTTTCTACATATTTATTGTAAAATAACAGTAAAGAACGCCATAAAACTAGACAACACGGTTACAGAGCGCGCTTCCTCATAAAATGCAGCGACGTCCGATTTGCGGGAATAGCATATAAAAATTTCAAAGAGCCTGTATGCGCGTGCAGTGTCCGCGGCGCACGGTGGGCTGGAAATCGGCTTTCATAGACATAGGGATTTCAATTTGCAAGTGCTTGTTTTTATGCCGGATATCGCTTCTATTAGTCATTACTATGAACAAAAATGACACCCGAGTTAATTCTGCCCAAAAACGAAGGAAATATAATTTTTTTACGAAAAATTTGTATGAAGCTAGTATGAAAAATCGAATTATCTCCTAAACGGCATGTTTAACCGTAATATCCTTGGAGGTGGTCATAGTGCTAATTATTTATGATTTTTTGGTTGCTGATTTGACGAAAAATTTAATGCCGTTTTTTTTTTAAAAATCGTCAAAATATTTTTATTTATTTTTACATGTAAAACGATCCCTTTTAGTGTCCAAGTTAATAAGTTCGATATGTTATTAACCCAAATATCCCTTTTAGTGTTTATGTTGAAGAACACGGACTTTTAACTACACGTTACATAAAATAGCATCACTCCTATATTTCCGAAGGAGTTGGCAGAGGTTTATAGTACACCCACACGTAGACAACTATGTTTGAGCTAGATATTTATCAACACATCATGAGTTTTAAAACTTTTCATACAACCAAATTACCAATTGTTTACTCTTCTAATGAGTCCGAAAAGAAGTGATTAAGTAACTACACTGATTAGGTCTTCTAATGAGTCTTTATAGGTGATTTAATGATTTTCAATATCTCACGACAATGCCAACTATGGATTATATTCAACTTTTCCTGATAAGTAAGCTAATTTGTTTATTAGCAGTGCTATGAGTTCTAAGAATAGTTAGTGACAATTATAAATTTTCATTAGCTAATGAGGAGATAACTAATGAGGGTAGTTACCTAATTATTGGCGTTTTGCAATAAAAGGGCTAAAGTTTTGTTTTATAATTTAGTTTGTTCACAACTGTGTAACTGCTAACACTAAATCTGCGACTATAAAATCTTAGAATGGAACTACGAAGTGAGAGTACTTCATTTGATCATGAAGTATTGTTCAGTGCAGTTGTATCCCGCATAGGCGATTGCCTGTCTGACGAAGATCGTGTTGTTCTCAAACAATTTTGTCGGAGATTTACGCGAGCCGCTTTACAAAGGTGGCAGAAATCCAACCGATTCCTTGATAATTTCAGGAGAAAGTACGAAAATTGGTTGGGAGCAAATATTGTTCCTAATAAAACCGCAGCTATAACCGGTTTGGATGAAGACCTCATCAAAAGATTTGCTGTAATTTTACAAGCAATTACATCTGGAGAGCAGGTCGATTTAATAAAATTTAGAGATTATGCCCGCAAAACAGCAGAAAAGTACGTATTATTATACGACTGGTACTACCATGTCGTCAACCGTTCATAAATTATTAATCCATGGGGCTGACATAATCGAGAAAAATAATATTGTGCCGATTGGGACTCTCTCGGAAGAAGCCTCAGAGTTTCGAAACAAAGATTTTAGGAGGTTTCGAGAACATCATTCGCGGAAAAAAAGTAGGCAGGATTCCAATCAAGAAATTTTAAATATGCTTGTTGTTTCTTCGGATCCTTTGCTAAGTGCACAAAGGCCTAAGTTAGATGCCAAGAAAAAGCAGAGCTTTTTTGCTGAAACTCTCGACTTAATTCAATTTCAGGAAACTGAGTTCGAGTTTTTGGACATATCCAATCTGGATGCTGACTCAGAATTGGAGTCTGATAACGAGAGTGATAAGGAAAATTTGTAAAAAAAATATATATGTACATATTTGTAAATTTGTATTTGAGTGTGTTTGGGTTTTTTTTGTAATATTTAATGATATTTTGTCTTTTTTTTATTATTTTACTTTATTTTACAAATGCTTAGTATTAATTCCTTGAATTAAATTATTTTGTATATAATATAACTTTATATGTTACTTAAATAAGAGTTTGATAATCTTTTTTTATTTAAATTAATAAAAATGTGTCAAAAAACAGCAATTTTTTTATTTAATTTTTCTTGTTTTGTGTGTTCTTAATATTTGGGTTAATAACATATCGAACTTATTAACTTGGACACTAAAAGGGATCGTTTTACATGTAAAAATAAATAAAAATATTTTGACGATTTTTAAAAAAAAAACGGCATTAAATTTTTCGTCAAATCGGCAACCAAAAAATCATAAATAATTAGCACTATGACTACCTCCAAGGATATTACGGTTAAACATGCCGTTTAGGAGATAATTCGATTTTTCATACTAGCTTCATACAAATTTTTCGTAAAAAAATTATATATCCTTCGTTTTTGGGCAGAATTAACTCGGGTGTCGTTTTTGTACATAGTAATGACTAATAGAAGCGATATCCGGCAAAAAATCAGGCACTTGCAAATTGAAATCCCTATGTCTATGAAAGCCGATTTCCAGCCCACCGTGCGGCGGCATCACTCGCCGCTTGAATAAAACATGCAAATTGGACCACTTCACTGGTGTGGTGTGCCTAAGTTCACTCGCTTTTGCACTTTTATGTAAAGTTGTTACCCATTAGTCATGTAAATATCGTTAACTGCAACTCTGACGCACCTCTACAGCGTTATTCTAAAAATTATCTTTTATTCTTATGCAAGCAGGCCGACGCTAACTAAGCCTTTGTTACCCAATCTCATTTATTTTAATTATCTTATATGAAAGCATACATAATTTAGAAAATGAGCACCTAAGCATGCCTTTGTTTTGTATATATGGATATGGTACCTAGTTTTTCAATAGCGTTTTAATTGGCATTGTGGTGCAAAAATGATTTTAATTATAATTGGGAATGCAAGAACACAATGGACCGTTAAATGATGACGGATTGTCGGCGCGATTGTTTAGCGTATGCGACTGAATAGCGAACGTTCGGTGCAGTAATGAGCTTCTGAAGTACTTAATGAATGCCCACTTTACGGTTCTTCCATTCTAAGCAGATACATGATAGTCTTTGTCCTCTTCGTCCTCTTGGATACAGTACCTATGGCGAGTCAGTAATCCAGATTAGATGCAGCTGCGTTTTGTTGGACTGCAAGCTATCTACCGACGTTTTTGGGTAGGCGCAATGCCGAACTACAACTTTGTATTTTTTTTAAATACGCATAGTTGGTACAGGTTTGCCCACATAAGAAAGTTGCTGCCAGAATAGTACCTAATAAAAACTGTTAATACTTTTTCTCATTCCGAGAAAAAATTAAACGGTGACCTCTACGTCGCCTTGGGAGTAGATAAAGTTTGTCCTGTCGAAGGTGGCTGGGTGGAGATTAACCGCGGCGAGGTCTTGCGTCGACTTCATCAATTATGTCCCGCCCCCGACTCCCCTCGATCTCTGCTAGCTCGTCCAGAACCGAAGGCACGCCTCTTCGCAGCTGACTCGTGATGAGACCGTTTGCAGTTTGTGAATGATTAATGTCTGCACAATAAATAGTCACGTATCTTAAGACAAATGTTGGCTATCAGGAAAAACTGCTTACATGGCTTTTTTCCGGCTTTTTGTGGTAAGATATGTCAAAAGATAATGTGCATACTTTCATCATGGTACGTTTACGATCTATTGAGCTTGAACTCTAGTCGGCCCTAGCTGTTTCCTTTTATATCGTTATCTGAGTCCGTACATTCAACTTTTCACAATTTTCATGACTCCACTACAGAATAAATATCAGTATTTGTAGTACAGAGTAACCTTTAGTCCCAGATAAAGCTGAACCAGTGCATACAGTAGTGGATAATGTGCGCTATTTAACAACATCGTATATCTAACAGGAGCGTATGCAACCGGCAGCAGTGATTATTGTTCCATTGTTTATGGTTGCACAATTATGTCGGTATTGGCGTTCAAACCACCGCTGAAAACAAATTGAATGTATTAAACTCGCAGTACAACTTTATACACAGTTTATACAGCCCGTTTTACGATATACGCGTGTTATTTTGCTTTATGTTCGTATTATGTTGTACTTAGACGTGACAAAATAACGAACGCGTAAGGACAACGACTTGTAAGTTGAGTACATTAGTACCCAATATACTGTCTATTTATGGTGACAGTTTAGCATACAAAAAATATTATTTTTGTATGGTAATGGGCTCGTGAAGACTGGGTAGGACTTTGTTTTGTTGATTTTTTTTTTTCAGATTTTATTGACTTCAACGTAGCCAAAGTGGGATTGGGTTATTGTATGGTTATGGGAATATGGGATTTTGTGTTCGTGTTATTTCGCTTCTTACTGACCGGCGTGTGTTATTAAGAGGTTATGACTTGTGAACCCGGGTCGCGGTAACTAGGTACTCACGTATTCTCGGTTACCGATAGTCATGAATTCATGATATAGCAACAATGTTTGTGGGATGCATGAAGAAGTCTCCTCGTGTAGCGCAGCTTATTCCGCCAGTTGCTCAACTTAACCGAGCGCTCGGCGCATCCTGGACAGTCACATCCAACACCTTAATTGACTGGCCGAAGAACCCTTGTGGTGGAGGGCTAACGCCCGCCTGGCTTGCTACCACCCTCCCATCGGAGTCCGGCGTCAAGCAGCCTGTTGTGTTTCGTCGATGCGTGGGAGTTCCAGTGCCTTAGGCATCTTCTGGGTACGTTCGTTCCATTATAGACCTCATCCATCGCTTTCCATCAGGCGTGATCAAGGTCAAGAGCGGGCCCTTCAGCAATAAAAAAAAATTACTTCTTTCGAAAGCGGGCGATGCTCTTGAGACCGTGGCTCAGATGTTCAGGTTCAGTGCTCGTTTATTATAATAATTATTACAATTTCAATTTTGAATGCCGTGTCTGGATGAAAATGATAGAAGAACCGTTTTAGACTTAATTTGTAGATGGTAGGATCAAACTTTTTTCAGGTTCTAATTCAAAAATAAGAAAAAAAAATATGTACAGAGTTTTTGATAATTACAAAAATGTACTACAATTTATTAACTTCACAGAGTATGTCTTTACGTTCATATAGAAAAAGAAAAGACAGTAAATCAGTATGAAAGCAAGCAATTAATAGCAATCGTAACAACGAGATTTTAATTTACTCCAATTTGTGTCAGGTAGCCGATAACTTAATTTATAAAATTGGAACTATTGAATCAAGAAGGAGGGCGCTGAGGAGGGAGCTGAAGGTTTTAACAAAAATGGCATTTAAAATATTGTAATTGGAGTGGCCGATGGGCCGGTGTGGGGCACTTGGTGGGAGCGACTCGAGTGCGACCTTTCTCCTCTAATGGATACCGAAAACCTTCTTCACTTTTACGCGAAAAATCTTTTTGGAAAATAAATGAATCCATACCGTATGTAAATCGGACGCCTTCGAAAGTTTTTATTGAAAAACTTGAAGAACTGATGAAAATGGGGCCGCGACGTTTAAGATATCTCCGTTCATCTTATGAATGTACCCGCTGAATCCCAAATGTTCTTACTTTTGCATAAGTTACTTTTATATTGGCGGGCCACTCGCTTTGTGAGGTATAAGTGGAAAATAATGCGCGGTCGGTGGGTGCAGCAGTTTGGTGAGACTAATAAAACATTAATCGAGTTATGTTATGTTAAAGGGTTTCTGGTATAATTAAGTTATTTAAGATTAATTAAAGGCGAGTCGGGCGGCACTCTCAGGCGAGCGGAGGGCTCCAGCCTCCGCAGACAGCCTGAGTAATTGATAAAGCTAACCCTACCATCCTTAATCACGGTCAGCTCAAAGTTAGACTCAATAAATAGTTATTTATTAAGTTGTCTGACAACTTATTACTAAGTCTGCGCTTGGATTTATGGTATTTAAGTTGATAAGTAGGTATAGCGTTGTGCTATTCAGCACTGCTCTTCATACATATAAGTATTGGAATATTTTGAATATTTTGGTCTTAAATTAAGTATATTGTTTATCTTAAGGTTTGTCTTTTTGAAAACTTAATATTCGTGATTTACAACTTATTGTTATTATGGTTTCGAATGGAGTTATAGTGAACAATTAATTTAAATGATCTATTAGGTTAGGATTTAAACTTTATCTGCCTGCAGTTGAACATAAATAACTGGCTAATTATATAAATAATGCGAGTTTCGAATCTCTGAAGATTTCGTGATGACTTGTTTACCGTTCTCTATTATTTATGCCATGCGACGTCGTGACTCATACGCTCCACTAGGCTACTTATTAATAAACATACAAAAAATAAACTGCCGACTTCCTTTCGCGTGCCTACAGACATAAAAGTTCTTCGTGCGTATCCTAACAAAAACATAAAGTAGGTAAATTTATATAAGGGGTCATCCCTCCGTTACAATATGTTCGTAACGACACCGAGGGTCAATGCGCACTATGCGCAGTCAAATCTCCCCCGCAAGAATTCAAGCGGCTCTGGATCTGCGAAATTATCAAAACTTTTTAACTTACAACTTTTCCATAAACGAGTGGAGCGGGCTTTTTCATTCGTTTGGAGCTTTCGCCGCTATAGTGTTCCGTGATAGTGCTGTCCTTGTCGCTCGCGGTGGAAGCCGGTGCCGGCCAGAGGCGGCGGCAAGCCTCGGCTCGGCTGTTGTCTCGCGTGCCGGTTCCCGCCGGGCCGGTCGCCGGTCCGTGTCGCCGCGCGAAACATTTCAGTTCTCGTCGCTGCGATGCCGGTGGCGCACGTCACGCCTGTCGCCCGCCGACGACGCTGCGTTACCACGATCGTGGCGTACTTCTTTACCAACTAATAAATCAAGCGAACCGAACGAAGTAAACCCTCACGAACAGATTATAACTCGATATGAGATAACAGGCTCGCGGCACGACTGCGGTGATTAATCACAGAAGTCCGTTCAACTCGAATGATCTGAACGGAAGCATAATCTCTCCGATTTCGGTTTAGGTGCGCGTAATGTAAACAGATAAACATTGTTAAAGTTTTCCGGAATCGTCAGTTGACTTCAGGATTACGATAGTCGTAGGTGCATTGTATGGACTGATGCGAGGAATAATGTTGGAGTGGGAGAGTAAGGTGTAGCAGTGTGTGCGGGTTGGATGTGGCGTGCGGCGTGGACCATGGGTGCTGGTGGACAATGGACAACTGGGGTGCTATGTGCGGTGTTGGCGTGCGTGCTGGCGGACTCCTGGACAGCGTACCAGGAGCAGCCGTGCTGCCGGCCCGTGTCGCATCACCGCGTGAGGCACCACAGAGGTGAGTCATCTGTCATACTCTCACAACTCTCAACTTTTCGTAGCAAGCAGTCGAATTGGTTTTTGTACAGGTAAGTTAGACACAAAGCAGTTCATCGGCCGAGACTATTAGTCACAGCATTATGTAGGACGGACAGATACGGCATCATTACAACTTTAAATATTTACATAAGATGTTTGGACTATTACTGTTCTAACTAGGTATTACGTATTTGAGTCGCTGAAGCACTAATAAGTAACTCATTAAATAATTTCTAACACAGTGTTTATTATGAAAAACTAAGAACTTTCCTATTATGTACCATAAACTTTTTGTGGATGCTGGAAATAATATGTAAAATACGATTTATCTGCTAACGGACCGTCAGGGTCCCGCTAGAACGAAGACATTTGATATAATCCCACTAACAGTACCTATAAAGTAAACAACAGTATCTAGCCGGCAGTCTACAATTTATGTCGCATATGAATTGAAGAGATTCTGATAATCGGTAATAACTATAAGCTCATCAGTAAATGCGAGCCGGTAACATAAAAGTTGTACCCTGTTCTAGATACACGATAGAGTCGCACGCAAACTTATGTTTATGCGCTGAAAATGCGCCGTGGGCCCGCTCGGCCGCCGCCGGCGCCGGCACCAACCGGGACGCACACACCAACACTCAAATAGAACATTTACCCTCTCCGACACTCGTAAAAACACCATAAATGAATAAAAAGATACGAAAAACTGTAAACAAACCTATTCCAAGGAAATCCAACTGGAATTCTTTATATATCAGTTTATTTATCTATCGAAATTCTTGAAGTAAAATGAAGAATTAAGTCAAATTATCTTTGAAGGCATATCGCAGTGGATTTCTTATCTAAATTTCATGTAAACGATGATTCTTTAGTTGGCTATTGCGGTATTTATCACACCTTTCTGCACCATTTTTCTCACTTTTTGTATCTGTAATTTAATGTAGGTAAGGTAAGTATCTATCTAGCCAACTACATTTTCAATTTAACCAAAGTTTGAATACAACATTGTAAATATGAAACATAGTCTAAAGATAGTTTGTCTGGTTTAAACAGAGGAACTGTGTCAGTTTATTTCAGTTAAATCAATACACATGAAAAAAATTTGGTTTTTCTGTTTCGTGTAACTTGTTAAGTATGTGAAATAGAGATTTAACATTTTGGTATACGTTTTTTGACTCTTTGGTCGAGTATCATGTAAAAGGAATACACGATTCAATGAATTTTTCTCGATACAAAAAATTGCAAAGTTAGTCCTTAATTCAAATACACAAAGTAATAATAAGTTTAATTCCACATATTTGCGTGAATGCTATTTCATGATCAGTAAATACTCGTATTTAATTTTATGCGGGCACGGTCGTTTCCGAATTCTTTTCGGACATTGAGAGGACTTATTGGTATCATTAGCATGGAGCAAGCATTCCTCAGTGACGCATCAACGTAAAAAACGCTCTACCTATATTAAAATGCTTGATCTGATCTCATCTAAATAGGATTTCGTCTATTTTCCTGCTTTAGAAAAATATTCTTTATTAAAAGATGAATCTATATATGAATCTAGAAATATCAAAAGACAATCAACGGATTGCATAATTTCGTTCAAGAATTTGAGTAGCAAAAGCAAACGGCTGCGATCATTGAAATTGGTTCAAAAGCAGTTACAATCAACGTATTAAAAAAAAAATGTAACGGCCTTTGGGACTGGCCACTAAGATATTTATCTTATCTACCTCCTATTTATTTCTACACAGATAATTAAAGAATATGGCTATACATTGACGGACAAAGGATTAAGAAAAAAAAAATATATAGAATAACTTAGTTACCTACTAAATTTAGCTGGTACTTTACAAAAATTAACTTAGCAAAAAATTTAGTCACGTTGAGAATAATTTTAATACTTAGCTGCTTATTATTATTGTAAATTTTACTCCACAGTGTTAATTGGCAATAAACTCGAGTTCATTGAGAAAGATTAAGATAATTTTCCAATTATAATCCGTTCAAGCGATTATCATAATTGTAATCAGAAGTTGTACCTACCTATGTTGGATAAATACATGCATATTTTTAAACGAAACGTTAATTACATTCGGACTTAATGTTTTTATTTAATGTTTAAGTTACCGGACCCTTTGTATGTATTCTGTGCCAGACTGAAGATTTACGTGATTAAAGTTTCAGTACAAGAAACGAGATTATAAAGCGAATAAGGTCTTACGAATCGCAATGCGACCCAAAGACTTTAAGCATTTATCTTTACAAAGGGCTGGTATTGTAATATGGTAATAATATATGTTGTATCTTATTGTAAGGGGCTTACTTCTCACAGTTAACGAAGGGGCCCCTTTATGTGGATTGTGGAGCAAAAAATATGCAAGATGGGTGCCAGAGGCCGCGGTGCGAAGGTGAGGGGCGGAGGATCATGCGAACCGGTCCTGCGTGCGCCCGCGCAGGTAATCGACTCGTGCTCCTTTTGACTAGGGCTGTTCACATCTAACTGATGTATTCATGGGTTTTGGTTTAAGATGTTAATGGAGAAGTGCTTCTGTTGGTTGTTTACATAATAAAAGGCATTTTTATCGTTCGTTCAGTAAGGGAAATTGAGGGGACTTTAAATTAAAATTTTATTTTCAAAAGAAAGGGTTGATGCCACGTAAAAGCGTGCAATTTTATCATAAAAAAACATTGTAAAGAGACCTGAAATGCCAAACGGTCAAAACATGAAAAACGAGACAATCGTGACCTTTTTAAATTTGGCTCACCACTTAACAGTTGGCAACCCTACTCTTGGCTAAATTAAGTAATAAACGAGCCAACATAATCGAAGCATAAGTTATGCCCAACAGTTTTTATTATAACGTCATCATTACAATAGAATGTATGTATCTTAATGGTCGTAAGCGTATCTATTAGGCCAGACACGCACGCATGTCTGAACTCGCCGTTTTTTTTTCTTTTATTTATGGCTTAATTTACATGTTTCGAAAATTATTATGTAGTGGTTAGCGATGAAGATAGTGTGGCGAAATTTGTTAGAAGTAAAATGTACTGCGCACTGACACCTAACTTAATTTATGGTTTATCGGGAAAGTTTAGCGTTTAGCGCATGCTTAGAGTACCTGGGTGCTAGAATGTTACCGGTAAAGTATTGTTACACAATATTGTAGCACAATTTTCCCTTGTTTCTGTTTAGCGAGCTAAGCTGAGTAAAAATGTGTGCTCGAAGTACTTGTAATGATGTTTAGAAAAGCTATAAGTAGTTTGAACGTTTGCTCTATGGGCTAACATGATAGTGATATTATACCTAATGATTGACTTTATGTAGTTTTCGATCAATACAAAAAAACGGCATGGTAGCTTGATAATCAATTACTTTGACTTCCGTATAGGTATCGTTTCATCACTCTGAACTAAAAGGTGATACTTAGCATTTTTGTTGTGTTTCCCTACACCAAACTTTGGCCCCTTTTACTTTTATTTTAAGCATAAACAGGTACTTGTAACCCACAATTACTTTACGCAGCATTACACGTCGTTCAAAGGGTGATTTTAGCTAAACAGAGCGCAGCAACAACAATAAATGTTCGCGTTAGTCGGTCGCCCTCGCCTGGCGTGTGGTCTCATCGCCGAGAGCCCAGCAATCGTTCTGACAGCGAGCGATGTTATCGCTATTTAATATAAACCTATTTACTAGCCCGCGGTACGGCCGAATGCCGTACCGCTGTACCGCTGTACCGCTATACCGCTATACCGCTTCGAGACACCCACAGGTATCGCTTACCGAATTATCTTTGGATAGCGGATCATGCTCGCTGCTTGGAGCGTATCTGGATGTTTTGTTCTCACGGTTTGCTTGTTGACAGACAGTTTGTGTTGTAAGCACAGGTTGTAAGTGACGTGAGTTTCATGTAGAGGTAAGGTTAAAAGTGTTTGTAGTTTTGGAGGAAAATGCTTCTCTATTAATGCTGATTTCTCAATAACTCGATCGCTTCTGCCTAGATACCTAAAAGCTTTTTCAGCTTCATTGTTCCAATACTGGTGTAAGTTAGACAACCGTAGCTAGTAAGCGTAAGTATATTACTATGCAACCCTGTTATTATAAAGATTTAATGCTAGCTTTTGCCCGTGTGTTCGCCCGCGTGGAGGTTGGGAATAATCCTATGTTTTATCAAAGTTATAAAATATCTGTGTGAAAATTTAATCAAAATCTGTTCAGTCGTTTTTGCGTGATTGAGTAACAAACATCCAAACTTTTACACTTATAATATTAGTAGGATAACATAAAAATATATAATAAGTTTTTGATTATGCTATTCATTCATGCTTTATTAATTCTCTTGAATGAACAGCGCCCTAATTGCGCAACCTGAATCATTTTGAACGATATTATTAATCCAATGCTTCATATGTCCGAAAAATTATCTTTTCAATAACTTAAATAACGCAATGAATATTGTTGAACTGTCAAAATGAAAGCCATTGCTGCTGTAAGTGTGTTACACAATTACCCCGCAGGATACTGCAGATATTTTACTTTTCATCCTTTACTTTACTTTAGTCTACATAAATCCCTTTACATTTCCCAACGAAACTGTAAAACAAAATATTTGAGATTGTTTTGTGTCATAAACAGAAGTTGTTGGTTTTGTTATCGTAAAACGGACGAACAAGTACTTTAACAAAAAAATCAGGATTAATGTATTCCGGAAGTGTAAAGGTTTAGCTTTGAACTCGTAAAGTGTTTGCGGTACCCAGAATACGCCTGAATACAAAGCAGCTGTCAATACCGGAAATAATGTTTGAGTTCATTTTTATATACACCGCTTATTTTTTTTATTGTTAATCCATTATTTTTTTGGTTCCGAAGGTGTCTAACATTATATATCTTACTTACACACCATAAAGCTCAATATGAATCATTTTGAAAGATGTTGCTAATCCTTTGCTTCTAATGTTTGAAAAATTTGTCATCTCAACAACGTTCATTGCGTTATTTACGCAGTTAATGTTGTTGAACTGGCAAAATTAAAGCCATTCTAGTGTGATACGCAATTACCCCGCAGTTGTACAATGTACCTTTAGCAAAACAGAGATATCATCTGTTAGAAAATGAGTTTTACATTTTCCAATTTAGAATTTTTTCTAAAAACTTGAATTGGTTCGATGATTTTGGATACCTACACATTACATTACATAACCTTACACTCGGTAACATCTGATGACTGCAAGTAATGAAGTAATAAGCACCACAGTCTAGGCTACTACTAACCCAGTTCCAAGTTGCGTGGAATTGAAAACCTGCAGCTTTCCAGCAAACCTGTAATGATCACGTCGCCCGCCGCCGGGCGTTATAATCACTTTAATTAGGTTATCTAGACAACACGGTTTTACCAAGGATGTAACGAGTTTCACGAAAAGGCGATATTAATCGGTGTTGACTTTAAAACTTGTTCTATTTTTAAAGTAAGAACTTTTTAATACGACGTCTAGTGCATATTAACGTCTTTCCCGAACTGCAGATAGCATTAGTTTCTAATTAATTCTGCTCTGCATGATGTCTGTAACATTTTCTTTTCGGGGTTCAGTAATTTTCCGATTTTCTATTGATTAGATATTTGCCCGTGTGTGTGTGTGACTCAGCTACTTACCGTTTTTTTTTGCTTATTTTCAGTTTCTTATGCTGAATTATTGTCTAGGCCCATTACTAGTTTCCGAAGCAGTAAATTTTTTTGTAGCATTATAATAAAGAAAGATTTTAGAATTTACCTTCTAAAATTCTTTTTTCGACGCTATCGGTGGCGAATTTGATTAGCATTCAATGTTAATAGAACAATCTTCCGAAAATTCTTTAGGTTCTAGAAATACCTCTTCAACGTTAAAGCTGGTAAACACAGGTTAGAATAAACAGGATACTTTAAAACCGTTCGTATAGTAGTGTACATTATAGCTTTGTTATCTTTATACTGTCGTATATCTGTAATGTTCCAAGTAAAGTCTTGCCAATATCGTACGGAGTCGTGTAGGGATTTCCTTGCAGTGTTAAGCGAGGTTTATTGGGCGTGTAGCGTCGCTGGCAAGTCGGGCTTGTGTAAATCGAACTGACAGACCTGTTTCAGACTGACTGACGTTGCTTTAACGGCGCTGTTCAAGGTATGTTATCGTGGGTATACAATTCTAATTTGAAATTGCTATTCATTGGATTTTTTGCAGCGGTTCTCGTTTTATTTATGAGTCAGATGAATTAGATTTTGAGTTTGTTGCTGTGCGGTAATCTACAGAGATTCACTATACAGATAAAGAACGATATCTACAACATTATGTAAGAAAGAGCATTAAGGATATCCGGAACCAAATCTATTACCTAAACTGAAAACTCTGTTCAGTTAACAACATTTTTATAGCGTAATATTTTAAACTATTTGCTTGTCTTTTGCTTCCATACATATTATGCGCTCTTCTCGAGTTTATATTTGTTTCTAAATCAGAATACAAAGGCCATTTTATCACTATTCTTTTAATAGTATTTTTCCTAATCTGCTACATAGCTTCGTATATAAAGTGCACTGAGAACAGGTGCACTCTGCCTGTACGGATAATCTATTGCTTTTTAGGATTTATGGCTGCCCGTATAAAATAAGAGTACATTCTGGTCCCGTTCGCTTTTGTGCATTTAAAAGGGAAGATTAGTATGTCCGTGTAAATTGCAGTAGAAGTAGCATTTAGTAGAAATGGCTTTGAATATGAAAACTTATTTATCAAATCCTTTTGATATTACTTCAGGTGTATGAGTAGCTTGAAAGCTTTAGATTTAGGTCGTCATTAGGTCAAGTATCTTTCGCAAAAGGTGATCTCGAAAAGTAGGTACTGATTGTATTTTGATGTTATATTAACTGTTTAGTTAAAGATTCATCACTTTTTTCTAAGTGAAGCGTGGTATTAAATACATACTATCACGTGGCTGAGATTTTTTCTGAGTCGAGCGAAAAAAGATCGTCGTCGTCGCGCGTTTTTGCCAACTGCCGATCGCGGAAGCAATATATGACAGAATTGACATTATGTCATAAAAACGGATCGACGTGAGTGAATCCGAGCGCGACCTATCCACGCCTACCTATTGAGTTTATATTTATTTATAAAGCGAAGTAAGTGGACCTAAACAAACAATGCTTATCTATTATCCAATAACACGAAATTTTGGCATCTAATATTTAATGGATACTATAAATGCCCGACTCTTCTACAATGGTTGTTTAAATATAGTGCTATAATGCCATCACATCGGAGTTATGCGATATTACGTCGTATTTAAGGTTTTAGAACCCATCTAAATTGTATGGAGGCGGCGGGCAGGTGGAGTTTCCCGCGCGAGGCGTAAAACTTGACGGACGGACAGATTGCCATCTTGGGGCCGATAGAGTGACAATATCAATTTCATGCTTTATTTAGACGTTAAACCCGGTTTTAGTATTACATCTGATAGAATTATGTATAAGCTTTTAGTGCTATGTGATCCCCGGCTTAAAATATGTATTAAGTCGACACCTACGTTAAGGTTGCTTTTCGTAGAAGCCGACTTAGGGATCAAGCAGCGTCCAGCCAACCACTGCTACGTAACATTAACAACAATAATCAATCTTGTTATGTAATGAATTCTCACAAGATTGTTGATTCATAACTCTTGGCGGTTCGTAGTTGCAGCGTCAGTGCTGCGTAGACGCATCGTTCATAGGTTCATCATAGGCACGGCGCCGACGTAGACGCATGTTAGACGCGGCGTAGCACGTCGTAGGCGTTTCGTAACGCGTCGTAGGCGCGGCGTAGCGGTTCGTAGATGCCATGCGAACGCTGAAAAGGGATCAATTGTAGAGCTTCCCGTTAAGGCGCTGCCAAAACGTTGGACACCGTAAAACACTCAGCTTTTTTACGCACAGTTATGCGTATTGGTACATATTACAAGCCAGAAAAATATGGACTGAAATGTCAAATGTTTAAAGAAAAGCCTCAATCAAAAAAATTAAATTTAAAAAAAATATAGCATCATCTGCCTAGCCTTTTCCCAACCATATTGGGGTCGGCTTCCAGTCTAACTGGATGCAGCTGGATACCAGTATTTTACATGGAGCGACTGCCTATCTGACTTCCACAACCCAGTTACTGGGTGATACGATACCCTTTGGTAAAAATGGTTGTCAGTCTAAAAAAAAATAGTAGCATGATAAAATAATAAAATTGTAAAACAGATCTAAAAATATATTTTTCGTCGTATAATTCTCAAAATCTTGAGCGTGAATGATAATAAAGGGAATTCAATCAAGTAAAGAAATACCTAAAATTATTTCACTGAGCCGTGCGACTTTCATTTAGTGATCATTCGATTCGACTAATATCAAACGCATCGCTGTGTTGAACCTTATTTGTTGCCGCGATGCACTATTGTCCATTACCTAAAAATTTGCTTCTTACCGCGTTTTAACTGACTGAGTTGTCAGTTTTGTGCTATAATATATTTCTGACACGATCGTAGGCACAACGCCTGGGCTGAGCCAAAGCCCAATGCCATTAAGGCACCCTAAGATCATGCTCCATACTACTGGCTCATAGTGCTAGTTCCGCAGATAACAACTACCAAAGATCTTTAGAAGTGTAACTTTAAACACCTAATTTCTTTTATCGTTACTTTTAATTATTTCTGTAAAAAGTATGATGTCACAATATAATGTAGATAGTATCTATCGATTTTGATACCGAAACCAAATCGAGTTAATCTAAAACGCCTACGTGCCATAAAACCGCTCGTAATTGGGTATCAACATACCCGAATAAAAACCATATCGATTCTCTTGCATTGTCACAAAGATGTTTATCAACGTTACAAATTACAATCCGAATGTATTTACTTTCACTTTATTATTGACCCTAATGGAAGCGATAGCGTTTATTTACTAGGACGGGTGAGTATTGAGAGTGGTATTCAAATATTGGTCCGCTGTCAAACCGATAAGGTTGGTAACACACGACACTTTACCGGTATTCCAGGGACAGCACCGACTCCGAGAGCTTCGGTCGACGTTGAGACCTCCACACAATCCGGACCCGACACCGCACCAACAGGAACGCTTTTATTACTAAGATATTCAATAGACACTATCTGTTACTGTCAATACTAACATTCTCAATGGCTGAGTCGGGACTTATCTAAATCGCTTTACATGTAAGTAGTGTTCGTGTTCTGTGGTAAGCTGAGGTTGCTTATCGACGCGTTATGGTTTGGTTGCTACACTTCGGTTGTTCGATGGTTGATGGACTTGTAAGTAGTGAAATGTAGGATATTTTACTACTAGATATCAAAAACGTTAATTTCGAAACTGGATTTATTAAAAAAATATATGAGAGTTAAATGTTGAAAGTGTCCATGAGAAACAAAATAAAAGTAAATGTCTTTTATGCTTTCATTGTATGTATATTTGTGAGAGAAAAAAAGCGTGATATTATTTTGTTCTTATTCTCTTGGCGCTGTGGATATGTTCATGTCGCGCCTTTGCGCCTGTACCTCATGTCAGGTAGCGATACTTATCGCGCATTCCCGAGGTATTATACTCGTAGGTACTTGTTCAACTTAAGTATGAGCTCGTATGTTCCGAAGCTTGATAAAACGGGACTAAATAGATGAACAGCCGAGGGATATGAAGCTACTAAGGTGAGGTTTATGTATGCAGTAAAAGGAGATAGGCGATGACGGGCTCATTTGTTTTAACATGTTTCTTAGCAGCCTCTTCCCATCTTTCTTTACCGTTGGGAACTAGTGCTAAATTGACACTTTCCTACAACCAACAAATTGGTAAAAAATAGTCAGTGATACCGCGTTTCGGTATACCTGACTATTTTTTATCAATTTGTTTTTATTCGATACTCTACACTTCATTATTCATAGTCTAACACCAATAAATGTTGTGTACACAAAGTCTCGTCATTATTTCTGAATAATAATTTAAAGTCGTTGAACTTTTATTCATTTACGATAATTTGTTTTACGTTACTAAAATTGATGTTAAAATGTAAAGGCTGGGACTGCTCAATAGTTTGGTCGTTAAAATAATTGTAATTAAACAGCTTAGTTGACCCCGATAAAACAGGAATATTTGGATTTAATCCAAACAATAATTTCCATACATTAGAAACTTAGCGTCATCATTTGAACGATCTTGATGATAAATATGAATGCAATTAATAAAACAAATGGATAGGCGTTTAACTTATGTAACGTTCAATTAAGTAAGTGATGTTACAAATTCCCGGAGTGGCGGCGGCGGATGAAAATTAAATGACTGAGTTTCCGTGCCACAAATATAGACATCAGTTTCGCCGCACGACGCACGCATTCTGTTTTAGCGGTGCGTGTACGCACTACGCGCATATATTTAACATTTCAGCCAAACGAATTAAATTTCGATATGCGTAAAAGCAACACGAACAATAAATTGGCAATTATTTCCAATTTTTTGTGCAATTCATACCTGCCGGGTTGTGTTTATGGGAACGCTTAGTTGAGTGGAATGATTGTGTTAAACTGTTGGACGGGCTCCAACGAGCGAGCACGGAGCGGGCACGCGGCACGGGCGCGCCGCGAGAAATAAACGCCACAAATAAAGTCAAATAAGTGAGCCAAGCAGAACGGGTGCCCCGCGCCCGCTGCAATTGCAGTATCAAGTGTTTTATTGGACCGTGATGAAATATCGATATGAATCATAGACGCGTGCCCGATCCATTCCTCTAAACACAACAGGAACAGTTCATAGCCACACATGTACCTACTTGAGTGTCGATGGAAGCTAAAATATTGTAATGGATGGTAATTCTCGAGTTTTTTTTCTCTGTAAGTAAATGTGACAACACAAGTTCGAGGAACGGTCACCGAGTTATTTTTGTTGCGCCGTCCTTTAGTCTGAGAACTGGTTTGTGTATATATCAATGTGCCATTTCGCATCGGGTCTCGTTGCTTGTTCGTGGTACGATAGGGGCAATCTGACGGAAATGATAGAGACGGCTGCGGCTTGACTATATCTTGTTACCTGAGAAATATCTGCTAACTTTGATACGAGGGATTTTGTTCAAGAACTCCAATTAGGAACTAAAGATACTGAGATTTCAGTCATTCTACTTTCCCCTTACGTATCTAAAATGGACGAATAAAAATTCCTGACATTAAACCAATGAGGAGTCTGATATGCGGTTCTAAATGAAAGTACTTAGTGGTGCCATTAAGTGTAATATTGTGTTTATGTCACATGTCTATTGAGGATGAATTGTCTGGAATCCCGAACTGAGTAGTTATATAATTGGCATCAATTGTCTGGCTCGTTTTATGGTTATTAATAGCTTTATCACGTGTCTGCAACCGCTAGTTATCTTGGATGCAATTCGATTGTTAAGTTGTTCTCACGCCTTGTTGAAGGACCAACTAGTTTTTATACTCATGACGTTAATATTTACACATTTTTAAAATAAACCATACAATCATTTCTCACAAGAAAATGCCTTGTTTAATTCCAAATGTTATAAAAACAATTTTCCAGTGAGAAATAGTCGGGTAATAAACATAAATTAGTGAAACTGCAAAACATGCGTTACATTTAGCCTATACTAGATTCCTACGAAAGCTAGAATTGAAGGCGCGCATGTAGTATCGGGCTGGCGGGCTGGCATGGCTCCAGTCGTTTCAATTTGATCCCGCGGCCGCCTCGCACTGTAAACATCCCTAAATGATAAACGCATAATTTAACGCCCCAACGAAACACGAAAAATTGTGCATCCATTTATTTTCTCGATCATAGGAGCGTGAAGACGTTCATATTTGAAATTTATGATTTCACGCTTCGACATAATAGTAACAATACGTTATTCTGTATGAATGTTATACTTTGATATATTTTTAAGTTGCCCCTACTATAGTTCACGTTTTATGTTCTTAGAAATTGATTATAACGCTGTTTGGACCGTCAAGCCTTGATTACCGAGCCAATAAAACCAGACAGCAGCAGTTATATTACCCGCCTTTATGAAGTTTTTTATAAGCAGTTAAGAAGTTTATTAATCCAAAGAGAGATGTAAAGATTTTTAAGATTATTAAAGGGAGTTGAATGCAGTTAGGAATATTTTATTACTAACAGTGTAACGGGTAATTGAAGGTTGGTTTAATGAGAGGCGGTTGCCCTTAACCGGTAAAGCAATGTAATGGAGAACGATGTAGGTACTTAAGTTAAAACTGAGCTCGAAAACGTACCACTTTCACAATAAACCTTTAAAAGTAAAACAGAGAAGTTGTTGAAACAATAAAGCATGGTATCAAATACAACTCCACAAAAACTTGCGCAAAATATTTCCGAACCATCAGGCTTCAGGAATATTCAGTAAGTAAGTATTGTGTAAGAGCAGCTTGCCGCGGGCGAGGTAGCACCGTGGCACGTAGGTATAGCGGGCACGCCGCGGGAGCGCAGCGTGGTCGCAGCGGCCCGCCGATACCATCGCAGCCTTCGTCGCAGCCCCACATAAATCTAGCTTTGATACATTTTGGTAAGGAGCCAAGAGCGGTGCATCGGCCGGCCCGCGATCCACTCGACCTGTGCATCGCGAAATAACATTTGCTTTTATTTGAACCGCACCTCACTTTTTATTACATTGTCCGAACCAGGAACAATATTTTAGCCTTTTTTGCTCCACATAAAAGGAACAGATGTATAGTGAATTGTGTATTCATCTGGAACGATCTAAACTGGCCTGGAATTTAAAAGCCTACTTAACAATAAAGCGGCATTCACCTAAATGTTCCATATTTTACGAACGGCTTTTATTAAAGCTCTTCTATTAAAATAAATTAGGTACATGAAAGACATTCGGGTACAAACAGTTGAATGGAAATAGAAGAAAGTGTACACGTGTACAATCTGATAATATATGTTTAGTCTGGTTCTTCGCTTCATTGTTCAGTTCCAAACAAGGTAACTGCTTTTGTCTTCTTGACACACGTACACTTACGTATGTATTTTTGCTTTGACCCACTCAATTAAGTTTCACAATGAAACTTTTGTATTGTGGCTGACAACAAAATTGTGGTGTGTAATCGCTTGTTGGAACTCCAGTCTGCTGAGTGCAGTAATATTGCTGTTACACTGGGCACTGACTCACCCCGCGCTGTTCATTCGATATTCATATTAAACAAATCCGATTGTAACAAAGATTTATCTTGCGCAATAAAGGTATTGTGTTTCCGAAGCTCACCGATTTCATACTTAAATAAATACATTGAAAGTTATTTTATGAAGTGGCTACGGTCATGCAGGTGTAATGAATCACGTGCAAGCATTGACTGATATTATCTGTGTCGGCCCCTGCTGGGCCGCTCATGTCTCTACGCGAATATCTTGCGAACTTAATTATTATACAAAGTGGGTCATTTATACATGAATATCTGCATTTATTATCATATTTATCATGTCTGTAAATGTAGCGTCATTTTAAAAGTTTCCTCGTATTTCTCTATTAGTCGAATTTTCAGTTTTTAGGCGAACAGGTAGAGTAAAATTCCTTACTGACATCATCATCTGCCTAGCCTTTTCCCAACCATGCTGGGGTCGGCTTCTAGTATAACCGGTTTCAGCTGAATACCAGCATTTATTTAGTAATATTACCAGTCAAATTCGTTGCTCTATAGGTTTGTTACTACCATACATAGGCGCTATCGTCATAACCATAAAGGAGTACGGTACCTAATGAGCTGTAATTATGAACTTTCTAAACTGCTCTTTGAACCTGGTTTATAGTTCTTTACCCGAAAATTAAATAGAAAGCATCCAAGGTCGTCTACCTGCCCCAAATGAGTGCGCAGACAAAATGTTTGACGTACCGCATCCATCTCCCTAGCGATATAACTGTTGTTCATAATTAGGCGCTAAATTCTCGCTGGCCGGGTAAAGGTCAGCAATTAGAGAGCTTACTTTTCTTGGATGGACGATAAGTTAGTTAAGTAATAGGGTTCATTTTCAAGTCGGCGAGGTTCGCTCGTTAATCACCGAGTTGCGCGTTGGCCGTGCTTCCGTCTCCGACCGACGCCGGAACACAAGCTTATTTTTGATTGTTTTTGATAAAAACAAACAAAGACAAATGAATAAGCCAAATCGTTAATCATAACCGGTTTAAACTGAACTTCCTTTCGCAGTACTTACATTTTTCTCGGCGAATATGTGGCTGTTTCTCTTGCCACAGTTATTTTATGAAGACACATTTGTTTTATCACAAAAAGTGATCAAAACGTACCTACGGTAATAAATCAGTAGTGGTCGTCGTTCTTTATTATGTTTTATATCATTAACAATCCGCACGTTTGACATTCAGATGTTCTAATAGCTTTATCGCAGGCGTATGCAATGAAAATCTAATGAAATCGTTTTATAATTTATTAAGTGCATATCGCGAGAGAGGTTGTGAGAATGACACGTGAGCGTGTTATGAAAAAGCGATCAACAGCGGCGGGAGCTTTGCGCGCCCCGCACCCGTTGCCAAATTAATGTGTCACGAACTGTATCGCCCTATGATATTGATGTTGAAAAATGATGCCATTTGACGTTTGATTGCAATCGTAAATCTTAGCGAGCTGTTCGAGTATTGCGCCGCTCTATCCGTAATTGACGGTTTAGTAAATTTTCCGCGAACGCCACTTTCAAACTGCCTACTGACCTTTTCCCTTCGTGAAACTACGTAAGGGAGATGTTAATGTACTATCAAAAAGTAGATATGTAACTTTCAAGGCCTGTTACGCTTCGCTAAGATAAATGGGGAGGATAAAATTAGCGTTATAACGATGTAGATAATATATACTTTGGGTAGCACTGAATCAGTTGGTATGGATACTAATTCGGTTATTATGTATTTGTATAAGCCATATAACGTGGCTAATGATTAATAGTGGTATTATTCGGCGAATGTGTGGAGCCGAGGCCGAGATCGGAATGATTATCGTGAGGCTCACGCTCCGCTGATCACAGCACAAAATTAATTTACGTATAAGGCGGGGTGGCTACGCTATGCTATGCTATATCAACGGTGTATCTTTACGCTCGTTTTCACATGCAGGGTGAGCAGATCTGTGAAGGGTATCGGCATTAATTGCGGCCTCACTTACCAATTTCTGTACACGATATGATTCGACGACGCGGCGATCTTCGCTGGTTGGCTGTTAGCAGCTGGATGAGAGTTGCCGAGATTCGGGATTAATGGCTCGCAATTGGAGAGGCCTATATCCAGTAGTGAACTGCTGTAGGCTGATGATGATGAAATACACGATTCTAGTCGGCAGCTCTTTTTTAATCTAGAGTTCCAGAACAATAATTAAGTATCATGAATTCATGATTCCTAGACAAATAATAATGGCCAAATTCATTACGTAGTACATGACCACCAACTAATCATCTATCCAAACATGGAATCCGATTCCAAAACACTGTTTGAGTTATTTCTAAATACTCCAGAAATATTTATATATATTTCTGGAGTATTTATGTTTTGAATCCGGCCTTCAGATAGTGATCCGGCAACTTGTATTCATAGGCCGGCCTAGTGGCTGTCAGCCTGTCGAACTCGTCTCCAGTGTAGTTGATCTGTAAAATTGATTTCCATTCGTGCTGACGAACAAAGGCATCGCGATTGCCTCGGGCCGGCGGCGGCGGCGGAGTTGCCTTGCTGCACTGTCGCACAGATACTGCTCAACCACCTACAATATTTACGTATTTGGATAACGTTGGTTCACATATGTGTGCATTGACATGAGTCAAATCAATGTGCATGAGCACATTCCATAACTAAACAGGGTTAAATAAAATTAGCTAGCGAAACTGTTCATCAGGACACTGACACCACCACCATCGGACACCATCGGGTCTCCGTATATGGGTATCAATGTCTAATGACGATAAAACAAAAAATTCATTTTTCTAAACTCATAATTTCAAGTAACTACACCACCAGTGGCCGTTGACCCTGTAGTCAGCTGCAGTTACTTAAAACTAAGACTTCAGAACGTTTTTACTTTTGTTTAAATATCTCTATAAGAATCACGTCTGCGGAGTTTCGCTAGCTACTTTAATTTGACCCTTTATATTAAGGTAGGTAAGTAGTAGATCAGCTATATGAAACCATAATGTTGTATCGTCGTGTTGGTTGTTAATAAAATCGGCTTAATCGGATTACAGGAAGTGGCTGAAAAATCCATCACAAGATTTGAACTTTTTGTAGATAGGTATGAAACTGAATAAACTTGATAGAATCTCATAATTACAAGGACAACCACAAAGGTATACTCACTAACATAGACGTGCAAATTAGCAAAGCTCACGGTATGTTTCTGTTTTTAGAATATTTATACTTTGAATAGGTTTGTTTATGCATATCATTATATTTCAAATATTTATTCCTCCATTGTTTGTCTCTGCATCACCCAAAGGTTTACTGGTAGAAAATGCCTATGGCATTAAGTCCGCCTCTGCACATTTATGTGCTGGTTAGTAATGCCAGAAAAGTAAAACGACAGAAATAACTCCATAACTCCATGGGTTTCAGTTCTCACATAAACTTTGATTAGTTATGATTATTTTGGGACGTCCATTTTAGAATAAGAAAAATGTATGTCATTTATATTTAGAATGCAGTAACATTTCTGTTCATCATTTATATTCATTTTTATCTCTTTTAAAACAGTGCGGTGACATCAAACATTCTTAAAACGTCTACGTCTGTCAATCTCAAAACAAACAATTCAAACTATCATTTGTATGAAATAGAAATCGTAAAATTTCTGGAAAAATTATCACAGAAATTGGTCGACTTTCCAATATTTTAGATAACAATTCCTTTCCAATATCAATTTTATTTTTCGATGTTTGTCAATGTGCGAATCGATTGGCCGCCGGAACGTAGAATAGAGCAGGACGCAATTTTAGAACAATGAGGTGGGAAATTGGTTTCCAGCATGAGTAGGTAGTGGGTGGTCGTGGCGGGTAAACCAGTGGTATCCTCAGAGTTTCTGATGGCGGTCGTACAACAAAACCTAATCTATCCACTGTGGCTTTGTGAATATTTGTCAGCGCCGAATAGTTCGGAAATCGGGATGTATGATTACGGTATTTTGCGGAGACGTATAAGCTTGGTTTTGAGGGGCCCGTGGCTAAATAATAACAGCCGCACAGGTCGATCGATCAGGTTAAGCTACGCTTGCCGCGGTTGGTCTGTGGATGGGTGACCATCTTTACATATCGAGACCCCTCCGTGCCTCGGAAAGCACGTTAAGCCGTTGGTCCCAGCTGTCATTTGTGGATCTTTGACAGTCGTTACGGGTAGTCAGAAGCCCGAAAGCCTGACAACCAGTCTTACCAAGGGGTATCGTATTACCCAGTAACTGGGTTGTGGAGGTCAGATAGGCAGTCGCTCCATGTAAAATATTGGTATTCAGCTGCATCCGGTTAGACTGGAAGCCGACCCCAACATAGTTGGGAAAAGGCTAGGCAGATGATGTATAAGCTTGGTTTTCAATTAGAGTTTGAGTACTTATACTCCCCATATTTGAACAAGTTAGAAACTAGCGAGGGAATACACAGACTACGTTATTAAAACTACCTAAATCCGAATGCTTCTAAGATAACGACGTTCTTAACGACATTCTTACTGAACACATGTCTCCAAATATTTGATAGTTATTCCAGCCTATTTTTCATGTTTAAAAGCAAGGTTCTCCAAGTTTTATCAGTTATGAAGTGGTTTCAGCTTTTTAATAAGGTGAGAAGCATATAGCTACAAGCGTTTTATAAAACATACACAACAGTCGAAGCTGTATCGCTAGCCAATCGCCAGCCAATCGCCAGCGAAAACCACAATATCCCATTTTCCTCAATTGGTTTTTATAAATTGAGCGATAAACAAGTAGCTGGCTCTGTTCAATGTTTTTGATTAAACTTCAGATAAAAATTAAACCCCAGGTTAAGATTAGATATCCGTCAGTGGTTAATATTAATAGGTTGTTAAGTGGTCCTTGGTGTATTGGAAGTAGAGTCCACCAATTCATCTACCAAGTTTCAGGATTGTGGAAATATGGAAAAACAATGACTTCCACGTCACTCCCATAAAGTAATACAGTCACCCCTGTTTCCTCCATAAGTGACAGATATATTTACTGTCATCCACACACGTGCAGGTGACTGTAAATTGTTCAGGGTTTTATTCTTTCTGCACGGATTGTATAACTAACTATTATGTTAGAGTTGCCAGACTCTTTCTAGCCAATCTTCAAATTAAAATCAATTCGAGGATCCTAGATTCCTCTTTATTAATATGCTATAGTGAACTGTAATAAATTGAAGAACAATTAAATTAAAAATGAACTCACTTTTTAAGTCTTCCGAATTAATGAAAATAGTTCAACACCGTTCAATTACCTGATTTCAGTTGGTATCAATATTTTAGCCTCATTTAGACGACAGAAACCGTTTAACTATTATTATTTCGGCGTGTCAAGGCTTAATTTTATTTAGAAACTATATTTATGCCACGAATATTAGATGTTGGTTCGATATTTTAACGGTTATTGAGTCGGTAAGATGCACATTATTGTACGTGAGACTGTGAGTACGTGCCTACGATTGAATTTGGTTTGTACCCTATGAAATAACGTTATAGAGCAATTAGTTTGATGGCGTAGGTGTGATATATTGTTATACACCTTGATCGCTTATAGCTATCATTATGTTTTCTAATTGCAATACTCAACGGGATAATGACTTATTTAAGAATTACCATAATGGGCTACGCTTTGATTTTATTATGAATTTATATGTAGCGTATAATTCTAACATTAATATACGGTGGGTGGGAAGTACATTTTGAGGTATTTCAATAAGCGAATGGTGTTGGTAATATTTCAAGAAAATGTGTCGCTATATTTTTTATTTATTACCGTAGAGTTGAATATTTTATTGTGTGTATTTAGTCTGTAGGAATGGTTCACCCGATGAAGGTGCAAAATTTCGTAGGTAGGTAGGTAAACCAAGCTTGTGGTTAATCGCAGGCTTTGGGTAACATAAGCCGCATTTGTCCCTTGGTCACATTTTACGACAGCTGCGGTATTATTAGAGGGATTACTCTCAACGGAAACTATATTATCATAACAACCCGTAAAAGTCTACTGCTGACTAATTACCCTCGCTATGATGCTTCTATCTTTATTGAACGGTTAGGTCGTACTTCTTGTCGATCTTTGGTAGATTAATTCTTATAATTTTAATCGGCAGACTAGAGATGAAAACTGCCTACCGTCAACGTAATAAGATTAGCTAAGTATCATACAGTGAAAACCAGCTGCTGTCGCTGTAAGCCAACGCTGGGGCTCTGTCCCGCATAGGGTTTTAGCATTATGCTGAGCGATGGCCGTTTTGCGTGGATGTGACGCATATTTTCCTCCAACTTGTTCTTTTTTTATTTGTGTTGTTTTTCTGCCTCATGATTACCGCAAATAAATAATCGTACTTATTTTATTCCTTGCTTTTCGATCACCAAACCTACTATCATTTGGACTTTACCTATGCGTCACGAGTCATGGCACAGCCAGAATAATTCTATATTGATATCTTAACATTAGCTGACATGTTTGATAAATTACAGAACTTAACCGTAGTCTGAAATCGTATCTCAGCTATAAATTATGACATTTACCTGTACATACTTTGTACAAGCAAGTAAAACTCGTGACTTGTTTATTAGATGTGACCGCGTAGATGCTCGTATTCGTGAGGAACTGCTATCGTAAATCTGCCTGGACCGGAATGGGTTACCGCATCGAAACCATAAATTGGCCATCCATAGTTTACGATTTGGTGTGAAAGGAAACCGACGAGTGCGCCCTCCATACAGATGAGAAATACACTAAAACTTTGAGACTAAAATATTTGCAGTTTTTATATAGCCTAAAAGGAGAAGAAAATTGCTCATCTTACCTTAGAATTTTAATGTAACAAGACGGCAAAATTCTCGTCCGCGAACTTTTAATCTGAACTTAAGCTTCATCAATATAAATTGACGTTAAACTTGCCATCCAGGTCACGTCGGCGCCAATTTTAGAAGAGTGGCAGTTCTTCTAAATTTAGATGTCGACGATATTGTGATCATTGAAGTCGTTGGGGACGACACTGTCGGCGGGTGGCGCCTGTGCTCACTTCAAGTGCTAATTGAAATGTAGCCGAGAGTTATGTATTTTCATGGCATTAAACGGGCTCGCGGGCCCACAATTCCGACGCTGCGCCACCTCGTCATTAAGAATACATTAGTTCATTAAAGCTTTTACTCGAAATTTCCTTCCAGACCGTTTCGCTTCTCAACCGCAAACTTTAGAATCAAAATACTACCACTATATTGCTCTATTGAACCGTGTGAACCTAGTACGGCATTTTATATTACACGAATCCTTTTGAAGCTTAAAATAAAATTTCATACATTCTGCAATATAAAAATACTTTATTAACCCAAAATACACACTTGTGTTTTGTGCTAAAAGCCCTTACTATTAGATCCTTTGTGAATCTGATAGCAATGGATTTCATTCACAAAACAATAATAGCAAATGCTCACACAGAAACAGTAAACGCTAACAGCCTTTGGTGAAACGGAAACAGGCTCGAAATAATTCCAATGCGACGGAATCAATCAAAGCTAGGTGTACCTTGAACGCTCATTGATATGCAAGGGATCCATTTATTACTTCGCATTCACTTTGCAAATATTTTCTTAGGAAGAGTGAGAGTATTAACTTAAATATTTATGATGAAATAGACCGATCTATTTTATTCGTTGCCCAAGCGCAAAGTATGTGAGTACCTAAATTGTTTAATAAAACCGTATATTCCGTTGAACCAGTAACAGTATGCGTGCCAACATACAGCGAAACATATTTTGGTATTTGTGGGGGTTGTTTATTTATTTGTAAGGATTAAATGTGAACTGAGCCCGAGTAGTGAGCGCGACGGTAGTGGTTCCTACTTAAACTTTGCTAAACGGCCAGCTCCGCTGAAAGCCTTCTAAACTCCCACTGCGTTTTACGCTTCCCATTCTGTGTGTTGAAATAATATTGGCAAGGATTACTACACAACTCACGACTACTGTTTGCTTGTTCGGGCATAGTCGGCACAGATGTGACAGTTCGGAAAGTTCAGTAATTATGATGCAGCCAACATATAAATTAGGTCTGAAAAACGTGACTGAAGTACGAAAACTTCAAATTTTATTTTTATTAAATAAAATAGACTTAAACTAAAACATACCTACATTACTTATTGATTCAATTTTCATATTAAACATTTACTAAAATCATAACTGGCATTAACAGTGTCTGTTGTTTGGGAACTTGTCAAAAGTTTCCCGACGAATTCTGGACAAGTTGCGCTATTCGTGCAAGCGGGAACTGCCTGATGCGAAACTGACTGTCTAGATTAGAGACTATTCTGAAATTGTGAGAAATTTTTATTTATCGGTACTTTTGAAATTACAAGCTAGCTTGCGGGTACTAAATTTTTTGCAATTCTAAAGTTACAATTTGTGCATTTTCTTGAAAAAATCCTTCAAGTTTTTTTTACTTTTTTAAGTTACTCTCCTTCGTGTTTAGTTCTTGTTTTAAATTTTCTGTTTTTCTTGTCCCGGCCATGATTATTCAACACCGATGACCGTAACAATTATTCCTACAACCGAAGTAAGTCCCGTCTTGTTATAGATCCGTCTTCTTGATTGATTATTTATTTTTATTAGTTCAGACATGAGCGAGATAGCATGGGATACAAATGGATTTAAAGAATGGACTTAAATAAATAGATACGAACATCAATAAAATTTAATTTAATGTCGATCAAAACGTCAGTTCCTGATAACTGTCAGGTGATTTATTTAAAAGGTGAAAAATGATCCTGTAGGTAATCAGGACAGGCCCGCGTATCTAGTGGGTGAAATAAATCATTGAAATGACTTCATACCGTAGCATGCATTTTAATGATAGTGCGCCCACATGTGGCTTTGTCGCCCGATATATTGTTTACTTGATTGGAGTCTGCATGTTGACAAAACTGGTGAGCTGTTAATTTATAGATAGGGGCTATAAGTTTACGTTTGGACAAGCTAATATATGTATGGGATCCTGAAATATGATAAGCATTCTCTGAACAAAGTAGATAGGTTTTTTTTAAGGTGTTGATCCTGCTCTTGACTTCGATCTTCGCTCCTTTGTAATTCTTTGTTAAATACCTACTTCAGTTTAATAATATTTACCTATCTTCTTTCTTTATAAATAATAATCAAGTGCCGTTCGGTAGTCTCGCAAAAACTCGAAAATGGCTCGACCGATTGAGTCCGATTGTGATGAAACTTTGGTAAGTTGTTGTGTGCGCGCCGGAGAAGGTACGAGTATCCTAATACAAACTAAAATGGAATAAGCACAGCAACGCATGCCGACCATTAGCTAGTAGTAAATAAAGTCTGTCCTTAAAAAATTGCTTACCCATTCCCACCTTATTCATTCAAAAAATATCTTTCAAGTCTAATGCTCGCTCTTTCTGAATGTTTGCAGACCGGTTAACTCCAACCAGACACACAATATCTGTAACTATTTACTGCAAGGAGTATTCAATACAGCCTCGGCCTCCGGTACATTTATTCGAGCTGCTTTAGTAAAAGGAGTATGAATAAAAGTTCCAGATTGATTTATGTGCGGCATTTACAAGTGAATAGCAAAAGCACCTGTGGGTTACATTATTGTTTTCAATTGTAATGTTAATTAGCCAACTGGTTTAGAAACAAAACCCACGTTCGTTAAGCAGGCCGTTGTTGGTTGCTTTCAAGAAATATTTTCTTCTTTGCGTATTTATATTGTACGTGTATAATAAATCATTGCAGTCTGTCCGCTTATTTGCTTAGAGCTTCACTTCAACTTAACGGGTTTTCATATGGCTTACAGAATTAAGTACTTTGTTTATTGTGGAAAGTTTTAGTATTAGGTTTACAATTACATCGCCTACAAATACTTTAAGACATGAACACACTGGGTACAACATATAAAAACAGTTTTACGACATTATTAAAAAAGATTTGGTTACTACATTTTTTTTAAGCTGTCAACTTTTTAATGTTTTCAGATACATGGAAAACGTTCCTACCTAGTTTCATGGGATGGTTGTAGAAATATGGTGGTGATATCTAAACTAATATTATAAAGAGAACAAAATTGGTTTTTTTATATGTTTGTTAATTGTTACGCTTTCACGCTAAAACGGCTGAACGGATTTCAATGAAGTTTTGCACGTAGGTAGACCATAACCTGGATTAGGACACTTTGTATCCCAATTTTTTACGAAGTTGAGATTTATGCGGGTTAATCCACGGGACGCAGCTAGTCAGTAATTTTCATGCAGGTGAAAATTGCATTTAATTAGGCTACATTTAAACAAGTCAGACGATTAACCAAAATCTATTTCGTAATCAAATTTCTTTCAAGTTACTGTGCGCCTAAGGGCTGATTTTTAATACTTAGTCGGATAACTTTTATCTGAGGAATAAATATTGCACTTTTACAGTTTTTGTATAGAAAATATGTCAAACTGTCATTATTATTATTGCAAAAATCAGCGCTTAGACACATAAATCCATTTTCAAATTCATTTAGCCTTTTCAGCTTTGAAGCGTTAGTGTCGCGTACAATTATTTTTAATTTAACTAGAAATTATTTAAATAGAACCCCTGAGATATTTTCGAAAGTAACACTAACCTATTTATGAAGCCTTTTGACATCAGTTAAATAATGTCATTATTAATAATATATGAAATATAATTTGGCTTTATGTGGTGACAAATGTACCCATTGATGAATTGTGGGTTACCTAACATAACACCTAATTCGTTAGCTCTACATTGACCCTTACGACCAAAACGCAGAGGCCGCTCTTTTTATCTTTCCAACTGTCCCCTAGATTAGCGTAGAGGTGACTAATAGACAAAAATAATAAAAAAGTGCAAAAACAAACACACATCAATTAGCTAAGTCAGCAAGATCAGCAGTATTCATTTCAAGAACCAACGTAAACGTAGTATTTCGTGTTAAAATAGGATTATTTTCTCAAAGCTCTCTGATTTTCCAGAGACAATATCCACCGGACGTCTGACTGGGTAACGTATAGCATTACCACGAATAATAAACGAGAATATCTAACTACACAACATACCGTGCCCACTTCGTTTACATAATAACTACCAAATCAAGTTTTTACGTTAATGTTTGAATGCTATATTCATGTTGCCTCATTTACAAAATTAATATAATTTGTTTGGTGACCATTCATTTGTAAGCGTGTATCTTTTTTTGTGGTTGAAATATGAGAAGCGCAAGTTATTTTAACGTACTTTTAAATTAAAAAATGCAAGTTGAAATATTGTTGGTATTTGCTAACTGGTTTCGATTAAACAACAGTTATCATAAGTTCCAAGAATTCATCCTGCTGTGTGTTCGTTAACGCGAAAAGCACATAAAGCTAATTGTGCCAACGGCCGAGGTGTGGGACATTGTCCGCGGTCGTAATCACCGCGTACCGTTGACGGCCCTTCCTTACTTTCATTAAAGATACATTACTCCTTTTATTCTTGTTTAGATTGCAAATTCTCTCCCAGTCCTTTGTCTCATTTAGTATTTATTTACGGCGTATTCAATTTAAATACCGCTCCTATCGCGTTTTATCGCTGTAGAAATTGCCTGAGTTGGACCTCGCTGTTTTATTTATTTGTCAGTTTTGTTCTTGTTGCTGGTAGGCTCTGTTCTGTTTAACTTCGAAGGTTGTCTTTACATTAGCTACATTATTTATTATTGTAAGTCTAAATCTTATTTAAATCTCCTGATCCATAATTCATTTGACAATACAATGAGCCGATCGAAATTATTAACATTGTAGCTAATGTAAGTATTTCGATCGAGAGAAATTGAAAATAAAATCGGTCGAAAGTTAACAAACGTTGTTGATGATGGGTGGATAATAGAATATTACAAGGTGAGGCGACATTTCTGAGGGAGCGGCCGATCATTAGGGTTTTTATAAATACAGCGTTATATGGGGGCGTAAGTTTGCAGAGGCGTAATTAAAACTTAAAACTTGCATTATGGGGAAAGCGCGGCGGGAATGTGAACTGTGCCAAGTGTCGGATTTGGTACGTGCCGCGGGTCCGCAATGCAAGCGAGCACGACGCGAGACCGCCGCCTCACGGCTTCCTCCGCAAGCCACGCTTTACTCACTTCCCGGCTTCCCGTTCATCTTAAAGAATTTTCCGAAATGTGGGTGAAGGTTTAACGGGTAGGTAGATATTCTTCATGTCAACATTAGATTTTTCAAAATATTTTAAAGTAGGTAAAGGATCTTTTCCAATATTTCTTTATTCATGTCTACATTATATTTTCTCTTTTCCGTATTCGACCCATTTGCATTCCTACAATACAAACTATTTCTAATAGAAGATAAAACTAGTTTAGTTTAGTCTAGTTTCATAGACCGAATAAACAATTTTAAAAGCCTGTGTCGTTGGTATAGTGTTCGCATGCGGTACTGCTGAGCATGGTCTTAGGTTCGATTCTCGGGTTGTGCAATGTGTTATTGGGTTTTTTGCATCTGTAATTACTCAGTAGCAGCTTGGAGTCTGGATTCGTGTCTGGTTTATGGCAATAGACTTGCTTCCAGTTACATGATGGGACTTAAACATAACTGGCGAAGTGTGGGTGCGTACTAAAGGTACACTTAACCCAAGGTTGGCATATAGGCGTGATGTCATGTAATTTGAAAGACATCAAGTGAACGCTTATTCTATCCTTTTAATAACCCACTTTAAAGAGATTTAATTAATATTTTCCTTGCGCTGTATCGGTGGATTTAATCTCGCCTTAAGATGAAAGTCATGCTTTAGGTACCTTATGAGAAAAAATAAACCTATTATATCGGTTATAAGCGCCACAGTAACATTACCGAGATTGCAAGATAGGCAAACACAGATTAAACATTATTAGTTATTTATTTAAATCAGTTGTTAGGTAAATAAATACCCACTAAATGTTCTAAAATATGAGATTCAGCCTTTAGTTGTTTCATAATTATCTTTTCTTTATATCCTAATATCGTAGGTGTTGTTGTGTAGGTGGTGTTTTGAGATCATGATGTTTTTATAATGTGATGATTTGCGATTATGGTGATTTGAGATTATGATATTTTGAAAATATTATATTCAGAGACAGAGCGTTTCTAGCTTTATCTTTTATATACGACCTTCTTTCAACAAGTAATAATAAAACAGATTTTTTTTAAAGAAACCTCATTAACGTCCTAAAGATCTGAAGGAAATTGAATAAAAAGTGATGTATATAGGTTTTGTTAAAAGCTTTGTTATTTTCTACATTGAGTGAAGAGCTTGGAATTATGTTGGAAATACCTAGGTAGGGTATTTTCTTTTGTGTCAACTAAACAATATTTAGCGCTAATACAGGTACCTAGGTTAAAAGGTTGTACTATCTTTCTAATCACTTTGAAAAGTCCCTTCGAAATTGAATGGGAATTAAAGTTCTAAATTAATTTTTTGTATCCCCTCCATTAGCAAGAGTTTTTAATAAGTACCTACGTTAGTATTTAGTTTCTAATGTTTCAGTCTAATCATCTGCTATTTCTTTCTTAAAAACGACCAAGTAATATAATGTGTTCGAAATTAGTTTGTGGTATCTGTTTATTATCAACAGTTGCTAATAAGGACGTATGTATTCAATTTCAAATGAACTTTAACTGAATTATCTGGTATTTCTTGCTTAAAAGAAAAAGGTCCGAATTGAGAACCTCCTCCTTTTATTTGTTATAATAAATAACAGTTTCTAATATGGACCTAACTATTAAATTACAAATGAAATTTCACCTAATCGTTTGCTATTTTTTTCTTCTAAAAATCACATTTAATGTTACGTGTTCATTTGCGGCAAGCTGCATGCAGGGCTAATTAGAAAGGTGAACGTGGCGGGGCGCGGGGCTGGGACGTCGGTGCGCCCACGACGCCGCGAGACGCCTCCGGGAGCTATTTTGCTTTCTCTTATTGCCCTTTTCAGCCCATAGTCGGCACCTACAATGTTCTAATACTCCATTTTCAACTTTGAACCGGCTCGCCTTTGATAGGACGCACAAACAGCTTAGGGTATGTACTATGTAGGTAGATAGGTAGTGAATGCTAGTTTGTTTCGTTGTTTAGTCAAATATTAATTTTCGGGGACAATATTTAATTCAAACTCAAACTCTCAAACTCAAAGCATTCTTTCATTGCATTATTTCAATTAAACCATTTACAGGCACTTTTGAATTGTCAAGAAGTCGGTCAGTCAGAAAATATGAAGCTAGTTGCCCATTCCAAAGCGTAGGTACCTATGGAGAAGAACGGGCAAGAAACTCCATGGACACTCTTTTAAATTATATTTTTACAAAAATATTAGTTACATCATTAATGTTGAATTTATAATTATATGTGAGAACGATGTAATAAAATAAAAAAGACGTACGTGTTAAGAGCGTCCAGAGTACAGCAAATAGTAGGTACTTAACAAAACAACAAACCAAAAAAAAAAAAACCGAGGCTGCCAATTGATGACCAGCCCCAACTGACGGCGCCCGTTCACGAACATGGCGCATAGAAATTGGGATTTGTCTTGTTCGTTCTTCGGACAAAAAGATGCCATCAAAAACATAACTTGACTCAGTTCTTCTACCGTAAAAAGTTGTGAGATCCATGTATAATACCAAGTCGGTTAATTTATTTAGTCCCTAGTTAAGGGACCTTCTGTCTTAAGTTATTACGTAATTAGCTAACCTAACAACATCTTATAGTGACCATATCAATATTTAATTAGGACAATATTGAATTGGGATTTGTCGGGACAATATTTAATTGGGATTTGTCTTGTTCGTTCTTCGGAAAAAAAGATAGCAAATTCAGTTGTGATATACAAAGTAGGTATCTGAATGTGTCCGTGGTTTTTAATTTGTAACTGTAACCTGCACCCTAATTGCTTAACACACTTTCAATCAGAATCTGAATGATTTTGAAGGATATTACTAATCTATTGCTTCATATGTTGGAAAAATGTATCTGCTCAACAACGTAAGCAACGCAATGAATGTTATTACTGTCAACATGAAAGCCTTTGCTACTGTTGGTGTGTTACCCAGTTACCCCGCTGTAACTTCAGGTAAAGGTTTAGGTATGTGTAAAGTGCTGCTAGTAGGTACCTATATTAAAGTCGGTTCATAAACTTTGAGGTAAGTAATTGAGTTATTTCAAACTTTTCGCTATGACCTTGGTTATTATAATAATTATTGTCACTTAACCAATCAACGGGTCTTTACAAATTGAAATGCAATGTCACGAACATTAACTTCAGTCCCGAAATAGCTATACTTAAGTACAATACGATCGTCTTAATTCTACTTAAAATTAATTTTCGTGACTAAACTTGTTCAAACTCCGCGCAGTGTACAGACAACTTATTCTAAGATTAACAATATTATGCTCCTACACAGGCGTGGGGAGCCTGAAATCCTGACCTTAATGTTTCACTTACCAAAACCTTGGTCTTTATGGATAAAACTGAAATACAGGTACGAACATTCAAGTTAAACTCGGGAATTATTCAACAAAGTGCTCATGTAAATTAAATATTAAATTCATTTCTTACATTAAGTTGGGAATTTGAAACCCGCCGCGGTTTGAATTAGAACGTATTATGTTAACTTTATGCTAAAGTAGGTATCTAATTGTATTATGGGTTCAAGAGTTGTGACATTTTAATTAAAATTACAACTCGTTTTGTGTCCGTCCATCGTACGTGTCCTGTAGACGTGACATACATTGTAACTAACTTGTGTGACAAGGAAATAATGTCATTTGTTAATATCACAAATAACTTGGAGAATGATGGTTTAATTTGAATTAAGAATAGTTTTAATGACTGCCTCGTTGGTCTAGTGGTCGCAAGCGCTACTAATGAGCATGAGGTCCTAGGTTCGAGTCCCAGGTCGGGCAGTGACATTATTTTTTTTATCTGGAATTTCTCAGTAGCAGCCTGGAGTTTGATTTGTGCCCGGATGATGGGATTAGGCTCGCCCCCTATTACATGGCATTTAAACTTAACTGGTGAAATGTGGGTCTGCCAAACCTCGGAGAAACAAGGCGTGATGATATGTAATAGTTAATAATAGAGACATTAGTTTAATTAAATCCAAAGGTTAAGGTAAACTGTAGGGGATGTAGCTAATTAACACATGTTATTGTATTCTAAGGTAATTAAATAAAACAATTTATTTCCGACATTAAATCTTTATTATTTAAAGTAGCTATTTTATAAATATTCAGAAACTTGAAGTTAATTAAAAAGTTTTAACGTTTAGTTATTAAATACTTTTTAAATACTTTAGTATAAATCTATCATAATCAGCCTATAATGTTCCCACTGCTGGGACACAGGCCTCCTCTCAGTGAAAGGGAGTGGGCCATAATCAAACCACGTGGCCCAGTGCGGCTTGGCAGATGTTACATGTCTTCGAATTTTTGGCTCTAGAACGTGCCCGTTTCCTCACGATGTTTTCCTTCACCGTTTTGTTAGCAGTGGAGATGAAATAATGTACACAAAGTAAAGCGCCTACTTGAGTAAATTCAAGGTCTGCCAACGAGCAATGGAGCGCAGTATACTAGGCGTCAACGTTAAATTAACTGATCGTGTTCGAAACACAATACTGTCCAAAACAAAGATAGTTGACGTGGCTCAAAAGGCTGCTCAACTTAAATGGGACTAGGCAGGACATTTCTGCCGCATGCCGGACAAACTGTGGGCTCAAATAGCGCAGAGTTGGTGCCCTGAGACAGTGAGGCGGGATAGCGGCTGACCATCTGGGAGATGGCGGGACGAGCTGGTTAGGTTCCAGAAAAACTGGAAGGAGGACGCGCGGGCTCGCGAGAGATCGAAGGAGTGGAGGGAGGCCTTTGCCGAAGAGTCGGACAGCGCAGGCTAGTAAAAAAAAAAAAGCGCCTGCTTGGGTTTGAACCCACGACCTACAACTCGTAAGTCGCGGCCGTTATCACTGCGCCTCTACTGCTCTCAAGTATAAATAGAAGTCCACAGAGGATAATAATAGTTGACAGTTCACTAAAGTCACCACAGAAGTGGTCAGTAATATCAATCAATTTTCGTCAGTGGCGACGTAACAGATCTACCATCTCGGTCCCTCGGGAGACCAGTTGGCTCATCCGAAAAGGAAAGTCACGAATTCATGACGGGACCATTCTAACTCCCAACAAAATAAGTATATTTTGCTGATTCGAGACGAAATTTGCAAGTCTGCCAAGAATATTCGTACCAAATCGTTTTCCTATAATTGGAGTACATGTGAATTTGTATTCAGTGGCGCATCCACGGCGGATGGAATTTCGCCATTTCGTGGGAACCTCGTCCTCCATCATGCGTGCTTATTGAAGTAATTTGTGTAGCCCTGCGTGTATCAGACTGTGTTACTTGAATTTTATTGTGGGTATACGTATACTTGCTGTATGTACTGAGATATGAAATTGGCCAGCCGTTCTCCTAAATGTTCAGCGCCTGTAAAAATATTGATGTAATGAAGCGTAGTTTGCTGAAGGACGAGCTTAGTGGAGAAGATACAGTTGATAGCGATCCTTGAGATTTAGGTTCCCAGAACGCTAGGTAGGTAAAAGTTTTAATGATCGTAGTTACGATCTTTAACGTGTTAACAACAGTTGCAATTAGTGGCACATCTTGACAAAAATTTCATGTTTAACGTGAAGTAAAAACCACCTAGTATAACAGCAAAGCACCTACCGACGCACTTCTTCTAATAGAAAAGCGCATTATAAACGAATTCTTCATAATAAAGAAAAAGGAAATTGTAATATATATCTGTTAAAAATCACGAACACCATTACCCACTCAGTGAGTTTAATATCATCCCATTAAACGAAGACGTATCTCCTACGAGAAACTTCAACTTCTTAAAAAACATTAAATAACAATGGAAAGAAATATACCTATGATCAATATTTTTTACTTACTCCAAGTCTAATGTCAATATTATAATATCAATCAAATATTTATTAAACGTAATAATATTAATAATATATTTAAATTTTCCCCTAGACAGTGGACCTGTCGCCTAAGTCGAGGATCGCTACGAAAAGCGTAGACCTTGCTACGCACGTAGCAGTCACTGATTGTAGGCTGCATATAGTACGTGTGCGCTTTTGAATGAGCTGAATTAAATGACATAATATACTTGTGTACGTAGGTATGTGTGGGACGCGTGCTACGCATCCGCATGGCGGCTCATTGTTCCCGCTTTGCCTCAACACTTCAGTTATTTAGACATACTTAAGTCGGAAATGAAAAAGATATTGTGTACAAGCGAAATGGACTTGCGAAACGTATTTATTGTGCGTATTGTGTTAGGGAAATATATTTGAAATGGAAAAACAAGAAGATAGAAATAACATCACGCCATTGTTCCTCAAAGGGACAGGCAGAGGTGAGTTGTACATCCCTATTTCGCCATAGGGGGCGAGTCGATTGTCACGAACATGGCACGAAACGAGAATTCATAGTCCGGAATTCCTACTGAAAAAACCCGGAACACTTGGTACAACTCAGGGATCGAACCCAGGAAGCCAGGAACCCACACTCAGCAAATGCGCAATGAAAATATAATAAAAATAAAAGAATCAAATGTTAAAAACTCATTTAAAAGAATTGCTCTTACCACCACTTAATGAATTCTTATCGACCTTTAATTCCAGTGTCATCACCCTTCCCCCGGGGAACACAACTAGACAGGGGCCTTGGTAATGATCATTAGCGAATGGTAGGTTTAGTGAGTCAGCGTGATTTTTGATGTCCCTTTTATTTTTACTAAAACATTATTTCGTAAATGTATAGACATTTACGAAATAATGTTTGTTTGTTGTTTGTTTGCCACGACGAGGTCTATATAATGACGTACAACCTCTAACCATCTTTCTAACAGTTGAGTCTGCTGATAGATTTTCACCCACTTCGAAAATGCACAACAGTTTTATGAAATCATATTATATCAGAGGGGTAATTCTCATAATTATATGAACGTTCAAAGTCTGATCTCAGTCTCAATCTGACAAAAATACCTCTAATATAACAAAAAAAATTTCAAAAACCTGTGAAAATGTCCCTACATTTTTGACATTTTGTTTGTCGCCGAGATGAGGCTGCGACTAGACGAGAATTGCCCCTCTGATGTTATAAGGTGTAACTTAGGCTACTTTTATGTTCTAAAAAGAATTATAGTTCCACGCAAAAACATTAAAACCCATAATATCCAATTTGTTTTCCGACATGCACGCGGAGTCGCGGGCACAGCTTGTGAGAAATATAATTAAATCAGTATTAAAAAGATTTTTCTAATGATAATAATTCTACAAATATTGCTGCCTAAGACATCACCAAGGTACGTAATTCTTCCTTATTCAGTCCCGTTGCCCGTGCGTCCTCAGTATTTGTTTGTCCGTAAGCATCGCGAGCGTGATGCGGCGCGGCCGCGGGCACAAGGGACCGAAGCTATCAATGACACGCTTCGCTAACCACGTGTCGTCGCCCGCATCCGCACATTCCCCTCCGAACTACACTTGGACGTTTTGATAATTTTAGTATTTAGTAAAGCATTGTCTGGTATTGTTAATTGGTAATTCACACAAATCTTGAAAGTCAAAGTCAAATCTTTTATTTCAGATAGGCACATTGAGTTAAGGTTTAGTTTTTTATTATGCCTAAACGATTTTGTAAAACAGAAAATGTGCTTCGGAATCCTAAGTTGTACCTATAGGTACTGTGATTTAATTTCGAAACGTAAATAAATATTTGTTTTTGGAAAAACAACTTTAATGCCCACTCATAAACTTCAGTTTGCGCTACAACTTCGCAGTTTTGGGACTTTTTCAATAGCACTAGTCATTTTGAAATTGCATAAAGTTGTTACTCGCTTAAGGGTCAGCTCACACCGAGACGCGACGACGCGATTAGCGCAGCGTGGTGCAACATATTCTGAATTCTCACAATGAAATGCGCAGCGTCATGTCGAGTCGTGTCTCGGTGTGAGCTGACCTTAGGTGGAAATAACAGCAATTGAAAACAAGTACAATAGTTTGAATAGACTTTACATAGCTCGCACGGAAGCACGAATTTTTTGGTGAGGACGTTCCGAGGAGCACCGAAATAAGTTTGCAAGCAAACAATTGGCTCGTATAAGATTTTTTTTTTTCATAAATTAAACACGAATGTATTGCCACAAAACTGATCCTAACCCCCTAACTAAGCCTGGAGCTATGTTTTGGAGTTCAGCGTTCAGCCATGGGTTAAACCACGTAAAAACCCAGTTTTGAATGCGCGTGCGAGTGTTGTCAGTGCAGACGTACGTTAACTTACAGTTTCCGGAATCGTGTGAAGCAAAATCCGAAATAAAAGTACTTAAGTAGGTACCTGTTTTTAATTTTTCAAGTTATTATTTCCGCTTCTATGCTAGTGTAGATCAATCCATCATTATCATCATCATGATATCATCATACGTAGACAGACGGTTTTTCATGGAAACTCTTGTTGTGTCATGTCACTGTCGAGTTCCGAGCAGTTAACCTTCCCTTGGAAAATTGGAAAAACTAGTTTTACAACTAGAAAATATCTCGTTTCATCGTTAAAAATGTTTCAAACAAAATATACAGTAAAAAAACATAAGCAAGGTAAATTGTATAGCCTTTCCTTTGATATTTTTCATTTTCAGTTTTGTTCAGGCCTTTGCCATAGTCAAAAACTTTTAAGCCTTTACAACAGTTTAAAATAAGTCTTTGTTTGAAATTGCATTTTGATGGGAATAAAAGTGTTGACATGACACACTCGCGAAATAAAATGATGAATGAATTTTACGATATTTTTTGTGTTTTGTTTTTCACGTGTCTGCCATGATATTACTGTCTATAATGCCAAAATATCCCATACCCGTCACGCTGCAAGTTTATTAAATTATATAAACTGACAGTAATATGAATATTGTGTATGTTATTTACGTCAATCAACGCCATTAATGACGCAATAAAACTCACCGCCGTCCTCATTATCTTTAGCGGATTAATTCGATACTTTCCCGAGTTGACGAAAATTGCTTTGTACAAAATTCAGACGGCATGGCGGCAGCCGCCGACGCGCGCTGACAGGAGCCGAAAGCTCATTTCACGGCGGCCGCACTCATATTTTACACTATCCAAAAGAGGCATTCTAAATAGCGAGAAAAATCTTGTTTACTTTCGTGTATAAACATTCTTTGTAGCTTCGTTCTGGATTACAATTTTGCTCAAAAAGGGTCACATAGGTGAATATACGAAGCTTTTAGTGGTTTCACACGGCGAATCAGTTCTGTCGTAATGTATGCTCGCTAGATAACATGTTAGAATTCGTGGCAGAAGCTGCAAAGAGTTACTTGGTACTGCTACAACAGCTTGGAGGCATAAAGTGGGTGTTACATAGATAATGCTGTGTTTAAATTAATAGAGACCACAGGGCGTAAGTGTTATACGAGATTGAATTAATTATGTAATTTATTTAGTTACACAACGTAATCGCTTCTGATCCCAAGGGATTAGACAGGTGTTCTGTCTCACATATCGCCCGATACGATATTTAATCTCCATGTGATAAGGGGAAACTCAATTGCTAATTTGCTATTCATAGAGCTCATTTTAATCCTGATAACTTTGTTTTTTCATTTCAAAAAGGCGACTGGATTGGTAATTTCAACCTACATCAATAAATATTTTTTTTCCGATCTGTCAATCTAACTTATTCAGTACGGTAACGATACATGTTAGGACAAAAAACATTGTAAGTAATTGTGAAGATAAAATCATCGTGAAAATAATTTCTTCAAGTATTGTGACGGGTAGTTTATACCATGCATCATACTATCTTTCTAATCGGATTAGAGCAAGGTATACAATATGTTGCACATAAAGTCATCCCGTCAAAGAGGAGAATCCCGTCGGATGGAGGGCTTCGACATAACGACGGACTTAAAGTCTTGAAAACCTTGCATCAGGGGCCACGCTGTATATATGAGTGCACTAAACCGCCTTATCTCCCCTATACTTGTTTAGATAGACGCCGTCTTTTTCCGTAGAATGCATCTTTAAGAAGTTCATAGATAAGATTTTATGTCGAAAATAATGTATATCAGCTCAAATAGGGAGGGTGCTCTGTTGTATTACGTTGCAAAGACTCCATTAACTGCAAGTTCAAGGGTCGTTTCATTGCATATGTAGAAATGGGGATGATAATGTAACAATAACAAAAGTTTAGTATTTGGGGCGCGAGGTGCGTTGCCAAAGTGGGCAGGATTGTCGAGGTCATGACACGGCGTAGTTGAATCCGCTGTCACCTTAGTGTTGCGGGTCCACTCCGCACTCACTGACCTACATCCGCTTTGGCACCGTTCACAATCGCCGCTTCAACTTAATTGTCCCGACACTTTGGCCTTCCTAACGACTGTGCCGCAATCGGCCGATTTAAGGGGCGTTCTGAACACTGCACCTGCAGCCCGCTCAGCCCGCTCGGGCCGCTCAGCCCGCTCAGCCCGCTCAGCCCGCTCAGCCCGCTCGGGCCGGCGACATCCATCCGACACCGACTCAAAGGCCGCATTGGAGATGACGTTATGCAAATCATACCTTTGTTGCAATTCATCGTTTGTTAGCAAAACACTTGTTCCTTGCACAATAATAAAATAACACTGCAGTGGCATGTGTATCTACATAATGCATGGTCCTGTCGAATAAAGTAAAAATACGACACATTGTGTGAGTGCCACGTTACGGGAATATACAATGAAAAGAGGGAGGATTACAATTTGCCTTTGTGATGGCGTCATCGAATTACATTAATCTGGCGTACTTGTGCCGAGGCGGCGCCGCAACCAACTTGATTAAAAATTCTATTAGTTGAAAGGCACAGACGTCTTCTTAATAGATAAAGTGCACGCCGCTAGTTGTGGTGACTTGCGGTTACGATCCTTGTTATGGGGCACCCGACATACTTGTGCTAACTTTAATTAGATTTTTCTATGCCATTATCTAGCTAGCTAGTTAGTACTGCGTACCTACCTACTATTTATAAAAAATATTTAGTGGGAATGGCAAGATAACGTGGAATGTTTGTAATGTGGAACGAGTTATATAAATACTCGTCGTATTCCAACTTTTTGCTCTCCCTAAACTTTCCAGGCCTATTGTTAGCTCCTCTCTGGGTAAAGAAACTGGTCGTGCGTATATTCCGATTTCGTTTGGGTGTAAATTCCATTGTGACCCAATTATTACTTTCGGGTCTTAAGGGAAAGCTTACACAAAAAAGTTAATTGGAATAAACGTTTTTACCTTAAAGGTACAAATGTTACTTAACCCTGAGGAGATGTAAGAGATGTAAAAAGAAGATAGGTATTGCATAAATATTTGGTTATTTTCTGGCACTATAAACAGACTGAAATCTTTTATATGACAAGTTCCCAAATAATCCCAGCTCATCTGATAGTTAATAGGTAATGCCACTCAGCTGCAACGGCTGTAAAATAAGAGGCCAAGCTTTAATATAGCGACAGAACTAAGCCCGTAGAACGAGTTACTGCTTTCTTAGTACGCCTAAAACAACAAGCCTTTGTTGTGCTGCATAATGTATCTGAGACATAAACATTTGTAACTGAATTAAGTGAAGCATCGTCACCTTACCGTGGTAATTGTAACAGCGAAATCCGTGTAAAAACAACACGGCTTGGGCGCGGGCGCCTCTCTCGGCCTTAATGAGCGCCCCGGGCGTCCGCTCGACACTTCTGGCGCCATATATCTGTATTTTTTGCCTCCCCCTTTATGTAAAATACTCAATTGAAACATTGAATCGAATGCGCAGTAATGTTTTCTCATTACATTGTTTTTGTTGAAATTAATTTGAATGCTGATTACTTAGGCCCAGGATTTTTTTACTTTGTATAAGTTGGTGATGTACTTTATTTCTCAAAATTCTTTTAGCATAGTACAGTCCTATATATCATGAACAATTTATTTTTAAGCCTGAGCTACTTTAGGACTTTACAATCCTAAGGGTGTGTAAGGATTTTACCCGTCTCCAAATCAAAGTCAAAGCATTTATTTCAAATAGGCACAGAAAAGGCACTTTTGAACGTCAAAAAAAAAATGTAGCCGAGATTTAGACCGTACCTATAAATGAGCCAATTTTCATACCAATCCTTTGAGCATTGCGACTTCCAGTTTTGGAGATACACACAAAGTTTTATACCAATCTATTATATAGGTTATTAGCATAACGAGATAATCATTATTTCCCAAACGTCGAAATATGTAGGTAGATAAAGTTTAAAGGCACTTCAAGCTAGATACTATTCTGAAAAATGTAACTTAAAATTGTAAAGACGAAAATAAATCACAGTATTTTAGCAAAACACGTCAGTGCGGTTTCTCTAGAGTATTTTCTTTTAGCTATCAATGTGGAGTAGAGAGCCAAACACGGCTACACAGCGGCGACTCGGACAGCGCAGATTTACGAAGACTGCCGTTATCTCGAACCGCATCTCCGACCGGACGAACGCGCAGCTGAAACACGCAAAAAGAATGCAACACATCCTAACCATTGAAATCACAAGTAGCGGAATAAGTATAGAAGTGAGAACCGCACTAGCTCCCGCCACAAACATAACCTACGTGCGCTCTGGGCCCGACGCGCATTACCTTCGAGTTTAAAACTTTAAACAATGATAAGGGACACTATACCAGACGCTTAGTAAAACGTTTACTAGAGAATTGTTCTTTTTAAGTACACAGACAACTCTCTCTGCAAGTCGCCGACATTCGTGAGAGCTCTTTGTAAATACGTAGACTTTATTTGAACTGCTGGTTTCTGATTTACTTTCGAGTTTCGTGTACTGGGACGTTAACCGGGAGTTATGGGACTGTTTTATTACCTATGTAAATTTCTGCTGTGTACGTTAGTATAAATACCATTGCTTTTTTAAGAGCAACATTTTTTTAAAATTCTTAATGACACGTGTCCTTTACCGAAGTTAGTGGGGGCAGGTAGCATAATGACTCTTCCAACCTTCCGACTAGATTTTCAGATATTGGCATTGCTTTCTTCTTTGTTAGTTGTTTTGAAGCTCCGAGCGCTATCTAGTATCGTAAATTGTTTCGAACATGCTTACAAACAAGGCACCGTTTTCTCGAAAAGAGTATTTTTATACAGTTTGGTGCTTCTGAAATTCTATAGAATATTATTTTAAAACTTATCGTTCCAATATTTTTCAATATTTTTAACAAATAAAAATAGAAGAGCATTACTGGCACTTAAAATGTGGCCAAACAACGGGTAGTGAAGCTGCGGACAAAAGCTATTTAGTTTAATGCCAGCACGCATGCATAATGCGCTTAAAACGCTAATTCTCTCATTTTCGAATACAGGCAAGGATATTAATACACTGACGTGAATGTGCCGGGAATGGGCCGGTGCACACCAGTTACAATTGCGTCGGAATAAAAAACGAAAAGTATTCTGTACCACAGCTGCTGCGGTCTGCAACAACATATTTAGTTCGCAAACAATTCCTTTTCTTATTTTAAAACGTTTTGGTCGTTTATGCTAATTTACGGAGTCATGTTAAGTTGTTAACAACTTAATAAGAATATTATCCGTGAAGAAATAAATTATTTCGTGGTCATTTCAGTCCGCATAATTATTAATAGTTACGAGTAGACGAACATGTATTTCTTTTATCGAATGTAATTTGGAGAATATAAGCTTGCGAACTTTAATGTAGGTATCTAATGTTTTCGATAAGCTTTATTTTGATAAGAATAGAGTCCACTTACATTAAAAGGGAATAATATTATTATACTTCATCTAGTACAGTAACCGCTCTTTGACTGCCCACGTTTTACTTTCTAAGTTTCTACCTTACGCCCACTATATAAATTTCACTACCTAAGCAAATAAAAGCACTGCATCAGCTATGTAACATTGTAAATGCTTGGCTTATGATGAGAGCATATTATTTGTAAATAACCCGTCGGTATTACTTTCCCCTGATATCTTACCTAAAAAAGAACAGTTTATCCTTTTCTGCGTGGGAGTTGGGTAAGGGGTAAGGTAGACTAGAGGATATCAGTAATATGGTAGCTGTTCGACATCAAATGGACAGTTTTTTCGGTGTCTATTTTTGGAGACTATCTTGATCCATATCTTGGCAATTTGTAAGTAAGAGACGTGATAGTAACTACCGTTACCCAACAGTGCGTTAATTTCTCTTACAAGAATAAGTTGGTTGACGAATAAGTAGAAGGTGATTGTAGTACAGTAATATAATTGCTACCGCGACGTCTGTGACGAACTTTATATTTACATAATTTATTTTAAGCGTTATTCTCATGTACTTGACTTTGTGACCTTTATGAGAATAAATATCTTTAAACTGAAACCTACACACCGTGCTCCAGTCACCAGTTTGTTCGTCAACCGTGGTGATTATGTTCAATTCTACTTTTCGAGGGACATAGGTACTATTATATCAAACTCAAACTCAAAGCATTTTTTTCAAATAAACCAATTATAGGCACTTTTGAATTGTCAAGGGGTCGGTCAATCAGACATATGGAACTAGTTGCCCATTCCAAAGCGTAGTAGGTAGCTATGGAGAAGAAAAAGAACAACCTACCAAAGAAATTCCTATGTAGGTGTAGATTATAGCGGAAAGACATGACGACCGTTACGGTATTAATCTAAGGCGGCAAGTTCCATTCAAGTCCAACAACACCGTTAATTATTGAAACAACATTTCAATGTTAAAAACAACAGCACGAATTTCAGTAGGAACACGAGTTAACCAGTGCCGGCACGTTTCAGCAAACAGTCGTCCGCCCGTTTACTTGTTGCGGTATTTAACCCTCCGATGCGATGGTATCAGCATAATGCGGTCGTCATTGCTGCCGTCGCGCAATGCCTCACCTCGTTATTATGGATTTACATTTTAACCGCACGTACCCGTATTGCCTATTTGCTGTAAATTAATTCATTAACATTATTACGTCACTTGTTATGGATATTTTAGGATAGGATCAAGTGTGGGAGAGTTTGTTAATTATTCGTTAGTAACTACGCTAGTAATAATAGTTCTATGTTAGTAACCTAGATTAAGGAGATTACAGGACATAAACGCAAAAAAAATCAAGTTTTATAATGCCTAAAAATACATGATCGTTTACTCTACAGTAAACAAAATCAGAAAATTACATGATATTCTTCAGGATATTTGCCAGGTAGATAGTGTGTTGAAAACATAATACAACTAATTTGGTACGATAGAAAAAAATCATGAAGATACCGCTAAAAACTTTCTTTTTACATTAAAAACCATACTAATATACATACAATCGTTATGATTTTTTGTCAGATTATTTTACAAGCAACATACTAAAGCACTAGTGTTTTAATTTTTTTGTCCAAACAATATATTTTTTGTAGATAGATAATTGCTTCATATTTTGCAATAAATTACCAGCGTTGTGTCATCGCGCTTCTCTTTCTTTTCTACTCAGGATTTTTTTAACCAGTGAGCAAACTGTAATTCTGAATTCAGTACATGATTCTGAAACCAGCCGTTGAATTTTTTTGTCTATTATAAAAAAAAAGTCTGGAATTTGGTGTGTTGAATCTATGGTTACAGTTTGCACACTGGTTAAAAATACCTGTATAGGTATTTTGTCGTCATTGTCAGCTCTATAAATGTTTACGATTCCTGATCTACAATTTGAAAAAATAACCATGTTTTGATATGATTTATTTAAGGCTCAAGTCTCGATTATAATATCTAAGGAAATTGGTTTTTCTTCCAGGAAAAATACATTTAAAAAATAAATCCGTTGTGCTCCCGATGCTGTATAAGGAAACTCTTAGAAGGTTAAGGGCCTTAAGCTCGGCACACACTGTTCCCGATAAAACTTAATTATAAGAAGATCATGTGTTTATACTGCAGTGGTATGGAGCATACGGTTCATTAGACGAGCAAACAATGAGTTCATTAGTGCTGTAATTGGCGCGGTGTCCGGTGGTGTCAACATATCCATGCTTATCACGTGATTGACTGAGCAAATCATCACAATGTGGTAATTAGCCTTCATTTATTCACGATGGAATTTATAATCTGCATGAGACCCCTGTAGGCGTTCGTCAAACGTACACGCAGCGAAGACGCTGCCAAATTGTCGCATCCACGCACTATATTCTCGATACGTAGCGACGTAGCTTCTACGCTACGTCAACGCCTACACTCAGTGCGTAGTAGACACTCTTCTGTAGTCTGTCCGCATCGGTTTCAACGACTTTTGTCCGTAAGCTGTCCGTATCCGGAGCCGCGTCCGCAATTTGTCCGTACCGGTTTGACCGATTCTTTAAGCAGGCGGCCTACTCCTCCTTCATAATCAACTAGCAGGACGAACAAGTAATTGAGGGAGGATCAGACTAAGCCTTTTGATGGAGGAAATAGCCATCCTCTCTTACTTAACTTTGATTCGACGAATATCGACCCTACAAATTGAGTGTGAAATTAGGGTACGCATATGTGATTCTTGACTATTGATTCTTTCTCGCTTGTGATACATTCGATAGAATAGTATACATTCATATTTATTTATCGAATGTGCACAGAACTTTATAATAAAAAAACTGGCCAAGTGCGAGTTCGACTCGCACACGAATGGTACCACCATACAATATTTAACACCTTTTTATTTAAATACGTCTCTTTTGGGGCCTCCCTTTAATTTTACACTTTATTTTATTTTTATTATTTGATGTTATAGCGGCAATAAAAATACACAAGTTGTGAAAATGCTAACTGTCTACCGATTATGGTTCAGCCACCTGGCAGACAGACGGAGCCTTAGTACCTAATACGCTTCCGTTGGCACCCTTTGGGTACGGAACCCTAAAAGTAATCCATTATTTAGCTTTATATTTGTTCTGGGCATCACATTCGCCAAAACCGAATTGGACTGCAGACCTAAACAAGGATCGAGTTCTTCGCAATTAACGGTTCGATAACCTGGTAAGTCTTATCAGATAAGTCTTATCAGTTGATAAACTTCCATTACTGAACATGGTAATATCGACCACTGCTTATGAACGACAGATAAGGGATTTTGCTAACTGCGTGATAAATAAATAAACATTTTCAGCTTATAATGTTTTCACTGCTGGGGCACAGGCTTCCTCTCTGTGAGAGGGAGTGAGAAGTACTCCACCACGCGGGCCCAGTGCGGCTTGGTATAATGATAGGTACTGGATAATGATGGGTTATCAAATTATTTACAAGTAAATCCAGTGTCCTTACTGTCAGTTTCAATAAAGTCTCTTTCTTGCCCTTTACGGTATTTAAATACAACATGACAGATAGAACCGGGGAGGCTTTCAATTCTAGAAACAATACCTTTGTGACCCTTAGACCCTTTGTACACTGCACTTTTTTTTTGCGGTACGGTGTAAAAACTGCGTCGTACAAAAAACGGGTCCGTCAACAAGCTATCATAGTGATCCATATAACACTGACGACCGTGCCTACATACACGAACACGAATAAACCGTAGTTATTCACGGCAAAAAAGTGTGTGTACAAAGGGCCTTATGGCTTAGCGTCCAATATAGTTATTAATTTATCAAATTAGGCAATGGTCACCAGTTTGACGATTGCCTAATTTGAAGCTTTTGTCTATAGCTTTCATCAAGTCCTTCCAAGTAAAGGAGTTGTATAACGGCCAAAATAATTACCCTCTTACTAATAAACGTATTATATCAGATGAATAGTTACATAGTACTGATTTATCTTTTTCAGTCGTCAGTAATTTGACTTTCGAAAGAAGAAGACAAAGCGTTGTGTAAATATACAGACACTATACAACGTTTATTAGTAAGAGGGTTAGTGGGCAATAGTTTGCTCTATTATACAGTCTGTCAGGTTAAACGAGGGACACACTTTAAGGGAGTGTAGTACCCTTGAAAATGAACAACTTTTACTAATAGACCAACACTGAAATCGAGAAAATAAAACCAGCTGCTCTATACATTTATGTTCGCATAACTGGACAAAATGTAGGGAACAGCTGGGTTTTTTTTTCATATTTCTGAGTCCGCCCCATATTAAAAGTTGTTCATTTTCATGAGTACTACACTCCCTTAAAGTATGTCCCTCGTTTAACCTGACACTGTATTTAACATACACATATCAATACGCCTAGTTTTCCCAAAGGGTTGAGGGTTAGGCACAGGTGGTGACCTAGGTACACCCACATTTCTTTAGTTATTATTCAGCCCCTTAAGCCCCAAGTTTATATGGGGTGAACCTATTACCATCAACCGGGCATAAATCCAGACTCCGGACTTCTACTGAGAAGACCTAATAACACTTTGCCCGACCCGGGAATCGAACGCAGGACCATATGATCAGTATTTGCATTTGCTATTATATTGAAGTGCTCTCCATTACAAAATTATCACAGACAATATTCTGTATATACCTATGTACCTTAAGGTTTAATTATATGTAGTTAAGTAGAGGTCGTTGTGAACGTGACGATGGAGCGGCGCGCTGTCACGTGAGCTTGCGTGCGCGCCGGTCCGACCACCTGCCAATAATCACGGCCTTCTTACCCTCACTTATAATTACTTACCTTCTGAAATTGCATACGGATTACATTGTTTTTTTTGTTAGGGATATATTATTTAAATGTATTTGAAAACGCTTTTAGCATGAATCTAGATTTAAAACTACAGTCCTTCTACAGTTATTATACCTCTCACAGCAGCAATCCAAAAGCAACCATATTGTAACAACCAATGATATTATTACAATGATAGTAAAGATCACTGTGATTTTGTCAGACTTGTCAATGATAGCAACCCAACAGCAACCTTATTACAACGACGGTAAACATCATTGTATTTTGACAATGGTTCAAAGTCAGAGGTTAACTGCGAATGGACTGTAGGTTTAAATACAGAAAGTATGAAATCTGAAACATTTTCAGATTCATAATTGTAGATTGTTGTACCAATTTGTTTTAAAATATCAGAAGACCTTGTTTAATTGTCGAATCGCTTATTTCAACGCACAGCTTCCTGTCATTTAGAATTTATTATATGTAAACAGACACCCAAGGTTCCGATTTTATTACTTCGTAATGATACCACGACAAACTAGGGTTACTTTTATATATTTATAAGTACCACTTTAGATTTCGTGTTCTTTTAATTGTCTCAAAGCGGATGGAATCCCATCTCTTGATAAAACATACTTATCATAAAAGTAGGTACTTAGGTACATTATAGAGTTACTGCACAGTTTGTCTGCATGAAATACTGTTATTATATTTCGATAGTCAATTCTTATGCAAATGATAGAATACTTAAAAATCCATTGCATAAACCAGCCATGAATCGGCTTTAAAAGTTTTATGGATTCTGTCTGTTGTTCATAACTTACGATTTATGAAAAAATACTAAATAATTACTTATGAATCTATACTAATAATAAAGCTGAAGAGTTTGTTTGAACGCGGTAATCTCTAGAACCATCAGGGATCAGAAAAATATTTTTACGTTTGATAGCCAAATTCTTGAGGAAGGCTATATATTATTTACCATCACGCTAAAACCCTAAGGAGCCGGGCAAAAATAAAAAAGTCGGAAAGAACGCTAAGCGAAAACGAAGTAATAGTGCGGGCAAGCGATGCGTTGCGACGGGGTGGGTCGCGGGAACAAGACATTTCACGCGGACGAAGTCGCGGGCAAAAGCTACTACAATTTTTTTTTATGAAGTTACGCAATTATTTAAAGTAGAGTAGATAAACTTGGAGACACTGTAAAAAATATAGTATCTGGATGATCTTTTTTACCGTCTCAAAATGTTTACACGGTGTTCTACCCATGAATATGAACAACTTTCACTACGGGACCAACTCTGAAATTACGAAAAAAAAAGTGAAGTTGTTCATATTTATGGGTAGAACACACCCTGTAAAAATTTCGAGACGGTAAAAAAAAGCATACAGTAAAATCAACTTTTAATAAAGACTTGGGGTTAATTTTAGTATTACATAAGTAGTTTATCAAGAAAAATACCGCAGTGTACTAAATATGCTTTTCTTTGTTTCAGATCATATAAGAGAATTCTCATGCGGCAGTCTCTTCTACCGCACTTTGTATTTGAACGAGGAGAGAAATACTCTCTACGTCGGTGCTATGTAAGTACTATGCTACACTACAATGCAATTTTATAACATAACTTCTGAACGTGGCCCTAATATACATAAATGAAAAAAGTAAGTTGCGAGCTCAGGGCGTAAAGTTTTGGTTTATTTTACAAAATAAAATAAATATAACCACCAACATAAGATAAATGAAATGTAGAAAAAGTTGCGAAAGTTAATGTGACCTTGTCCGTCCATTCATACCTACTCCGGAGAATCAAAAAAGCCTTATTATACCTAACAGGATTCAGAATTAAACAGAAATCTTATGAACGAGAATCAAAAGATTTCAATCAGAAATCATGCTACTTTTAAGCCAATTAATTTGAAACCAACAATCGCTGGAGGTATATAATTACTCGCAGTTACCAAAAATACCTTGCATATTATGTTGTTTCACTTCTAATTATACCAAAAAATACACTGAAATTTTATCAGAAAGCACAATATAAATAAATATACGAGGTTACAATTGTGCTTGATTAGTGCTGTTGCCACAACCACTCGCCGTCACTGTAATGATGGCAAGGGAAATGGGCCTGAGACATGAAACCGTATTATCCACCAATTTCTATCAATTTTTATTTGTTCTTGCTGGGTCATTTTTATTGTCACTACGTTTATCTACATGACGTGAAGTTTGTGTATGCCACTCAAGGCTGGCGTCACGGTAATATTACCGTGCCGGCGTGGTACGATATTGGCCCATTACAATAGAAAATCAACTGTGTCTCATTAGCGGTGATTAAGCGGTTAATGTTCTGGCACTCATTTTGTTAATGTTTTATTTATCAATCTGCCTAGCCTTTTCCTAACTATGTTGGGGTCGGCTACCAGTCAAACCGGATGCAGCTGAATACCAGTATTTTACATGGACCGACTGCCTATCCGACCTCTATAACCCAGTTACTGGGTAACACGATACCCCTTGGTAAGACTGGTGGTCTGAATTTCGGACTTCTGACGACCCGTAACGACAGACAAAGATCGAAAAATGACAGCCGGGACCGACGGCTTAACGTGCTTTTCGAGGCACGGAGGGGTATCTAGGGACCGACCGCGGCAAGTGCAGCTTAACTTAATCGATTGACCTGTGCGGATGTTATTACTTAGCCACATCTACCTTTTAGATATTTAGGCTCGCTAGCACCACAAATATTTAAGTACCTGCGTTCAGCGCTAAACGAATATAAAACATCGTTCTGTTTCTTTCTGCCAATCGTTTGAAGATGACATAGACGGATGCAAGCGGGCCTTAATTTCGAATAGTTCTTTAATTTGAAATTAATGCAATTTGTTGTGATAATTAAGTTTATTTCTGTGCTTTTGTAAGTTTAATCTAGCGCTGCATCAATAAACGACTTTCAACCGTTTACTTATTCACGTTAAGACTCCGTTACCGCCAGAAACGCTCTGTAGATGCTCTTTTCGTTTATGTCTGTTTGTTAGTCTGTCTGTTTGCTTCTGTTTTGACAGCTATCCGTCACGTGTCCGAAAGTTCCCAATTCTTTCTCATTTCCCGCGGGAATGGTTTTTACTTCAACCAAATGTGGCCGCGAGTAAAGTAATGCACATTTATGATTTTTTTTTATGTAATTCCCACGTCCAATGCATATTTCCTTTCCATAGATACGCGTGAACTTTTTGCCTACCTCATCAAGTAGAGTGTAGTTTTTAACATTAATGGTATTTAAAATATCTGAATGCTAACTTTCCGGATTTTTTGCTAACTTTATAAGTATTCAGTTTAGGTAGTTGAGTTTTATATAAAAGGCAATGAACAACAAACCATGAATATTTTATTATTATTCTAATAGGTTAATGGCCACCTTGATATATTCACGAAGAAACTTGTTTTATTTTCTTTAACGACTTGAATAATATAAAAGCATAGGTATGTGTGACTTTCACAGCGTACTTTAATAATGAATTAAGTAATTTTATTGCTTCTTGGCAATTTGACCTGTTCAGTATTTTATCCGCCAATCTTTCATTTTATAGATACCTACGTTTATATTGATTTGATTGAGAAAATGTAATAACATTATCTTACGTCTAAGTTAACACATACTTAATGTTGGATGTAACGAAACTCGTATCCGCTTTACGTAAGTACTAATACAAGAACATCTATAAATCTTGACTCTTAACTGCGATACATTCTCAAATTCTCACACTAACTTTAACAAATACGATGTGAAGTACCATTTATTTTGTTAACAAGCCACGAATACAAGTTGCTACAAATTAAGACGTATGTAAGAAACACCACACACCACCATTTGTAATAAACTTTAATCAAAGGGTTAATAAATTAATTGCTTTGTACAGGAAGACTTGAATTATTAAAAGGGTACTAAAACTAGACGTCCATTTTACTAACAAAGCATTAATGTTAAACGGCTAACAATTCAGCATAATTTATACGATTCGTTGAGCAGATAGTGGACGCAAAAAAAAAGAGAAAAAAGGAGGTTGTCTGTGCATATGCTATCCCGCCCACTAGGACCGAGCTCATTCAATTCCAACGTGGATTGTCTTACTTTTGTTATTTGAATACGTAATGCAGCTAAGAAACTATTTTTATCTTGTGCTTCTACTACTGCATTACGGTTATTACCATAAACAATTTCATTTAAGTGGCTATCATTGTTACAGGGATCGTGTCTTCAGGTTAAATATGACTGATATTAGTCAATCACATTGCGAGGTAAGTGTTATAAAAACATTTATTATTTTGCAGACACATTTTCCATCTTTTACTTCTACTTCAACCCATTAATAGGTAATTCTCAACATTGACCAACAACAGAATACCCTCAGGCTACCATAAAAAAAAACATTTAAAATTATTTCAAACCGATACTCGGGCTTGGTTAACTTTTAATTTGACTGCAATTCAGACTTTCACAGAAACACAAACACTCACAAAATTTCACCCTAAAATTAAGTTCAAAAGTTTTTTATATAAAGTAAAATGAACCACTTGCTTACGGTTGCTGAATACTAATGCATCTTGCTTTCTTTTAACCTTTTTCTAAAGTGTCATACTCTTTTGACATTAAAACTCTTGTATTCTGTTGTAAAAGGAGACGTGTGCGTTTTATTCGCTACTTAGGTACTTGAACGAGTGTCAGGTATCAAAGAGTAAATAAAAATAAAGCTTTATTCCTTGTCTATAAAAAGACGTGGTTCTAGAATATTTCCAGGGCGTTGAATCAGAGCAGGCGGGTATTCCAAATGTGCTTAATATGTGGAACTGGATTATTTCTGTATTCCACGTCAACTACTGTATCCTTGCTCGACGGGGCAGGGAAAGCTAGTTTACATTGTTTTCGTTCCCGTCGAGCCATTTATATTAAGTTTTAACTTTATTACAGCGTTAAAATTGTATTGTTATTGCTAAAGTAGCGTTTGCACGTTTAATCTCAAATAAACACATACCAAATATCATTTTAAAATCCACAATAATATCTTAGACATAGACGCGCACCACAACATGTGCTAACTGAACACGATTACTGAATTAGCAGACACATGTTCCCACCGTCATACGAATTACCTATGTGAAGCATGTGTCTGCCACAATTTATCTGAGACACGTGCATGTTTTGCAGAGGGACGCGTTGCTGTTGGAGGCGAGCAACGTGGCCAGGTGTGTGAGCAAGGGCAAGTCGGAGCCCTTCGAGTGTAGGAACCACATCCGTGTGCTGCAGCCCTTAGGAGACGGAGAGAGGCTGTATGTGTGCGGGACTAATGCGCATAGTCCAAAGGATTGGGTTGTCTATGTAAGTATATGCAAAGCTGGGTACAAGACCATTCATCGTTAATTAACGAAGTTAACGTTAACAAATCTGTTAATCAATTAAGTCGTTAAAGAAGAACACTTTCTGACAATGTTTTAATAGTTATTAAGTATTACAAATTCTAATAATACCTACACACTTCTTTTATTATTTTTTCATGATCTGTCTAAATTTCCATAGCCATACTCGTACCTAATTTTTTTTATGCGTAAATCATTCACGCAAATACATTTATAATATACGCAATTTCTATCACGAGTTAACGATTCACGTTAACTTCTGTTAAATCTTCGGAAATGTAACGCTTTAGCGTTTAACGAAGTTAACTTTTTAGTAACGGATGTAATAACGTTGTTAACTATTAGCTATGAGGATTGTCAATAAACTAAGCATTTAATTCTAATTAAAAATATTTTATGGTTGCCAGTTTAATATTATAATAATTTTAACTTCAAACTTTTACAGATTTTATTTTAAACGACATAGTTTTGTAAATAAAATATACATTTCATTATTTTAGAAATATTTAAAAAGGTCGCATACATTTTGCTTTTTTTTCACAAAATTTTAACTATTTTTTTTAAATTTTGATTCAAAGACTAATTTAATTTCTTTGTTAATCCCGGCTAGAACCCAATTTGTCTCATAATTACTCCAATAATTAAAGGCTCTAGCCGTGATTAACAAAGAATCAGTCAGCAATTTAGCCTATAAATCTAAAGTCTATCATTCTCTTAACGATAACCCGTAAAACAGTTAATAGCTTCGATCATCATTAAGTAGTGCGATCAGTTGGGTAGTTAGTAGGTAGTTACAAGCCCCAACTAGTTCCTCCAAAATGTAAGATTGATCTATCTATTCTCATGCTCATTTATCTTTACTGTTACGGAGAAGTCTAAGTTACCACGTTGAATCTGTCATTAAGACTTAATCCATATTAGGTAAAAGGCTCAGTTTACCAAGATCACGGTTTTAGGCCGTTTTATGTGTGGAAACATAATGGATTCCGTCGTTTCATCTTATTTTTGAGAACTAAGCACGTATTGATTTCGAATACATAAGATACTAAAACCGACTAACTTCCTTTACAATTAATTTATTTTCATTTAGCTGAACCTCACACATTTACCCCGACATGAGTACGTGCCGGGCGTAGGGCTAGGGGTGGCGAAGTGTCCTTACGACCCGGCAGACAACAGCACAGCCGTCTGGGTGACGGATGGCAACCCTGGCAGCCTTCCCACACTTTACGCGGGAACCAACGCAGAGTTCACGAAAGCAGATCCTGTTATATTCCGCAACGATTTGTATGATTTCCGGACGGGACAGAAGAAGTACAACTTTAAAAGAACGCTGAAGTATGATTCGAAATGGCTTGACAGTAAGTTTTTGTTTTTTGTTTTTGTAGCTTCAAAGCAGGAATATCAACTTATTTTGTGTTGTGAATGCTAGAATTCGATGTTCAATGTTTCATTTTCAAACATTGTATTCTACAACTTATTATTAAACTGTCAATGTAAATCAAACATTCGAAATAGTTGTCCATTGTCTGCTAAAGCTATTGGGTACATTACTTAGCGAAATTATGACCGCAGGTCCGCAGCCAACGAAACTAAATTCTCTTCGAACTTTTCCAGCCAATAAGAATGATTAAAACACCATAAAATTATATAACACCGAGAATGTTTAACTGAATGTTATTATTTGCAATCCTAAGTTTTCTCATTTACAGTTAGGTCATAATTTTGCAGTAACATGCTCGAGAGCTCTATGCAGATGAGCTAGCTATCAATCCAATTAAATGACCTGCTGCGACTGAAATGTTTATCTATTGTCATCCCGAAGTTAATACCTATTGAACCATTAAAACGTAGTTTTATGGAAACCAGGAGATAACCTACTTTTTTATAACAACTAATCACAATTCAGGTCGTCAACCTGCGGATAAATGTCAGAGTATCTATGCAAAACTTCAGGTTTATTGTTTAAGTAAACCAAGAGATGTTCATTATATTAATCGGGATATTGGGTCTGTGTCCCTTATTCCGTACTTTCTTTTATGAGACTACTAAAACCTATAGGTTCTTACTCTTTATCGTAGGAACATAAAAGGAAATAAAGAAGAACCTTGTACAATGTCTGACCTGTCAGCTAAACGACCCGAAATAAAAGCCTACATTTTTATTAGTTATCGGAAATGTTAAAGAAAAGTATTTTATTCGAGAGCGTTTCAGTATTTGCACAATACCCACATTTGCTAATGAAATCGACATCGAAAAACGTTAAAATTGTATCTTTTTAATGAAATAATATGTTTCGAATGTTACCATGTTCTTATTTTGTCGCAGAAACTAATTTCGTGGGCTCTTTCGACGTTGGGGAGTACGTGCTATTCTTCTTTCGAGAAACTGCCGTGGAGTTTATGAACTGCGGGAAAGCGGTCTACTCGAGAGTGGCGAGAGTCTGTAAACACGATACCGGTGGAAAACATATATTAAGCCAAAACTGGGCCACATATTTGAAAGCGAGACTCAATTGTAGTATACCGGGTGAATTCCCCTTCTATTTTGATGAAATTCGTAAGTATGACCTCATATTGTGTCACTTTATGAATCTTTTAATTGTACGTTTTTTAATAGTCGTTTTGTAATTCAGCCTTTATAGAATTCAACATTCCAGGCTTTCATTTCATTGCAACGTTGTAAAGTCGGATTTTATTTATGACGCAAGTTTGTAGTCACATTTAAGTACCAACATTAAATTCTCTGAAAGACTGGCGAATACCTATTTTGCTACACCTTTATGGTTCTTTAGTTTTGCTGCAAGTTAAGCACTACTCGCATTTATAAAGGTAGAATGCATGTGGAATGTATACCTGCGAAACTAATGGTGACTTTTATTTTTAAACTTATACTGAAATTCGTGATCCAGAGAGCGTGTATCAAATGCCTGGTGACACGACGAGGTTCTACGCGGCGTTCACGACGGGGGCCAGCGATGGACTGGTTGGCTCTGCTATTTGCACTTACTCCATGGACGACATACAGGAGGCATTCGCTGGGAGATTCAAGGAACAGGTAAGCTATCTAAACCGTTTTATTGTTCTGTTAATCAGAACGTCTCGTCCGTATGTTCTAGGAAACAATGACATGCTCATTTAGTAAGTAATTAATTCAGATACAGATATAATTACTAAATCTTCTGAATTAATTGATTCAGATATAATATGTATATTTCAATATTTAATATAATTACTAGACCTCCTTAATTCATAAAAAAAAACATTGTTAAGTTACTTTTTGTCGATGTTCAAAATTATTAAATCACTATTGGATAACCCAGGGGACAAGGCGTGTTGCCCCATGACAAGTTCGTGGGACAATTCCATGTCCCACGGGCTTGTCATATGATGTGACATATCAAGTGTCGTAAAAGAATGGCTCTTTTTCGCGTTTAATTGAATGATCCGCGAAGACATAAATAGGATGTTTCGTGTAAACCTGCAATTTAACGTTGTATAAGTAATGGTGATTAAAATGAGTAAGAGCTGTAATTTCTTGCCAGCTCTGCGCACTGGAATTAGCTTATGAGTGCGCTAGTTATGAATAATAATTATCCTATATTTTGCTCTTAACTTCTGCCTTTTCATATGCGTTCTTTTCAAATACTTGTATTTATTCCCATCTAGTTTTATAAAAAGTTCGATGAATTAAATCAGTTTTCTATATATATTAAATATTTTGCTCGAATCATCATCTTCGTCATGATGATTCGAATGATGACTACAATAATTAATTTATAAATGTTAGAAATAAATCGCTACTAGGTACCTGTTCTCATGATTGAACACATTATGTTAATGAAATGAGATGGCAATAAAATATAACACACTTTAGTAGTAAGACGTTCATGATTTCGGAAATAGACTATAATAGGCACGTGTCTTACTCAGGCGTCCTCAAGTTCAGCATGGTTGCCGGTGCTAAGGGCACGTGTGCCCGTCCCCAGGCCAGGCACATGCGTCAACAATACCGAGGCACTTCCCGACAATGTCCTCAACTTCATCAGGTACGTTATGTTAATTTTATTCGCGAGTGTTCCTATTTTATTACTTGAGTTAAGGGTGTAAATTAACCTATGCAACCACCTCATTTATTTCTGTTATAAAGATTTATGCGATACTTAATCTACCTGCGCTTTCAGTCTCATATCTTCGCTAACTATACTAAAAATAAATAGCAGTAATTTTCAAGTCTGCACGACCAACCAGATGTATTAAAGTCTTGTGCACACTTTCAAGATATTGGTAATGTTGGAGTTTAATCTTGCTCTCAGGAGACTAATCTGAGCAAGGTTAGAGGGCGTAGTTCGACGCGTATCCTTTAATTGGGTCACACACTAATTGATGGCACGCTGCGAGGTTCCTACTCTATTCTAATTTGCGGAACTTAAATAGCTTTTGGATATTTGGTAATTGACAAAACTACTGAATATGGACGTCAGGGCAGTGCATTGGGGTGGGATTCTTACCGCTGCATGAGGTCTGCCAATATACGAAACAAGCAGGGCCGTTACCTAAAAGTTGATCGTAGGTACCCTATACCCGGATTTTTTTTGCACATTTTTTTGTACGCTCTAGTACAAGTAAGCGAGTGAAAAATACATTACATTTCAAACGTGGTAATTACGGCGTCTGCGCCTATTCTAGGATGGGGCTATGACCGAAGTGACTGGATTAATTGCCTAGGTCGTGCGCTAATGGACAGGAAATCCTAGTGTTGATGAGTAAAGCTATTTATGTATATTGTCGGTCTTCCCGTCTGTCTAGTGTTTGCAACTGCAACTTCGTTATACGGTTTTGCATTAAATCTATTTATGAGGAAACTCGTTCTCAATTAGAAGCTTAACAACTTTCTAAGCTAACATTTGTCATCATTAGCTAGCGAAACTATATACCTACTAACAGGAAGATTTATGTTGTTTAAATGATAAATGATAAATGATTTATTTTCTGTAAGTAGGTTTGTACAAACACTTTTACACGTCAATCATATTTTTTTAAACTAGATGAGGTCGGCGTTTCCTATCTGACTATTCTGAGAAGAAAGGCCGAAACAAACTCAGAGGTCAAGTCTCTTTTAAAGTCCAGACATAATCTTGGTCAGATCATGTGAAGACCATGTAGATTGGTGTCTGAAATGGTCTTTTGAGGAAAGAACCACACAGATTGAGCGGACCTGTCCAGTCAGTGCACGCATTTGTCAAAATCGTGCAGCTCAACTCAGAAGTTGAGGAGCTCAACGATTCGACGAACAATACCAAAGAAAGGACATTTGGGTAGGCCACGTAATGTACTCAAACTGCCAGATCATGATTAAAACTAACTAAAAAGGAAAACAGTAAAAAAAGAAATGACCCACATAGTCCCCACATTACAAAAATACTTTACAAAGTAAATATTCATGTCATTGTATATATAAAAATCATCAATGTCAAAGTGTATATAAAAATTCGGCATAATCTTTGAGGGCCATGTAGAGTGGTCTGAAATGGTATTTTGAGGAAATAACCACACAGATTGAGAGGACCTGTCCAGTCAGTGCACGCATTTGTCAGAACCGTGCAGCTCAACTCAGAACTTAAGGAGCTCAACGATTCGACGAACAATACCAAAAACAGGACATTTGGGTAGGCCGCATAAACTACTCAAACTGCCAGACCATGATTAAAACTGAAACAATGACCCACATAGTCCTCACATTCACAATAATTAAAATAATATAATACTTTATACAGTAAATGTACATGTCATTTTTAAAGAAAATAGATATTTTGAAAAAATAAAGTGTAAAATAGCAAAATGAAAAAATAAAAACAACAATTACAGTCTAAACCTATTGGAGCAGCTCAATCCCAAGCCTTTTTGTCCTCAATATAGTCTTTTACAGTATAATAGGCTTTCTGGCATAGTTTTCGCTTTATAAAAGATTTGAATTTATTAAGGCTTAGTTCTTGAATGTGACTAGGAAGTTTATTATAAAAACGTATACATTGGCATCTAAACGACCCACCTATTTTCTTGAGCCTTGTTGTAGGAACAACAAATTTGTGTTTGTTCCTAGTATTTATGTTATGGATATCACTGTATTTTTTAAACAGATTAATATTTTTATGTGCATACAAAAGATTATCATAAATGTACTGAGAAGGCACAGTCATTATATTAATCTCTTTAAATTTGTCTCTGAGGGAGTGTCTGGGACTTAATTTATAAATGGAACGAATTGCCCTTTTTTGTAAAATAAAAATTGTCTGAATATCGGCGGCATTTCCCCACAACAGAATACCGTACGACATCACACTATGAAAATAACTAAAGTAAATTAAACGGGCTGTCTCTAAATCAGTTAAATCACGAATTTTCCTAACGGCGTATGCTGCAGAGCTAAGCTTTTTTGACATTTTATCTATATGGGGGCCCCATTGAAGCTTGGCATCCAAAGTTATGCCTAAGAATACTGTGGTATCTTCGGGTTTCAACTCTTCATCCTTAATGAGAACACTAGTTTCTACTTGTCTAACGTGGGGTATCGTAAACTTAATACATTTCGTTTTTTTTTCGTTAAGAAGTAGGTTATTGACATTAAACCAGTGAACTACTTCTGCAAGGGCGCTATTTACATTGTCAGTAACCAGCTGCTGACGTTTGAGTTTGAATAAAAGTGAAGTATCATCTGCAAACAACACTATATCATGTTTATCCCTTATGAGGTAAGGCAAGTCATTTATATAAATAATAAATAAAAATGGGCCAAGAATTGAGCCCTGGGGGACCCCCATTCTTACTACAGATCCGGGTGACCTTTTTCCGTTAACATCAACTCTCTGAATCCTATCACTTAAGTAAGAAGTAAGAAGATCCAGAGAGGCGTTCCGGATTCCGTAGTGGTGCAGTTTCCTGATTAAAGTTTCATGAAGAACACAATCGAATGCCTTGGACAAATCGCAAAAGACGCCCAAAGCATCGCACTTGTCCTCCCATGCATTATAAATATGTCCTAAAAGTTCAACTCCGGCATCAGTAGTTGAACGACCCCTTGTAAAACCGAACTGTTTGTAATGCAGTAATTTATTTTTATTAAAAAAACTTTGCAATTGAATTAAAATAAGTTTTTCAAAAATTTTACTAAATGTAGGTAGTACTGAAATTGGTCTATAATTAGTAGGGTCTGATGTACTACCCGATTTAAACAACGGTATTATTTTACTGTTTTTCATAAGATCAGGAAACTCACCACGGTCAATACAATTATTAAATATAACAGCTAAAGTAGGTGCTACAATGTTTATAATCGACTTAGCAACATCCACAGAATTACCCCATAGATCTGCGGTCTTTTTTACATTTAACGTGTGAAAGGTTTTAATTATATCTTTACAGGTTACATACTGGAAGTGAAATTCAGAATCACAAACTGGAACGTTTTCTTTAAGTAAAGACTCTGCAGCAGTGGGTGATGAGTTCAGAGATTTAGTAGTTGATACGGGAATCTCTGCAAAAAATTTTTCAAAAGCCGCTGCAACTTGAGAATCTGATTTAATTATATTGTCATCAATAGCAAGGCTGTAGTCACTACTTCGGTTGGATGACCTTCCTGTTTCGCTATTAATGACATACCAAGTCATTTTGATAATGTTACTACTATTTTTAATTTTTGAACTCAAATAACGTGATTTGGCAATACTACAAACTTTTTTAAATATTTTAGAATAATTCTTAACATACAAATTAAATTCAGCAGTGTTTATACAAATCCGTTCTTCATATAATTCGTAGTTTATTCGTAGGTCTCACCCATTGATGGACTCAGCGGTGCGTCATGAGGGCGACGCTCCTGCCTTCTACAAAAGGGACCTGGTCCTAACCACTATCGTGGTCGACAGACAGTTCGTCGACATGCTGGGGGATGACATCACTTACACCGTCTTCTATGCTGGCACCAGTAAGTCTTCAAACAAATGTTGAAATATGACTGGAATTCTAAATAATGTAATGAAGATGGAAGACGCTATCATTCTGAATCACTTCTTTTACCTATCGGTTGATTTATTGAGAGCTTTCTGCATTCATGCGAATTAAACTAATAGCTTGATATGGCAGTAAAACTAGATTTTGATATGGTTTATTTTATAGTCAGTCGGATACTTTCGTCTTTAGTATGCAAGCTTATTGTGGACATTCAAAAACGTATCTACTTATCTTTGAAATCTACCGCAGGTGTCTCAAGGCAGCTATTTTCGTTCTAACAGAATGCAACTAGCTGCACTTGCTTATAACTGATTTGTGACGCAGGCGCAGGCGAGGTGTACAAGATAGTGCAGTGGGCGGGGGGCGGGGGCGGTGGCTCACGTGTGGCGGACGTGTGGCGCGCAGCTGGAGACGAACCCGTGCGAGCGCTTGCGATTTCGCGCCGGTTACATGCGTTGTACCTGGCCACTGATAATCGCATTCGTCAGCTGCCATTAAGGGCTTGCGCACATCGGTGAGTTATCTATCTTCTTATCGTAAAAGATAAGTGTGCTTTGTACTAGAGGCGAGTTCTGCGGGTAATGAATGCCCTGTGTGTGCGGGCGCGTTGTTTGCTAATATTGTGGCCTAGAACTGATAACCATCTTCAACAGCTCTGTATATGGGCCACTTGCATAATTTTGTCCATTATAATTGTGATTATATTTCTGGTCCTTCGTAGCAAAAAGAAATGTGTTGTGGCGGACCCACAACACATTTATATTCGACGGACATTCTCTTGACGTCTACACTTTGTTGCATAGGTAGGTACTGTTGCTTCCCACAGATAATCGCTGCGTTCAAGGTAGTGGGCATTGGTAATTATATAAGTCTTATCAGAAGTGTTATTGGGGTCGTTAGTGAACATGTGGTAGGCGGGGCGACTCTTGCACAGGTTGCATTCTAGTTCGCCTTCTTGTAATCGCATGCGACATCTGCTGCTGCACGATTACAGAAATCTAAATGTAAGTGGGTGTGCATACGATAGGTAATTTACAGTGTGCATAGTTTTATTTGTGCTATTTAAAGAGCGCCCGGTGAACGTGACGGCTAGATACTCCTTAGATAAAAAAACCGGGCAAGAGTGAGTCGGACTCGTGCACCGAGAGTTCCGTACCATCTTAAGTTTTTAAATTTTTATCGGCGAGGCCTATATTCGTCAGAGAATTTTAACAATGCACGCCGCAGCGTGCAGTATATCCCGGAAAAACGAACAAGAACTTTGTTTTTAAAATATTATGTTAGTATTTTTTTAACAGCTACGACAGTTGTGTCCGCTGTGTCCTGGATCCCTACTGCGGTTGGGACAAAGAAGTGGGAGCCTGCCGTCCATACAGCCCAGGGTTACTCCACGACGCAACCAACTCCACGCCTTCAATATGCGAGGCCAGTGCGCCTCTGAAGACCGTCAGAGCAGGATATGGACAAAGTGTCCATTTGGCTGCGTATGGGAAGACGCCAGAAGCGTTGAAAGACCAGCACGTTATCTGGTATCATCATTCAAGAGAGAAGGGACGGTACAAAATTAGTTATAAGTAAGTTGTCTTGACCTCTTCATTAAATGAATCCAACAGTGTTGTTTTTTTTTATTAACAAATTGTTTCCGTGTTTCTATAGTTGGGAGCGAGTTCTGCAGACATCAGAGCGTGGTCTGGTGTTACTGTCAGTGACAGAATCAGATCGAGGGCGGTACGAATGTTATTTCGGACCCACATTGATCGCGTCTTATAATTTGGACATCGATATTCATAGGTAACCAAAGTTTGTCTACATTTTTATAAGATTCTTCCTTGATTAACTTATATTATAAATGCACTGTATTTTTTTTTTTGTTTTTTTCCAATGGTCTGTAATTGTCCCACTACAGGTTAAACCACCACCAACCACCTCTTCTTATACAGAGAAGAAACCAGGATTAATCTGCAATATTTTTCAAATTACCTAACTGTCAAAATGATTCTAAACCACGAGCTATAGAGGTTATGAATGTTATGGTGTGAAGTAACATCTTGTGTTGAAGGTCTTAAGTATCAAGGCAACATTGTATAATGTGGGTATCTTTACAGATGTACGCAACCAAGTAAGTCGCAGGAATACAAGCAAGTATATTCAGACTGGTGCCACGAGTTCGAGAAGTACAAGAGCGCCATGAAGGCTTGGGAGTCGCGGCAAATGGTAAGACTATCAAGAGCTGTTAAACTTTACTACCTACAACATTAATAAAGCATGGAGGTTGAAAGTGAACCACTATTTTAAAAATCTTGAAATCGTTAGGTAATTCAGTGAAAGACAATGCACAACCTAAACCGTTGGGTCTATAAACAGGAACATTTGCTTTCGAGTTCTATAAGTAAGTATAATATATCGAAAGTGACTAAGGAAGGATTTTTAAAAATTCATCCTGTTAAAGGTTTAATAGGGAATAAAAGTTTCAGTGGAAGTATGTTTGTAGTTTGTTGTTAAAACATTACTTACACTTTTTTATTTTGTTATTTGTATTCTGTGTTTCACGAACTATGTCCAAATAAACTTTATTCTTTCTTTCATGTTTTCCGATGAAAAGCCCAACAGGCTCACGGCTAGTAGAATAAGAATTATGCAGAAGTTTTTAATATCGATCGCGATTCATAAAATATCCATCCAAAAAGATCGCATTTTTTTACAAAATCTAGGCGGTAAATCTAAACGGATCATTGGTCATTCTATAAGGGCGTTCGTACACCAAACGTTCTTCCTGCCATTTTTAACATATCCAGACTAATGGAACATGTCCATGTTATATCGAACGTTCGCATCCCGACCTCGTTAATCTTGTTTTCAGGCTCTGCTCTCTCACAGGGTTCAGCACACAGCTTTGTATGGCTAGTTGCACTTCAGAACTTACGTGACTGACTATAAACTCTGCATTTAACTCATTCAAATCCTATCATTCACTCGGATATTTTGTATAAACAATTGGAATCAATACGGTGCCACGATTAGTAATTGCTCCTCAAAAATCAATTAGAAGTAGGTACACACGGCTACACATCAACCTATACATGTCCAGTTTTAGCTGACCTCGCATTGTATAGATTTTTCGTACAATCAGAAGTCATAACTATACATAATCGGAAAGCGATAAGGCAGCCCATTGTATATTTCTTAGTGTTTGATGTATTTTTTATGTTATGTATTTTTGTGGTGTACAATAAAGTATACATAAATAAATAAATAACCAGTATTAGCTGACCAGTATACTGGTTATGTATAGCTTGATGTGTAGCTGTCCGTACCTATAGTGTATTTTGATTTTTATATTATCGAAATTAATGAAAAAATCAATCAATGTGTTCAATGTTTTTGAAGAGATATAACAAGCATAATATACATAGTTGATAATGAACCGTACTGTCCATTGATCGAATCTTGCTAACTTGAAATAACAGACTTTTCTATGTCGGCCAAAAAAGGCTTTGGAAAGAGCAGTAAAACTTAAATCGACGTAGGTACAGCTAAGACAATTTATTCGAAGAACGTTAAGAAACTCGATAAGTACTTACGTATACTCAACTTAGGACTTCTTCACTATAAAAATTAAGTTGAGAATGTTAACGTTTCTTTTTGATTGAATATAGTTACCTATATAGTTCACCTAACCGAAAGACTTAAAGCTCCTTCGTAATTCTTTTAAGTGTCACTGTTGAAAATATGTAATTACAGTTCAGAATCCTGTTGTTGCTAACAACTGTTATCAAATCACCAATCAAATAGCACGTCTTTTATTTACAAAACTCTAGTGCTTTATTACGGTCAATTTACTAGTTTTAACTTAACAACTCTTGGAATGAATAGTTAATAACATTATGGTGCGTAATTACTTACATTCGTGCCGGCTCCATACGAAACATATAATAAGGCTTTGAATTTAAGGGTACCTATGTAGATATATTAATGCCTAAGTTGACCTCGATCCTGTACTGCAAAGTAGGCGTTAAACTTATAAGCAATAGGTCTATGTAATCTATAGCGCGGAAAAGTTTCTTATCGTGTAGATATGGCAGACGAACTGAGTCTCTGCTGCTTATGTTTTTGAGGGTGATTTAATCACAAAAAGTAGCTTAGCTTTCGGAAGAATTTCAGGACCGTAGAACGGGGCTATTCGGATTTTCGGAGGTTATTTGGTAGCTATTAAATAATTAAAGATGATGATGATTTGAATTGACATAAATTCTACCAAAACACCATAGACATTTTTTTTATTATTTATGGTCACATTTAACCATCCTAATAAAAAAGTATGGTGTTTTGGTAGAATTTATGTAAATTCAAATATTACATTTAATTAATAAAAAATAACCCCCGAAAATCCGAATAGCCCCCGTTCTACCGGTAGGCAGTTTTTGTTTGAAAAATGGAGGCTTGATTATAGTTTCTAACTTTTCATGTTTCACCCAAATGTATTCTTAAAACGAAGTTTATTACAAAATCTGTCTCTATTCTGTAAAGAATTCAGCAACAGATTGCAATATTCCAATTTCAAGTTTCTTCTCAGTTCAGCAGCTACAATTTCCTTATTGGCAACGATTTGTATCCAATCTCTCACTCAAGACGTTCCCTTTCCAGGAACATTTATTGATAGATATTGTGTATTTCAGCAGTGCTCCAAAAGCCTGAATGCATCGAGCCAGCAAAACAGTATGTCCAACGAGATCGTGGCTTCGCTGCGGTGATAGGGCACAGCTCGCTAGTGATTAATGAACGATTACACACACCGAGCCACGCTAACGTAAACTAGCCGATATTTTGCAGACGCAACCCTCATACCTTTACTACGGTACCGTTCTCGCAACGTTTAAAAATATAAAACTAACTGAATGTTAAAAATAGGATATATTTGTGAGATTTTTTTGTAAGTCATCCTCATCCACAAATAACTCGTGTGAAACAATTATTTTAAGCTGATAAAACTGTCCTCAATCTTTCCGTAAATTATAAGAATATAGTGTAAGAAATATTTTGTAAACTTTAAGTTCACATAAATTAGAACTGTCAGCCAAGTAGTAACATTCATTCGGCATGAGATGACAGACGAGATTCCGTAGTGAGGGAGCCGAACTAAAAGGGGAACGGTAATGTAGTGAGGGGATGATCTGTTAAAATAGATTTGTTGTCCGTTCCGAAGACTGCGCACTGATGGATGACTGACTTCTGTTCAACTTTCGCCCACAACTTTTTCTTTGTTATCAAATAAAGTATCGTATAGTTTATATTAGTTATAGGTAATCGAGAATAAATAAAATATAAACGAAAGCGACTGAGTATAATATAGTGAGGGCAAAGGTCTCGTCGAAAATGTTAAGCGCTGCGATGAACGAGTAGTTGTACTGTTCGCCTTCGCTACGAAAATCTACTGTAAATATGTCGACGATGTCAGATTATAAGGGTGTGATGCCACCTATATAAAATGCTGTGATATCAGTTCTCATTGGATCATTGTGCTGACGCATGAAATTGTACGGTGTGATAAAATTATTTGCAAACAAAAGTATTAGACGGTGTAAAGTCTTAGTTTAATGTCTTAAGCACAAAATTAGATTGCACCAATATTCAGCAAAGATATTTACAAACTTTACACGCCAGTTTATTTAACAGCAATGAAAAATGTGACAGTTCCTTGTGTTAACTAAGTTCATAAATAACGTTTAAGTTTGGTGCAGTCGATGCGAAGCCCGTACTTGACAAGTGAAGTACCTAAACTTATTTATAGGAGGTCGTGTTCCCTAACTTTGGGAGTGTTTAAAATAAAGAGCAATACAAACGCCAACTTAGATGTAAGACATTATGTATTATAAAATGATGACATGCTTATTTGTACCGTATCAAGCGTTGATGCGTAGATTCGTAGTTCTATCATTTGTTTGTACGAGTTGTGTTGAAGTAGCGGCTGACTGTTGCGTGTTGAAGAACTGTTCCACATTGTAGTTACGCGGTTTATGTTTCAAAAAGTTGTTATTGTTTTGTTGCCATAAAATGTAATTTTAGGCCCGACTTCGGACTTTGAAACCGAATTTAATAGTTGGTCGTATTTTTGGTTGAGTTTATAATAATCTCGCTAGAATAGTGCCTTGTGAAGCATGCTTACATTATAATGAAAAACTTATTAAAATTTATTGAGTAGATAATATTTTTGTGTACTGTGTAAAGAGAAATTAATGAAGATAGTCGTTAAGTGATTTATTCGTAAAATAAAGCAATAACGTTCCACTGAATTAATAGTCACCAGTATTATATTATAATGATCTGCAGAGAGTAGATAGTGATTGCATTCGAGAAAAAAACTAGTGTTTAAGATAATGAATACGTACGATTTATGTCGATGTTACGGCTGTACTGAGCCTTGCTTAGTTTGTCCTTTGACTTGTTATTTATTGTTGTGCTAGCCAATGATAATTGGGTTTTGTTTGAGCGGTGAAAAAAAGGATGTCGATTAGTTAGCCAGATAATACATACCTACTATAATAATTATATTCTTGTATTCTAATGCTGCCTTGTATAAAATATCTATCATACGTGTTGTTGTTACTGCAGTTCAAATTATACAATGTAGCATCAGAGATCTTTGCATTTTTATTTATTCATTACATTTTTCGTTAAAAATTAACAATAATTCCCATTACTCAAATGTTAATGTATAAAAATATTGTAAATAATTACAAATGTAGAAGAAACGCTATGAAGTATGTTTATTGTAAAGTACATAATTAAGTTAGAATGTAAGCAATTGTTTTATAAAAGAAACAAGAAAATAAATTATTTTAGATCTAAATAAGTGTTTGTAATCGTCTACTTTATTATTGCATTAATACATAATGTGGCTGAAAGCTTCGGCTGGCTTATTACCCTTTTAAAATTCTGATTTGGTTTAGTAAAATATTTTTTAATTTAATAAATGATTTTTGACTTTGATTGAATTTGACTCTAGTCAAATTCAAAGTCAAAAGTAATTTATTAATTCCAGGCTGAGAACCAGCACTTTTTGAACGTCAAAATAACATGAGACAGTCCTCCAAAACGCCCGCTCTTCCCTACTTCCTATTAGTGCTTTAGCTGGGAAGAAGAAGTGGCGCAACAAACTCCCCAGCACCACAGCTATCTGTTCAGTTAGAAGAACTTGATTCTATACAAGTTTTCACTGTTTTACTTTTGGCCTTTCGACACCTTACCTTTCTGAAAACAACAGATTGTGTCAATGTGTATTATGAATGTCAGAGAACCAAAGTTGTCGATATAGCTCACATAAAAAACAAACGGCAATGGACCGGCCATATTAGCCGTAGAACCGTTGACCGTTGGGCTAGACGTGTTCTTTAGTGGAGACTGCGAATCGGTAAACGTAAGGTATGACGCCCTCGGGCTAGGTGGAGCGACGATTTTCGCAGTGGCTGGTAGCAACACTAGCAACTGAATGAGAGTTGCCGAGTATCGAGCTGAATGACGTGAAATCGGAGAGGCCTATGTCCAGCAGTGGACTGCTGTAAGCTGATGATTATGATGATGATAATGAACGGCTAAGTACCTACTTAGTGTTGGCAACAGCTCCTATTCTAGCTATTACTAGTCCTGCTGCAGCTGAACTTAGTAATTTCAAGTCCTTTAGTCTGTGGGAAAATACACTTAGACTGAATAAACCAATCAACTAAGAAATACAGAAAAGGGTTTTGGAAAGTGGTTCCTAAACCAACACCTTTGGAATCTGTGACTGCATGAATTACCTCTGCAACAAGTATCTGGTTCAATGCTCTTAAATCAAGTTAAATAGATTTACCTGACGGTTACTTGGAAGATCGTATTGCAAATTAACTTAATTAACTCTTACTTTACAAGTGCACCATTCGGTACCCTAAAGTAAGAAAAACGTTTGACTTCTTCTATTTCTTGGCAGTCTTTTATTTCTGTCTACCTTCAGAGTACCCACTTATTCCTTAAACAAGCAAGCTGGCATTTAACGGGATCCTCAAAAATCTAGAACATTGTAGATATTAAAAGAACTCGATCAGAGAGTCAACAATCCATCCGCTGACAATGCAAAGTTGTGGAGACTTGTCCGGAAAGCGGACTCTGCCAATAAGCTGGAACAATTTTAGGAACAAGAACAAAAAATACGTTGAACATTCTCTATTCAATTTAATAAATCAGCTCGTTTCGGCTCGGCGTCTGAGCCCTTTAAGCGTGTCAACAGCCGGGACAGTGGTGACACAGAGGCTTACTGCGGCGGCGGCACCAAGTGTGTTCAATACTTTAAGCGTGTCAACAGCCGGGACAGTGGTGACACAGAGGCTTACTGCGGCGGCGGCACCAAGTGTGTTCAATACTTTAAGCGTGTCAACAGCCGGGACAGTGGTGACACAGAGGCTTACTGCGGCGGCGGCACCAAGTGTGTTCAATACTTTAAGCGTGTCAACAGCCGGGACAGTGGTGACACAGAGGCTTACTGCGGCGGCGGCACCAAGTGTGTTCAATACTTTAAGCGTGTCAACAGCCGGGACAGTGGTGACACAGAGGCTTACTGCGGCGGCGGCACCAAGTGTGTTCAATACTTTAAGCGTGTCAACAGCCGGGACAGTGGTGACACAGAGGCTTACTGCGGCGGCGGCACCAAGTGTGTTCAATACTTTAAGCGTGTCAACAGCCGGGACAGTGGTGACACAGAGGCTTACTGCGGCGGCGGCACCAAGTGTGTTCAATACTTTAAGCGTGTCAACAGCCGGGACAGTGGTGACACAGAGGCTTACTGCGGCGGCGGCACCAAGTGTGTTCAATACTTTAAGCGTGTCAACAGCCGGGACAGTGGTGACACAGAGGCTTACTGCGGCGGCGGCACCAAGTGTGTTCAATACTTTAAGCGTGTCAACAGCCGGGACAGTGGTGACACAGAGGCTTACTGCGGCGGCGGCACCAAGTGTGTTCAATACTTTAAGCGTGTCAACAGCCGGGACAGTGGTGACACAGAGGCTTACTGCGGCGGCGGCACCAAGTGTGTTCAATACTCCTTAATACCATTTAAATTACAAACGAGACAACTTTAAAGATAAAAATTAATTTTAATTAATATTCATAATGTCAAAACTTAATGTACTTTCCTAATTACGGCTCCCCAAAAAAATTATGCGCGATTATAACTGGAATTCTCAATAATAAGCTATTCTTATATCTTTTTACGGGCAATGAAACCGTAATTTGGGTATCGTAAACGGCGCCTGTCTTAGATTGGCGAACATCATAGAATTTAATTACTGAGGGAGACTGGAATAATTGGCGACTCGCCTGTAATGGCCGCGCTTTACGGCCAAATTAATAGATTTCCGCAGCGGGACCCGCTGAACCTCCACTGAACTCATTTTGATATTAATTGCTGACCTAAAATCAGCCTACTAATATACTTTAATAATTTAAATGGTCAATTAATTATAAATTTTCCCACTGATACTGATGTCTGGTGGATTAATTATTATTGTTCTCGATAATTTTTACTGGGCATAGAACATATCTAGGTCGGAGTCTCACATAGCAGCCACGGCCTATAAATAATTGTATTGATGGGACAATTGGCGCCGGTATGCCGCGACTTTGTCGAACATACGACTATATAGGTAGGTGCGTACAAATCTGTGGATATCGGAAAGTTAATTAATTACACGAGGTACGCTTGGGTAAACAGAACAATTATGACAACTGACTGACTTGAATTTATCAAAGGGAACATGTGTACCTTTACGTGTAATGTCGAATAATACCGGCTTGAATTAATATTTATGTGTCAGTGATTAATTCATTTATATCGATAAGCAACGTACAGACGCCAGCACATCAAGCTACCTGATACCGTCAAATTTTCCCAATAAACTTTGAACCTTATGCTTTAGCGATAAAGTTGCAGGTCGCTTTTTAATAGAATACCCTCTAGTATAAGAAATCTGCACTCTTTCAATGCATTCAAAACTCAACTTAGTCATTATGTTATAATGGCGGAGGCAAGGCATTGAATGGGTGTAGTCTAGTTTGTAAGTGATGATGACGAACTTTGTGTAATTTATATGTATGTTTTAGTACTTGAGAACAATTTCTCAAGTAAGAGACATTTGTTTTTATTGAGAATAAAGTTTCTTTAAACCTAAGTTGAAAATCTATTAAAGTTTAACAGATTGTAGTAGCTTGATGTGCTGGCGTCTGTACCTAGACCGTGCGAGGCTTTTTGTAGTAGGTAGGCTAAAAGGGTATGGTAAGGTTGCGTAAGTCGTAACCCCCAAGGGAGAATTACTGTAGTTTAAAGAGTAATTCAAATTCATCAAAATCTCTTGCGTCCACTCAATCTTTATTTATTAAGATATCAACTTGCACTCATAAAATCACAAAAAAAAATTATCAATGGGTTTTGGAGCGTTTTACAAAAATGTTCCTTCGGTACGATTAAGGGGTACCTACCTAATTTGTATCACCTATCCTATAGTCCATGTCATACTTAGAATAAGGTACGATACATAAATCTGAAGAATAATAAAACAAGATATCATTATCACCAATTAAAAAACTATAAACTACTTACTAGGTAACGACGGTGTTGTAGAGTTTGTAAATTACATAAAAGGTGGTTAAGCAACTAGTAAAAAGTCAAGGTCTATCACTTGTGGTATTATGGCAAAAAATACAAGACAGCAATTATAAGTAAGTCCCACGAAAAGCAATTTAAAAACTGCAATACCTACGTGTAAAAACTATTTAAATAACTCCGTCTAACAACAGTCTGAACTATTAAATTAAAACAAAGCAAGGCATGTCGAACTCATTTCAAAGTTTTCATTTTAATGTAGTCTAATTAATTCCTTTTCTGTTTGTTCTGGTTTGATGCAGTATGCAAACTGAACGCAACGCCTACTTATTGCTTGTGTAGCGAGTTAAAAAATGGAGAAGAAAGCTCTTTTTTAAATTTTTCGTTTTTGTTTTAATTTAATATTTAAATGTTTTAGACTTTGGCAAGACACCAAAGAGAAAATGGTAAGAGAAAGAGTGCAGCTTTATTTATTTTTCCCATTTTATTTCATTCTCTATACCTAACATTTTGTCACCTTTTTTTTTTTTTTTTTTTTATTTTTTTTTTTTTAAGGATGGGAAATCATCAAATGACCCCTCCCGCTCTGGGTGGAGCGGAAGGGAGTGTCAGACTCTTACTGACTAAAACCCATCCGTGTTCCTTATTAGCCCTTTATATTCCGGGGCAGCGGTAACCCTTTCGGACAATCCCGCTGCCCCGGCAGGCTTCGGCCCTGACGGGCCCCTCCGTTCAATGCTGACATCTCTTTGAGGCGCGCGTGGAACACATACGCGCCGTCCGGCACGGGCCTGGTCCTGATCGGACGGCGAGCTACCCATTACTCGCCGTCCGCAGGCCCGCGCCTACGGTGGCCGGGAGTCGTCACGCGGCTCCCGACGCCCGGAGCGTCTACCGCGGCGGCTGGGACGGGCGGCTCTCTCAGCTCTCTCCCTCGCCCATCCCGCCACCTCCTTCGCTAGCATGACAGCTTCGCAGAAGGAGGTGACTGCCTCCCACTCCCTCTCGCCCCGGACCATGGCTTGGACCAGGGCCGGGCGCGAGAGGTCGCCGCCGCTGCCGATCGCCTCTACGAGGACACGGCGGTGCTCTGCCCAAGCGGGACAGACCTCCACCGTGTGCTCCACCGTGTCCTCTGGGCGATCCTCGCAGTGGTGACACCCGGGCGTTTCCTCCCGCCTGATGATGTGCAGGAACCTCCCGAAACATCCGTGTCCGGTGAGGACCTGCGTCAGGCGGTAGGTGAGGGCGCCGTGACGCCTCTCTAGCCACTCCTCAAAGAGGGGCCTTACCGCCGCTATCGCGGCGTGCCCTGCGCTGGGTTGCGACAGTCGCGCTTTCCATGCCGCCATGAGATCGCGCCGGAGGTCTGTCCGCTCCGCAGCAATTTGCCGCGGAAGCGGGTTTTCCCCCCGGCGTAGTGCCTCCGCGCGCCACTCATACAGGCGCGCAAGGACTATCGCCTCCAGATCCCATGGCGGCAGTCCGGCCAGGAGGCTTGCCGCCTCGCGCGAGATCGTGCGGTACCCCCGTATCAGCCGTATGGCGACCACCTTTTGGGGCGCGTTCAGGTAGTGGGCGGCTCGAAGCCGCAGTGAACGCGCCCACACCGGGGCGCCATATACGGCCATGGACCGCACGACCCCCGCGTAAAGCCTCCGGCAGGAGGCGTTTGGCCCCCTCAGGTTGGGCAGGAGCCGCTTGAAAGCGGCCCCAGCCCGTTCCAGTTTGGGGGCCAAACGTCGGAAATGCTCGACGAAGTTCCACCGGCTGTCGAGGACGAGACCCAGGTATTTCATCGTCGTCTCGACGCCGATGCGAACCCCTCCTACCGTCAGTTGGGATCCCGATGGTGGCCCGTTCCGAAGCCCATGAAAAGACATGGCCTCGGATTTGTGCAGAGCCACCTCGAGACCCAACTGCCGGATCCTCTCCACGACTATCGCAACCCCGCGTGTCATTGCGTCGGCCGCCGCCTGATGCGACCTCCCCTGCGCCAGGACCAGCGTGTCGTCAGCGTAGCAAACTACGCTGACGCCATCAGGGAGGTCTACCCGCAGCACCCAGTCGTAACCGATGTCCCACAGGAGCGGTCCCAAGACCGATCCCTGTGGGACACCGCACGACATCTCTCGCCGGTTCCATTCCCCATCGCGACCGGGGTAGATGACGGCTCTGTCCGTCAAATACGCCCCGACTATTCGACGGAGGTAGGTCGGCACCCGGTGATACCGGAGTGCCTCCCCAATGCAGCTCCAGGGCAGGGTGTTAAACGCGTTGGCGATGTCGAGTGACACCGCCACGACCACCCCACCCCGGGACACCGCGTCCCCCGTCGTGAGGGCTCTCACGCGCATGATGGCGTCCACCGTCGAGCGCCCCTTGCGGAAGCCAAACTGGCTATCCGCAAGATCCGGCCCCGTCCTCACCAGGTGCCCGACGAGGCGGCCCGCAATCACTCTTTCAAAGAGCTTGCCGACCTCGTCGAGCAGCACGATGGGCCGGAATGCGGACGGAGAGTCCGCAGGGCGCCCTGGCTTCCGAATGAGGACCAGCTTCCCCGTCTTCCAACGGAGTGGAAACTGGCCCCTCTCCATACATGCGCTTAAGAGCGCCTCCAGTCGGGGTCCGAGAGCCGTCGAGGCCAGGGCCCAGGCTTTACCCGGCAAGCCGTCGGGCCCTGGGGCGGTATTTTTGGCCTTCAGCCTACATACCGCCACTCTCAGATCTACCCCGGTCACTTCAGGGATGTCGTCGTCGTCGTCCGCATGGTCCGCTTCGGGCACCGCAATTGGCGGAGCCATAGACGGCGGAGTATGCTCCCCCCGTGAAGGGAACAGAGCGCTCACCACCTCCTCCACCAGCTGTGGCCGGAGACTCTGCGTCAGTGGGGGGGCCCAGGTGCGGAGTTTATTCCGCACCATTTTGTAAGGGCGCCCCCATGGATCTCTGTTCAGAGTCTCCAGCATCTCCTCGCGGGCCATATCTTTGGCCCGCTGTACAGCCTCTTGGAGGGCGGTCTTCGCCGCTCTGTACCCCTCGTACAGCTCCGCCTCCGTGGCTTCCGCATCCGGAGGGCGGATGCGGAGCCTGCGGTGCCTGGTGTACAGGTGTCGCGCATCAACGCACGCCTTGCGTAACACCTCTACCTCCTGCGACCACCAGTACACCTGACGTCGGGCGCATCCTGGCCGAACTCGGGGCATTGCCACGTCACAAATCTCGGACATGGCCTCCCGGAACCACTCCGCCTCGTTGTTAATGTCGGCAGGCCTGTCTGGTGATGACACCCAGGCCTGCACGATTGAGGCTTCCAGGAGGAGCTCCCAGTCCAGCTGCTTCAGCGCCCACCGCGGACCACTCGGGGTCTGTTGGACCGGCGCGCTAGAGGTCTGGGCGGAGACGTCGATCCGGATATACCGATGATCGGAATAGGTCTCCACCTCCTCCATGACGCGCCAGTCAATTACTCGCTGTGACAGAGCGGGGCTAGCGAACGAAATGTCCACCACCGACTCGCCCCGCATCCGCACACACGTGGGAACAGAACCCCGATTTAGGACGACCAGGCCTGTTTCCAGAGCCCAGTCCTCCACCATCCTTCCCCGCGTGTCCGTGCAACGGGAACCCCAGGCCAAATTTTTGGCGTTGAAGTCCCCGAGCACTAACACGGGGAAGGACTGGTTTCCGACGACGACAGTCAACTCTGTTAAAGAGTTGTGGAACTCGGCGAGAGTTCGGCTCGGAGAGAAGTAAACTCCCACTCCCACTATCTCTCCGAACCGTGCTGCTACGCACCCCTCTCCCTTCGTGACGCCTTCAAGGGACGGGGTACCGGCGGCAGCCGACGATAATATGGCCACTGAGCCGCTCAGGTCCTCCACCCAGTCATCCCTGGGCGGGACAAAGTACGGCTCAGCGACCACGGCGATGTTAATCGACCACTGCGCCATGCTCTGGAGCAACAAGTCCTGAGCACAGGCGCAGTGGTTGATATTCGCCTGGAGGAGGCGTAATGGAGTCGTCACTCCTCCATTTCAGCCCCCTCCCGAACATTTTGTCACCTGCGGCGGCTGTGGCCTAAGCACACTTTCAACATTTTTTCACTTTTCTTATAGGATTTTCTAATTTATTGTTATTATTTATTGCTTATCTTGAATGCTGCTCCACTGCAGGCGAAAGGACTTCCTTCCCTACCTTTGTTTTCTCTGAAAAGTGCCGTTTGGAAGGATTAGCTAATCGAGCTGTATCTTCCGAGGCATACCGCGTTGACGTTTTCCAAGGACGAAGTGTTCCATAGTGTCTATGGTCATACCTAACTTTAGAAAGTCTAGAAGATTTAGCTACGTATAGTACTTCATCATACTAAGGGGTTCATATTCATTTTTTGTAGGTAAATAGATACTTCAATTAAACGTTTTTAATAACCGAGCAGGACATAGGTAAAACTGAGAAATCGAGATGATTTGCAGTTTATTTATAAAACTACTTACTCTAAGTTTGTACAACATCTACTAAAGGTCCTCAAATAAACAGATTATTTATTTCCGGTATTTTTTTATACACATAAACAACGACATTTGCATACTTTGTAAAGTATTATCTATATTATTTTAATGATTGTGAATATGAAGAGTATGTGGGTTATTTAATTTATTTTTTGGTTTTGTCTCTGTTCTGTTAGTTTTTGACATGGTCAGATAGTTTAAGTAATATATGTGACCTACCCAAATGTCCTTTCTTTAGTATTGTTCGTCGAATGGTTGAGCTCCTTTTAAGTTTTGAGTTGAGCTGTACGATTACTGACAAATACGTGCACTGACTGGACAGGTCCACTCAATCTGTGTGGTTCTCTTCTCAAAAGACCTTTTCAGACATCAATCTACATGGTCTTCACATGATCTGCACCCTAATTGCGTAACACATTTTGTTTCTTATTGCGATTCCGAACTTAAGCCAACTCCAGTCGTAATCGATATCATATATCGGTATTGCGTAACTTCTTAAGATCCAAATGAAGTACAATCGTATAGAGATGTACATACAAATAGGCCACAGTTGGCTTCAATTAAAAGTTTCGTTTTATCATAAATGAATTATTTGTTTCCGAATTAATATGCTATAATTTAATTTAGTTTTAATTACAACTGATGATCTACTAACGCTTACAAATGAAAATGCTCAACGTTTGCCGAAAAATTAAAAACCAATTTTTAAAACACTTTCTACCAAAAACTACCATATTTGAAATACGTAACAAAACGTATTTGCATCTGACATTTTTGTAGATTCTAGTTCTGTGGCAAATGTTGCATCTGACATTTTTGTAGATTTTAGTTCTGTGGCAAAAGTTAACTTCTTTTTCCGCCGTTGAAAAACTTTTATTGTAAATTGTAATGTTATCTGAATTATGTAAGTTATTATCAATTTCTTACTGTAAGATGAATTTAAGTGGTTATAAATATAAAGAGAGTGTTTGTTGAGTTTATTTTTTTAAATGAAGTATGTTTCATGCTATTACATTAGTTCTGTTGATCTATTTTTTCAGAAATGCCTGCAACCAAAAGTTTCAGAGCGGCTGTAGGAGCTGCTGCTCCGATTTATGGAACTAATTTGCCAAGGGATCCTGGGCAAGACTAACAACAGAGCAGTTAGCAAAAGGAAAAACATTGCAGCCCGCCTCAACAGCGAGGGCGCGGGCTGCAATAAATCCCTGCTAATCCTGCAAAAAAAGCGAGGAGTAAGTGTAAGGAACAATAATAATTATACTTGTGAGAGTGTGTGAAAAGGTGCATGTCCGTACGACGACATTTAATATCAATATACAATTCCAGTCTATGCTGCTTTTACTGTAAATTTACAACTTGACATTAATTTATTATGGCAACAAGTATGAGTCTTATTTTAGGCTGGTAGGCCTGTGCCTAGTGCATGTGGTATGAGACTTTGATTACAGAAATTAGATGAATTTATTCATCATAATAATTATTGTCAGGGAATCAAGTCAATTTTGGACAGTGAAAGTTCATTAGTGGTATACCACCCTTACTAATTAATACTAATACCACAGCTAATACTGCTAACAAATGTGCAATTTTAAAGTAAGCATTTTTTTTTAGATTATTGTTTCAATATTAATATTTTAACTTTGTTAGTATTGGAACAAGCAAAAATATAATGCCCCAAAGAAGTCATTGGGGCTCCAACAGCAAGCTTTGGCAATGGGAGGGGGTCCTCTGCCACCCAAATTGGCCTCCCAGCTGTGGTGAAGGTGACACCACCAGCTGGTGCAACAAGAGGGAGAGGAGGCAGAAGAAGAGGTACATACATTTAACCTTATATTAAATCTATGTTAGATTACTAACTGCTGCAGTAAATACAAATCAACATAATGATGTCGCGATGCTAGTTGTTATGCTGCATAAATCTTAGCTGTTGTAAACAGTATGTTATAATGACATGTCTTTACATCTATACATATCATAAATTGAAGTAGCTTTTCACATTTGTTTGTTGAACCGTGTTGTTCTTCTAAACTATGCAATGGATTTTGATGCAGTCTTCATCATCATTGAGAGCATTCATTATGGAAGGTTTATGTGTTACTCATTAATATTTAACATAATAATAATAATATAGACGGACTCATTGATCTAGTGATTGCAACTACTGCCAAGCATGAGGTCTTGGGTTTGATTCACAGGGCCGGGCAGTGTTAAGTGGGTTGCTAGTTACATCATTATATAATCATACTTGTTTTGAACAAGAGCATGATACCTTTCTTTATTGTTGATTTAAACAGTTGTGTTTTATTTTCAGAAAGTAATGCTGTAGTCTATAAATGGATGAGAGAATGAAAAATAAAAGCTGGCGCCAACAAGTCAATGTATGTGACATTTACTCTCAGAAAAGATGACTGCCCACCTGTTAAACTCTGAGATGACAATGACTTCCACATGGGACATCAGCTAAGTACCTTGGCGTACATCTCGACAGGAAACAAACATGGAAATATCACAAAGAAAAAACTAAACAAGTTTAACAACCTACTCCGAAAACTAAACTGACTCTTGGGAAGAACATTACATGGATCACTGGAAAACAAAGTTCTCACCTACAAAGCAGTATTAAAACCTACGTGGACATACGAAGTTTAGCTTTGGGGGCTCTGCAAAGAACTCAAATGTGGAAATTCTCCAGCGACTTCAAAATAAAGTACTTTATTGAATAAAGCCTGAACAATTTTGAGAGACAGATTCTTCGATGGAAGAATGGACCTCAGCAGTCAATATCCGCACAAAAAATCTGCTATTGCTTTACAACCGATTGCAAGATAAACAAGGCAAAAAAAATTGATCTGCTGGCCTACTCCAATTGTCTCAGGATGCTTCGCTGAGACCATGTATGTGTTACCTATTTATTTTATAGATTGGTAAGTTACAATGTTACCGAAAAAATAATCAAAATTTAATTATTATTATTTCAGATCATCGTGTGACGCCTGCCGCTATGGATTGGGTGGTCCAGTTGGAGGGGAGGAGGCTGGTGACTAACCAGGGCATTGCTGCAGCCCTGCAGAAGCTGAATGTGACCCTCCATGATATGCGGGTGGCGATGGAGGCGGTTGCACAGAGCCTGTAGGGCATATCTAGACTCATAGCTCTGCATCTAAACTTTTATCTTATGTATGTTTTATATATGTTTATCTACACCCATGCTATAAATTCCTCTATAAGTCTCTGAAACAGCTTATTGCCAACATTAAAACAACAGTATCATACTAACCATGATATCATCCAAACGTGTTATAATGTTGTACTAAACTTCACTATGCAACTTCTTGTCAAAAAAAAAACATTGTCAAGTACGAGCGTTTCCCTACCACAGCGCCGTATTTAAAAAAAAAACATAAAGGTTATTCAAATTCACGTCGTATCCCGCCATTTTTGTTGGTTAGTAGTATTGCAAAAATGTATTTCTTTGTTGTTTACAAAAATGAGTGATACAAGCTTTGATTTCTAATGCAGCAATAAATAATTGTATTATTACCTCTACATAGTATGTTTGTATTAGATACTGAGCAAGTAAACTTTCCATGAATTTACACAGTTCTTATAACACTGTACAGCACCCTATGGTTTCAGAACCTTTTAAGGATTCATATCATATGTGTAGATATGTGTTATGTGGGTGTGTGTGGTGGTGTTGGGTGTGTGTGGTGGTGTTGGGTGTGTGGAGGGGCCCGTGGCTAAATAATAACAGCCGCACAGGTCGATCCATCAGGTTAAGCTACGCTTGCCGCGGTTGGTCTGTGGATGGGTGACCGTCTTTACATATCGAGACCCCTCCGTGCCTCGGAAAGCACGTTAAGTCGTTGGTCCCGGCTGTCATTTGTGGATCCTTGACAGTCGTTACGGGTAGTCAGAAGCCCGAAAGTCTGACAACCAGTCTTACCAAGGGGTATTGTATTACCCAGTAACTGGGTTGTGGAGGTCAGATAGGCAGTCGCTCCATGTATAATACTGGTATTCAGCTGCATCCGGTTAGACTGGAAGCCGACCCCAACATAGTTGGGAAAAGGCTAGGCAGATGATGATGATGATCATATGTGTAGATAAAGTCTTGTATGCAACTGTACATAATTAGGTATTAAAGCACTCATGTGATACTATTATTACACTCGGCTTCGCCTCGTGTGATAACCCACATTCGTATTTTAATACCCATTACTTTACAGTAGTTGCATAAATAACTAATATGTACCTTATGTTATAGCGATAAAGTTGAAAATTAATTAAAGAAATTATACAGATTGTAGTAGCTTGATGTGCTGGCGTCTGTACAACATAAAAAAAAAATTGGTGAGGTCGGCGTTTCCTATCTGACTACTCTGAGAAGATAGGCCGAAACAAACAGAGGTCACAGTCTCTTTTAAAGTGCAGACGCAAATCTTGGTCAGAGCATGTAGATTGAAGTCTGAAATGGACTTTTGATATACAACCACACAGATTGAGTGGACCCAAAGACTACAATATAATGCAGGAGAGGTCCAGTCAGTGCACGTATTTGTCAGTAATCGTGCAGCACAACACAACTTGTTATCTAACTATGTTAAAATATATTTTGTTTTCAGAATCGGAACCTATTGTTTTTATTTTAATTACCTATCCTATCTATGCAAACAGTAGGTATAATTAGTCACAACAATATTATTATTAGGTACTTAAGATCAGTACATTCAGTCTATGTAGAAGCGTAAAGGCGCGGGCCAACCGCGGCGCATGCTGTGCACGGGCACGCGGCGTATTTTAGCTGCGTGTATTAATTTGTTTGAAAACGTGGGTCTACGTTTCCACACGAAGACCCACGACTATGTATAGCGTGCCACGGCCCACGGAGAGGCTACGCACGTGCCACTGCTATCCACGGACACGGGCTTCACTGCGAGAAAATGCGCTGCGATAAGCGAGCTGTACGTGGGTCGTATTCGTGTATTCCAGTGGAAACGTAGACACACGTCGACAGCGTTGAGCTATGTAACCGCCTATTCGAGCAAGTCACGCATGTATCAATGACGTCAATTCATGCGTAGCCTCTCCGTGGGTTGCAGTTGACACAACCACATACATTTTCTTACAAAGTGAAGCTTAATACACGTGCGTAGCCTCTCCGTACGCCGCGGTGGGCCCGCGCCTTTATGCTTGGAGTAACTTATTACTTTTAAAGTTAGTACTTCCCGTTAAAAATGGCAAAGCGGAAGCTACGATTGAGTACTGTTTATTTGAGAATTATGTTACGCAAGTAATACTGAACTAATAAATCCATAGTAATTTAGATCTAAATTTTTTAATCTTACTGTAAAACCTTAAATCATGAACATTTATCGATACCAGAATTACCAGAGGGCAGAAACTGGACACTTCCTTTGTGAAATTATACTTTATTGTCGCTAGTGTATAAGCTTTCAGCAGCTAAGTGTATGTTTGAGTATTGCCTGGGAGGGATAGAATAAATAGAAAATGAACGTAAAAGATATGTGATTTAGGATTTATTTATTTATTTAAACATTAGCTTATTATTATGTATAATTACTTAATAAAATATTTCCTTCGTTCGTTTCGTTTTACTAGATGTCTCGGTGGACACTAGTAGGTTCCATGCGAAGCAGTCGCCAGTGCGAGTAAGGGGCCCTCGGGAACGGACGAATGACTTCTTGTCATCGGACCATTGGCCTTCCTAATACCTATTTCCTTATGACATGGATGGCCTTTGCAGTGAACACTAAGCAGTCACTGTAATGTGTCCTTGCATACCGAACCAAAATCAATGCAACCTTTAGGTTACGGCGTAGTCGTAGGGTTTACCCTACGACTACGCCGTAACCTGTCTACGACACCTTGTCTACCCTCATCAGCAGAGACATGCCCTTTGTGAGGAAGATATATGTGTCGCGAGATTTATATATTGTAGTCAACGGGGAAGCGTGCATTATTGACTAAATTGTGCAAGACTGCACACGCATTTGCAAATCTTCTTGCTTTCACAGAAGAATAATGCTATACCCTATGAGCCAATAAGCACAGCCAGCGAGTCTTCAAAACTTCAATGCAGCGTTCGACTACAATGCGAGTCTGGACATGACACTGCGTGTAGTACTACTCTGGCGACTCCGATGCAGCACTAAAGATAGGCGTCATCAGAAACCACCTTTGGGCGTACCCGGAGTCTCCTGAAAATGAAAAAAATATAGTAGATAAATTATTATGTTAGGTTAAAGATGCATCTGTTTTGATTTTATTTACATAATCAGCCTATAATGTTCCCACTGCTGCGACACAGGTCTCTTACTGAGAATGGGCCGCAATCCATTACGCAGGCCCAGTGCGGGTTGGTAGATGTCACATGTCTTCGAATTTTTGGTCCTAGGACATGCCGGTTTTTTCACGATGTTATCCTTCACCATTTTGAGAGCAGTGGTGATGAAATAATTTACACAAAGTAAAGTGCCTGTCTGTGTTCGAACCTGTGACCAACAGCTCGTAAGTCGCGGCCAGTACCGCTGGGCCATACTCTCTATTCATTTTTTATAAGACAATAGTTATTTTATATTATACTTTTTTAAGTAAATAATATTTTTTTTTGTTACCTAGTAGCCAGCACACTTCGCCTTGATGATGTAAGCGGTGCATAAAATTATGAATAGGCCACTGGTTCCAAATACGGGAATCATGGCTGGCCCCCCCAAATGACGCATCAATATATTGAATGCAGCATTACAAACCTGAAAGTATTGTAAATGTTTTAATTACTTTTTATATATTAGTAGGTGAGTTTTGGTGCTGAGTGCAACTATAGTCCTCTTACTTCAAGCATAAGTTTTAATATAAATATAGATAATTTAAACACTGATCTAATATATTTGTTGGTGGAATTCAAATTTTAATTAGATTAGTAACAACAAGATTATTATTAGGTACTTACAATCAGTACATTCAGGCTATGGCTATAAACAGTTTTCTGTTAAAATAAGTTTCCTAATTTTCATCCACCCTGGATTATAGCAACATATTGTGTACCATCAATGCATCCACCACACCTAGAAATTGAAATATATCCATAAATCTGAAACAAAACAATTAGATTAATTTAATCATCATCTGCCTAGCCTTTTCCCAACTATGTTGGGGTCGGCTTCCAGTCTAACCGGATGCAGCTGAATACCAGTATTTTACATGAAGCGACTGCCTATCTGACCTCCACAACCCAGTTACTGGGTAATACGATACCCCTTGGTAAGACTGGTTGTCAGACTTTCGGGCTTCTGACTACCCGTAACGACTGTCAAAGATCCACAAATGACAGCCGGGACCTACGGCTCCGAGGCACGGAGGGGTCTCGATATGTAAAGACGGTCACCCATCCACAGACCAACCATGGCAAGCGTAGCTTAACCTGATCGATCGACCTGTGCGGCTGTTATTATTTAGCCACGGGCCCCTCGCCACGCCCCCACGGCCACGGGTGGCCACACGACATTAATTAGATTAATTTAATAAATAATTCAAATGATATTAATATTGAAAGAACATTTTTTGTTAAACCAATAGAAACAACGGCAAATTATAGTCATAGATCTTTAAGCCTTGTATGTTTAATACTCTTGTACCCATGGTTATACACTTTCATACTCACTCCGTTTTTACAGCATCCTTCTCTTCCTGTATCAAAGGAAATTTAATATATTTCTTTTTTAAATTGCTGTTGTTGAGAACGTCTGTAACCTAAAATAAAGAGAAAATGATGTCAGTAAAGATTTGTTAGTACTATTATATAGAAATAGTTAGTAGTAGCACTTACTTCGCATAGACAATCGTGTAATGTTTGTGACAGCCCCAGATGGTAATATGCACCGATATTTTTCTGAAATGCCCCATTGGCATAAAATGCTACTGCTGCTAAGACCTGTAAAATTATGTTATTTAATTAAGCACAGTTTTTGAAGACACTTGCTTGGACTTTGTAATAACTTGATTTTAACAGAGTGTCCTAAGTGTCCATGGAGTTTCTTGTCCGTATTTCTGCATTAGAATCTATGTTTTGGAATGGGCAACTAGCTTTAACTTTCTGACAAACTGACTGACTCCTTGTCATTTAAAAAGTGCCTGTTTGGTTTTATTGAAATATAATGCTTGTATTGACCAACCTTTAAATATATATGATATGACAGAAAAGTTACCTTTAGGTCCGGACGTGTAGCAGATTTACGTCGTGGTTTCAGAAATGGAAATACTTCCTTAGCCTAGCCTAAAGTGGGCCACGAAGTTATTCGTTGGAAAATCGAGCGTTGCTGGGACTCCTCAAAAGTCTGCGGCTTATCATAAACCCGTCTTTGAGACGTTGATCTTCCGCAATATGCAACAAATAACCCATTGTTTCAGCTTCCACAATGTCACGAACATTGTGGAAGCTGAAACAATAATAAAACTAAATTAGGAGATAGCCAAAAGTGATTTTTATTAGCACTACTTACGTGCGGCTGCCTAGGATATTGCCGGTATCTAAAATACCAAAAATATAGATTTAATGTTGCAGTTCTACACAAACACACATTCACAATTTATCTAAAAGGTGTTCGCTCACCTAATTTCGTAATAATTATGGAGATTTTATGAGTAAATCCCAAATTAATGTACAAAGAAAAATGAATGCGGGCAGTATGTTGCCTTCGGTATCGGAATCAAATTTCTAGTTGGTTTCAAACCAACTGACAGCTGTCAAAATGATTACGCAATTCGAATAATAGCCTCTTTAAGCACAAATCGTTCATTCTTTATCGTTTCATTCCAACGAGAAATTGGTATCAGACGATAGTATAGTTACGCAATACGAAAAGCGTAAAATGAAGCCAACTGTGGTGGAAACTAAGCCGATCAGTCTGAATCATTTCCAGATAATGTGTTACGCAATTAGGCTGCTGACCAAGATTATTTCTGGACTTTAAAAGAGACTGTAACCTCTGAGTTTGTTTCGGCCTTTCTTCTCAGAGTAGTCAGGTAGGAAACGCCGCCTCAACTAGTTTTAAAAATATGATTGACGTGTAAATGTGTTTGTGCAAACCTACTTACTGAAATAAATAATTTATCAAAGTCAAGAACTAGGACAATTTATGAATGACGAGACAAAAACAGTCCATTTCCACAAGTTTCAAGCATCGGCAGAGTGTGAAAGTTGTAAATAGCTTTACGAAAAAACCAGTGTCTATAGTTAATTTCTACCGCTGTAGTAATCAGGAACTTTCCTTATTTACTACCTTTATGTTTAGCCGACATGATTCTGTACCTATTATCTACTAACTGGTTAAGTTTGGTTGGTTATTTTATTAACATAGCTGAAATTGCTGACATTCACCTACATTCTCCTTTAATTTTTATGGAAAATGATATTACTTACATATTGTGTTCAAATAAATAGACGGTTATTACATTACATTTGTAAATCTTGATTCATGTATAAACAATAATGTATTTGACGGAGAAGGTACGTGTCTACCGTTATCATCAGTCATATTTTAATTACTGTTGGCGTACTATGGGTAGTATTGGGTATTGCGCAATAGAAAAACCGTTAGCAGTTCAAATCAGTGTAATTTACGAACAAGTTAATCACACTAGCGAATCACACACTGTAGGTACACTATACAACTAGACTGTTTCTGAGCACATGTTGTCCGTACAATGTCCAATGTCCAAGAGCACCGCTCCACCTCGCTGCCCGCTCTCCTCGACTCCCCACTAACTCAGGCTAGACTCTACTCACGGCGCTGGCGTTCCGAATAGTTAAACGAATGACTCCAACATATTCATAATATCGCTGAACAGAACTCCGGATCTCGGTAATCGACATTCGAGTAGTTTCCCATAACTTGTTCTTGTGTTCTTAATCCGTTAATAATATCAATCATTCCGCTATAATCCGTATCATAAGCTTCGACTAACTGTAGGGAATTATATTATTCTTATAGATATCGGTAATCTGTCTATTTACGTACTAAAAGCCACATTTACTTCTACTGACTGGCTTTCGAACTGACTTAAAGGTTTCCTTTGCTTACTTGAACTTTCTCTGTCTTGCTAAACCAGGTTCGTCCATAGCAGTAGTTAGACTTAAATCTTTTTCGATGTCTTTGAGAGGTTTAGTTATAGTTTTTAGTAAATGTTTCATGTAGTACCTAATCTGAAATAATACATTACGATATATGTGACACAAGTAGTCCATTATGCAGGGCGTGAAATTAGCCCCGAGCCCTAAGTCACACCGTCACACGTATTGTTTACTATTTTATAGCTCGTGTGACCTAAACCCGAAAGTCGCGCTCTCTGTGTAAAAATGGACTGCTTAAGTCACAGAAAAGCGTGACTTAAATGCGTATTTAGGTCACACAGTGCTGTAAAAGTCGTTTTGTTATACCCAAAACTTGAGCCCAAAAGCTGGGTAATGTTTTTCCTAAATAATCTAGATGGAAAAAAACCCACTGTATAATTCACAATTAGCCAAACTTACTTCTAATACTATAAACTTAAAAAGCTCGCTCACATTAAGCTTAAGTGGGTAGTTTGAAACGGTTTCAGTATCGACAACATGTGTACTACAAACACATTGCTTTCTTATTTCTCTCAGTGCCCAACGAACCGCATAAATTACCGCTTTCCTGCGACTCGTTGAATGTTGCTTTTTTGTGTTAAGAGCGCCAACTTAATTTATAGCGCTATAGAATGTATTGAGAAAATGTTCTGTTTGAAAGTATCATCACAGTATCAAAATAAACATATACAAAGCGTCTTAGAAGTTACGACTCGAAGGCTGTGTCATCATAATAAAATGCAAATTGACACAGATTTAATCCGGACTTATACCGCGGAGCCTAATAACTGTTAATAATCCGGGGGCGCCAACGCGCAGCTCGGCCGTGTCACGGTATTACATACTAATACATACTGCCCGTGTTTACTCGATTGTATTGCAACTGCTGTGGCTTACATTGCACCGCATACCTACGATTATGAATAATCTCTCTTAATAACAATTGCCCTATTTTCGTAACACCATTTCAGTTTTCTATTACCTATTCGTTTTTCAGAACCACGAAGAAAACTTTTTCTAAGAAACTATGTCAAAATAAGTGCCTATCGTAGTTTGCCAAACATAGGACAGAGTTTGTGAAATTGTATTCTCTCAAACTAAGTTAAAACCAAGACACGAAAATGTTAGTTTTTTGAAAACTCGACATTATTATATGCTCAAAGCCAGCTTGTAACGTTACAAACTGTGATTCATGTTCGATTAGGTACTTGGAACTGACGCCCTCAATAGGCGTAACTACTTACTAAGTAGTTCTAACTTAATGTTCTTCCACGAATAAGATATCGCTTGTGTTGATGATATAAGTTAATTATACTAAGAAGGCACGTAGGTATTTGGTATTAATAATAATCCAGCTAATATACTAGTTACAGTTAATTTTGCCAGAATAATCGGATAACTTCCAGCAAGGTCTACTATACAAAGAAACATTCGGTTGACAAGCTCCGAACCGTCCCGGATAGGCCCGGTCGTTAGCAAGGGCTAAAATAATGAAATGTAAATTAATACGTCATCTTGGATTAGCAGAGGATCGAGTTCTTTAATCCTATTAGTCCGGCTTGTCGTTAACGATAGGCCTCTATTACAATATGCCGAAAATTATTCAAATCACTACGATTTTTATTTGGGTCACTTTTGATAAAGTGAGAAAAAGGCCGAGCAAAACCGAATAAACGCCGAGTAGAGCCGATGTTTGAAAGCAAGATATTAAAATGTAAACAGATATTTATTTCGGTGCGAAGTTTAGCGCTTTCGTTTCTAATGTATATGTAAGGCCTACTAATTAAACTTTTTTAATCTGAGCAGCGGCAGCAAGGTGTCGACGCCTCGAGGCCACTCGGCCTCATCGAGATAGCTCTTTCTCAATTTAAGGATCTCGGCCAAGCCCTCTGATAAGCCCCAGATTTAGCGCTGAGCGAATTTGTTCGGGTAATTTACTCTCCAAGTTGCGAAGACAATAAAAGTTGGCGTCGGCTTTACTTTTGAGTAGGTTTATTTTGTTTTGTGTAATGAAGACTTATTTTACAACCGATAAGTTTATTTTTTGTTAAAATACTTCTATCTAAGTTTCGTGTAGTCTGTGTAGATAGTTGGGGAACAGTAATGAGATTTAGCAGCCGCTACTTATACGTTACCGACTCGCTCTGTAGATATGTATTCAGAGACTGCAGGTAAGTGGGCAATCTCCGCTTGTGTTACCTTGATTTATAGATCTAATTAAATTCCTTTACGCAGACCATGAATTGTCTCAGAATCCCCGGTATTTCGTTTCCGTTTACCAATGTAATAAACGTCTACGTGTGTATTATCATTCCAGTTCTAAGCGCCTAGGTACTGATGTAATACCTAGAATTTAGAATTAGAATTTATGTATTAGATATACCTACCAAGTTACCTATATGAAATTAAAAGTACACGTAGCTATTTCCTATAAAAAGAAACGAAAAAAAAAAGATCGTTATTAACTTTGCTTTCATGTTTATAAACCTAACAAAAAGTTAAAGTCTAGTTAATAAGACTTTGAAATATAAAATAAGACCAATCTGTGACTTTACATTTAAATCACAAAACATTTCGCAAAATTGGACCGGACCTAAATGGGAGCTGACCGAGAGATGTTTTTGTGTTTCGTCTCAAACGTCAACCGACACATTGTCGAGTATCGCAGCATTTTCGGATAGTAAGATTAAGGATGCGTGTCACGGACCCTGGACTGCTGGCCCTGTCAACGACGACCTCATCCATCAACCCTTTCTCACTACGGGTAAAAAGTAGTAAAGACTTCGTTTTTATACAGCCTCCTAAACAGCTGAATTCAGCGGCTTGATCTATGTTTACAGTTATATTGTTTTTATGTTATATTGTTATTATGTTTACACTATCCCCGCCCCGACCCTTGCTCGAGCCAGCCCGCGCAGCTGAGCCTGTAGTTTTAAATTCGCCCCTAAACACTAATAATAATACCGATCCAGCCTGTCCCTTGCTGTCCTCTTCCAGCGACGCCCTGAGCCGAGGTCCGAACCCCGCAGGGGGTTACCCTTAGCGCTGTCGCTTAGTTTTTAAGTTATTGTTTGCCCTGGCTGGAGGCCTTAAATTCGAGGCATTCACAGGAAAGTCCGGTTAAGCAGTAGCCATCCTCATAAAGGATGAACTGCGAGATGCCATTGTTAAAAAAAAAAAAAATGTTTACACTATAGGTACTGAGTGAGGGAACCACTTTAAGGCGCGGTAAGAAGCAAATTTTTAGGTAAACGACAATTGTGTATCGCGGCATTAAATAAGGTTGAAAACAGCGATGCGTTTGATGTTAGTTGAATCGAATGGCCACCAAAAAAAAAAAGTAATTTTGCAGTTTTCTTTAAATTCAAAATGAATGCTCGGCTCAGTGGAATATTTTTTAGGTATTTCATTAGTTGATTGAATTACCTTTATTATCATTACATGAAATATGATAATTTACGCCGTCAATTTTAAAAATTATGCGACGAAAAATATTTTTTAAGCTCTGTTTTACGATTATCACGATACGAGTTATTTTATTTTTATGAAATATTCTTGAATAAGTCTTTTCTTCGAACATTTGACAATATACTACGTTTTGTAATATGTACCAATACGCCGCCTACCTAAAAACTGAGCGTTTTACGTTGTCTTTCGTTCAGGCAACGCCTTAATCATAGTATAATATGAAGTCACCGTTAGCGTGTCGTGTCTAAAATGGGTATTTATATTTGGGAAATATTTAACTGATCCTCTAATAACAACTTATTGACCTTCAAATGATGTACACTTTTTTAAGAGAGCGTTTACATATTTAGAAAAATGCAAAGTAACAGTTCAAGCATTTAAATCAAAGTCAAAGTCAAAGCATTTATTTTAAATAGGCACATAAAATACGCTTTTGAACGTCAAAAATTACAATAAAATAGAATTAGTTCTTCCAAAAGGTAATTTTCGTATGGAGAAGAATGGGCAAGAAACTCCACCGTTACTCTTTTAAAATGTTTTACAATATTTTGCATAGATTAATTATATAATAATATGTGAAGACCACAAATAAAATTACTATACTACAATAGGTATAGGAATTAAAAACGAAACCACATATAAATTAATACAGACATACATTAATTATTACATGGTGCTCACATATTTAAAAAACATGGTAAAAGTAGACGATGTTCATTAACAGAACAAGAGCACAACAGCAGAACAGCACAAGAGGAAGCTAGTGAAGTGCGTGCACTATACTTAGTTAGTTTTTTATAATTAAAAAATATGTATGTTTAGGTTAAGGTATTTATCTATGGGCCTGCGTCGCCTGAAATAAATGGATTATTATTATTATTATTTATTAAAAATAACAATAACATTGTAATAAGTCAGGGAATTTTACAATTAAATTAGCAACCAGTTTGATTTTGTCTAGACTCTAGATTGTCCTATGGAGCAGGACCAGCATGTTTCCAAGCGTTCTTATCTTGGGTATAGCTATCTACGTACGTTTAATGTGAGTTTTAAATTTTCTTTCTTATAATTGCAATATATCACATGGTATTTTATTGTATCATTTAACACAGTACCCCATAAAAGATGTGTGTACTTTGGCTAATCTGAAAAATGGTCGATTTATTTTATCTATAATTAAGTAGTAAAGGACATCATTCATTTTAGTATTTTCAAACTTTAACGGCAGCTGAACAAGGGCTGAAAATGGTGTTAAGGTGTTATTTTCCATAAGAGAACTGTATTTTGTTTTTCTGGTCGGCACTTTAATTGTTGGGTACAAAATGTTCGAAACCTGAATGATGTCCTTTTCAAGGTTTTTACTTTACGTTTTGCAGAAAAAACCCACGTTCATGTTATATGTACATACATTAATAATAATATAAATGAGGTTTTTGAGAAAATCACCAACTAGAAAACTAAATTATAAACTTTTACTTTATTCTTCGTTTTAAAAAAACAAGATTTTTTAACACTAACATCGTCGTACCCCAAAAATCTCCTTGTAGTTACCCTAATTAGCCGCTCTTTAACTTTAACAAGGGAAACGTAATTGCAACCCGTACTTAAGAGCGTTTACGACGTACGGCAATTGATACAAACTTTGAAGCCCTTGTTTTTCGAAATGAATGAACCGATTTTAATGAACGCATAAGCAGGATACAAATGTCTAAATGTTAGTTAAGAACATTTTCGAAAAACAGTTTTACAGCCAAATTAGACCGATTTTAAATTTTACATAGAAACAGAGGTTCCCGGTTATCTTTTTTTAAATAAGACATTTCGGCTCGACTAATAGTAGTATAGGAACCATACTATTATGAAATAGGACTTCTCTCTCAAAGTTGCATCTTTTACGAGAAAAACGCTTTTCTATTTTACATAACTGTAAGGTATTTATGCTCGTGACTGTACAATGTCGAGGGCGGGCGGGACGACGGGCGGTCCCCTGCTGACTTGACGCATCTTTTTCGGACCATGTATATTGCATATTGGTGATATTGGGTTAAATTCGACTCTACCAATATTAGCTTCGGTAACGTCAATAGCACAATTGATTCGAGAAAATCGTGTGTCATCGAATAAGTTTGTAAAAAGCAGCCTCTTTCATATTTGCGATGGTTTTACTGCTTTATAGAGTCCGATCGAATTTCGTTTTCGATTTTCGGCAATTTTCGTTTTCGGCTGAAAATAATTTACCTACAATTTATAAATATTTTTAATCCATTTACCTATTCAGAAAATCGATGGTGATGGGTGGAAAAAGCAATTTTTCTAGCATCAGATTGTTTAATTATTATAGTCATTGTCTTTGACAAAAGTGAAAGGTTTTGTGTGATAATACAAGAAGATTTTTTTATGGGACCAAACTCTGAAATCACCAAAAAAAAAACTGTTGTTTCATACATTTTGGTCAAGTAGGTATGGAACTTTTGTACTAAATAGCAGATTTTTTTTTCGTGATTTCAGAGTTGGCCCATAGTGAAAGTTGTTCATATTCATGGGTAGAAAACCCTGTAAAAATTTGGGTGGTGATAAAAAAATCTTCCTGTTTATTAAAACTGCATTTCCAAAGAAAAACCAGTGGATAAAGAAAAAAATTCTTTTTTCGTGTTCGGTTTTCGGCCTAAAATGCAAATCAGGCCAAATTTAGTTTTCGGCGGAAAAGTCCTTTTTCTGCCCAAAACTAAATCATAGGACTCTACTGATTTATAGACATCACAGTCGAGATTATAATTTAAGATAACCACGTGTACCTACGTGGAACCCAAATCACAGAGCTTTGCCTATTATATGCCTGAATAACTGTTTCTATTTATATGTATTTAGGTATGTACGTTTACGTCGTCCCTAAAGACGCCGGTGGCGGCCGTTAATTGTCACTTTAGGCATGACCTACTAAGCAGCAGTATACCTTTACATAACCCCCTAGATTCAGCAATATCGTGAGGTAATTACGGATACTATTAGAAGATATTATAATGAATCTGGCAATATTATTCAACTAAATATAACGTTTATTAAAAAAAAACTACGGGCAACAACAGTCCCCGTTTACCTCACATTATTGTTTTAAGCATACTTCAGTAGTTAGGCAACTTTTATATGGTAATGAATACGCTTATGCGAGTGGAGTAGGGGTGTCAGTCACGTGACGTGCCGTGCACTCGCCCGTGGATAACTGCCAATAACAGTATGTTTTACCCTGCCATTAAGTTACGCTATGTTATATGTCTACGTGGCTCCGAGTCTGCGTCAAACCTGCAGCCGCATTTAAAACAACCCCTTTTACTGTAATTACTAGATACCGACCAACTTTGACTCACGAACACACGACATTTGTGATTTCGTTCGTTGGAACCAATTTAACACGCTAATGCTATTTCTCCTCGCAAAATATACGAATATACCGCTCCATTACTTTTATACTCGTATTTGTAATAGAGCTGAAAACTTAACGTATCGACCGGCAATAAAATATGGGGTTGGTCGTAAAGAAGCTAATACTTTGACTAGCAGAGGCTGCGAGGCGAATGTTTGTGTGTATCTGGGAGCGTTTCCCGCTATAAATCACCTCATGAGTGTGGGAAAATAGTTAAAGCGGAAGATGCGGTCTGCAAGTGGGCATCGGCGATACGCTCCGTGCTCACAGCGCGCGCATTTACATACTCACAAAAATGCTATATTTATATTTTCTTAAAATATTACCGCATATTCGAAGCACTTATAGACGCATATAAAATAAATAGGATCTATTTTTCAAGTGTCCACGTTGCAGGTAATCGAAATGAGAGGCCAAGTTTTCGTAGGCACGAACTTTCTGAGTGTCGTCTCATGGCTAGGGTACAAAATGAATTATTACACTGTCTCAGGGAAAAAAATCACTTCCCCAAGTAATGAAAACTCAAGCTGATGCGCTTGAGTGCTGGTACTCCAGTCCGGCGGATATTACGGCAATATATTTCAATTACACATAAGAAAAAGAACAAGTCGTTTGAAGTAGCTGAAAGGCCAGATTACAGTCGTGGAGGAAATAATAAGGAAGACCCCGCTAACGAGCCGGGGACGGTAACTTATAAGACGAGAACGTGTGGGGAGGCAAGAAGCTTGTTGAGAGTGATTAAATTTTATAAGTATTATTATTTTCAGGTACTCCTCGCGAGTGCCTGGAAAAGGTAAAAATAACTTTGCATTTTTTTATGTTTGAAGCTAGATTAATGTGGATCTTTTTTGATTTACATTTTGTGACCTTTTCCTGGTTTATTTTATCATGGTCCTAGTTGGATTTTTTTCTATCCGTTAAAGTTTTTTGTTAGTAGACCATGGGTATAGTGGAAAGCAAATAACTTTTTAGCTGGCTGCGTATGTATTTTTGGTGAGCAGGGAAGTTGTGCGCGGACGTAGGGCGAAGATTTGTGCGATTCAATGGAATTTAATTACTCGCTAGCGGCCCAGCCATAACGACGCAAAAATATTTATGTTTATTGTCGGAGCTAATGCCGGAATGAGACCGCACACGGACCGCACCACGAGATGCACTTAATGTGCCTTTAATTAATGTGCGCACCTTCACGATGACAGCTCATCAATATAAAATATTTATAGATGAGTGAGAAAACACGTAAAATATATCATTTAGCCTGTATCGGTAAGACTTAGGATAGGACAGTGTCCGGTTATGAACTGAAATAGGCCAAGTTGATAATATTGATACTTTTTCTTTCACGATCAGAATATTTACTTATAAGAGTTAACCACGCCTTGATTTTATACCCTTCCTTGGTGACGTTTTAGCCTCATCTCTATGTATACAAATAAATAAAATTGAAGTGTCTGTTTGTGATGTCAAAATAACATCTTTTTACTAAATGCATATGAAAGTATAATATACTTAAACAAAATGAAAAACCCATTTTTTTTTATTTGTGTTTGTTCCGGCTAATCTCCGAAACGGCTGGACCGATTTTGACGAGACTTTCACTGAAAGATAGCTGGTGTGATAATAATAATAACCACCGGAAGCTTGGATTCCCGATACCGGTGAGCTACTATTTTTAAATATTTTTATGTTTTTTTATATTCTAATATTTAAAAATATAATTTATATGTATATGATGATAAAATAAAGGAAATAATAACAATAATATCCATGGACATTTCACACAACGCTATGTAGTCCCAAGCTAAGCAATCTAATGCTTGTGTTATGGTAACGAGATGGCTGATAAACTACTTATTTAATTTTTTTTGATAAGTAGTAACTTAAGCTATTTTAGTTTAGAAAAAGAATTAGGGTTCCGCGCAACAAAAAAAAAACCCATGCACACAAACGAAATCATGCACAACTCGTACACGATGATTCATCCCAATTCACTGAAAAAAAAAAAAAAAACCACGGGCTGTTCCACCGTTTGTTAATAAAACATGTTTCAAACGCAGGCGTTTAACGACTAGCAGTTAAACCATTTTCAATCTGAACCACATAGTTCACATTTTCAATAGAGAAAATACATGAAACACAACACATTTAACAAGCTACAATAACCATAAGTTTTTTTTTAATCGAACAAACGTCGTCCAACTCATATTTATTTCCGGACTCGACAATTACGGTCATTGGAAGTTGGGCGTGATGTTTCCACTACACTCCTCGTAATAGCACGCTTTTATAACCGAACCGTAATGAAACTCGTTTAAATATCACAGAAGTGGTTGGATTACGGCAGCCAAGCACTTTATACTGCTTAATTACAGCCCTCAACCGAAATAATTGGGAACTTGGGGGATTATAGCCGGACTTTACAGGAATTAAAGATTTTGTGAGAATGACGAATTGAATCCGATTCGCTGGCTCCAGTTTAACCGATTAGAATTGCCGTTTGTCAAGTGATTGGTGAGTTCTTTCAGTTATTAATGAATTGCTTCCTTTTTATTCAAGAAAGTCTGATTATTTGGCTAGAATCGTAAATGTACTTTGTTGCCATTAGTATAGAGTGGATCATTAATTCCCTTAACTGGATCCCTTAATGGCCTCTTACGGCGTTCATGGAAAATGATAGGGTGGTTCTATGCATTGCTTGTACTTACTTATCGTGAGCACGATCATGAATGAATTTGAAAGATACACAGTAAGTAAATAGGAGATCCAAGATAAGCACGGTCCTGAACTTTCTGAAAAGCTTTTACCGAAGGCCCATATTTATTGCAAAATAAGATATATCAACTAAGATATGTCAACTCTATCAATAAATAATTGCACGACTCAAAATGTGAAGCATTAGAGAGTGCTTTATGATCGATTTTTTTTTGCCTCCTTTCTGCAACTATTTCTATTGTTATACTCCTGCTAGTACACAGAACCTATATAATTTATATACCATTCTATAGATTGATTTAATGCAGTAGAAACTAAAAAAACATCAAAATATTTCTAAAAATGTTTCCGTCTATCAAGTATCTAGCCTGCAACATAAATGCAAACCTGAAAACATAAATGTAGCTTGCAAAAAAAACAAATAATTGAGTTTTTTTTTTAATAGATTTATTTCACCCCTGAGGAACCCTATTGAAAATGGCTATTTTATTTAAAGTAATTTAATTATAATTAATATAAAACTAACTAATATAATATTTACAATACATATAATAATAAACAAACTGCAAAAAAAATATAATATAAAAACTTACAGACTTAAAATAATAATACCTACATACTTACATGTAGGTATATTAAACAGAACAAGGGTAAAGAATCATAGGAAAAGTGCCCAAAAGGCTGGCAGCATTGCCACGTTCTATGGCGATGATGATTCTATGGCAAAAAAATAAGCTGTCACTCTGGCCACGTAGAGTCGACCAACCGCTTGGCGATGTCTCGAAAAACCAAGTGGGCACTCGGACACCATGACCACCATGTTTTCAACCCCAAACGGATGTTCGAGCCGTTTGAGGTTTTATAAATCCCAATAAGGTTGGAATATCGCACCTGCAGCAGCCGCCGCGCAGCACAGATCGCCGTGCAGAAATGAATGATTTTATCGCTCAAATATAGTTTTGCCACTTCCTTTATTTGTACCTACCTATGTAGATTTAAGCACGTGTTCACTGCTTGATGAAAGTAAAAATTAATAAGTAGATACCTAGATTGAAAACTGTTTGGTAAGGAAGCTGCAATTCGTGATGGACGGCACATGATTTTATGATTTATCTGGTCTTATTAATAAACTAGCTTCTGCCCGCGACTTCGTCCGCGTGAAATTTCACCCTCCCCCCATTCACCTTCTTTTGAGTGGAATTTCGAAAAACCCTTTCTTAGTGGATACACTTCACAAAGAACACACTCTCCAAAAATGTCTTTACATGACCAGCGGTTTAGGCTGTGCATTGATATAACCAGTCAGACAGGATCACAGGACTTTGAATTTTATATTAGATTATAAAAGTAAACCTAAGTACCTACCTAATTTAAAAAAAAAAACTCAATAACAGAAAATAAAATACCTAAATAAACCTATTTCTGATGATAACAAATCTAAACTCAATAAATAAGCAAAATCCCTAAAAACTAATATCTATACGAATGACTAATCCTACCTAACAGATTTATAAAATAACCTACGGTCACTACGTACACTATCAAATATACTACCCATACTTTAAAATTAAAATCTATACCTACGACTTATAAAAATAAACCTAAATAACTCTACCTTAAACTGTACTTAGTAAAAACTAAAAGGAATAAAAAGGTCGCACTGAAAAGCACGGTTTAGAATTGCAAGTAGCAGTTAAAACATACAATTTATAGAATGCTAATAAGAACGAAGGCTCGCCACTCGATACGTCCGTTCAAATCAAAGTTCAAAAAGTGTAAGCCAAATTCAACCTTCAGCACTACATTTACAGTGCGGGTGACGTAACCTACGACAAACTTATTATTTGCGGTTGGTACAGTAATCGGGTCTAGGGATCGAACCGCAAAATTAAGTTTGTTTTTTATTGTATATACTTTTCCGGGATAAAAAGTACCCAGTGTGGTGCCCAGGATATTAAAGAATAATTATACCAAGTTTCATCGTAATCGGACCGGTACGTTTTGCGTGATGCCTGAACAAACAGACAGACAAAAATTTTTTTAATCACATTTTTGGGTTCGGTGTCGGTCTCGTAACAACCCCTGCCATTATTTTTTTTTATATTTTCAATGTACGAATATTTAAACACTACCAAAACAACTAATACCTATTTTATAAAATAACAACAAAAGAAATTCAAATAAACTATTTAAAGACTGTTTTGTGTTGTTGTGACTGTGTGAAGTTTGTTAATATCAATTATTGTCTGTCAATAGTCGAACGCTCTGAACGCATCAACAGCCAAATATTGAATGAAGCTCGCGCTTTTTTTTTTGACATGACCACTCGCAGTTGCAACTCGCTAAGGTTGCCCGGACCTCTCGCCTTTTTATTATACCCTACCGCCACTACCCGCGTCGAGCGCGCAACCGTTACACAAAAATAATCCTTATGGCATGATTCAGTATTCACGCGCGACGGCGCGATGGCTTATTAGCGTATTTCATGTATAAGTTTGGTGTTTCTATACCGATTACTGATTCTTTTTTTATTGAATAGGTAATAATATTAGGGATGAGTGAGAGTATTATAAACGTAAGAGTAAACCAATACAATCAGAAAGCTCCGAACTGCTAAGCTATCGGGACTTACACGTGCTATTGTGAGTCAACCATAAAAGATAGACATATGCTGTTGTGGAATATTTTTTAGATAATTTTATGTAGAACATTTCCGTCATAAATGATTTCTATGTAGCGTTAACCATTAAAGCTGCACACGCGACGGAAGCTAAAAAAATGGAGCAACTTCTCCCGTTTTCCCAACATTTCCTTTCACTGCTCTGCTCCTATTCATTCTAGCGTGATGAAAAGTATACTATAACCTCCCCAGGAGTATGAAGAATAATTGTACCAAGTTTCGTTAAAATCCGTCTAGTAGTTTTTGTTTCTATAAGGAACATAGAGACAGACAGACAGACAGACAGACAGACAGACAAAAATTTTACTGATTGCATTTTTGCCATCAGTATCGATCACTAATTATCCCCTGATAGTTATTTTGAAAATAAATATCATGTACAGAATTGACCTCTCTACAGATTTATTATAATCTTATTAATAAACTAGCTTCTGCCCGCGACTTCGTCCGCGTGAAATTTCACCCTGCCCCCATTCACCCTCTTAGGAGTGGAATTTCGAAAAACCCTTTCTTACTGGATATCTTTATACACTTCACACAGAACACACTCCAAATTTAATGTCTCTATGACCAGCGGTTTAGGCTGTGCATTGATATAATCAGTCAGACAGGATCACAGGACTTTGAATTTTATATTAGATTATAAAAGTAAACCTAAGTACCTACCAAATAAAAAAAAAAACAACAGAAAATAAAATACCTAAATAAACCTATTTCTGATGATAACTAATCTAAACTCAATAAATAAGCAAAATCCCTAAAAACTAATACCTATACGAATGACTAATTCTACCTAACAGTTTTATAAAATAACCTACGGTCACTACGTACACTATCAAATATACTACCCATACTTTTACTTATAAAAATAAACCTAAATAACTCTACCTTAAACTGTACCTACTTAGTAAAAACTAAAAGGAATAAAAAGGTCGCACTGAAAAGCACGTTTTGGAATTGCAAGTAGCAGTTAAAACATACAATTTATAGAATGCTAATATGAACGAACGCTCGCCTATTATCTTCGTCGTGTACTACGACAAACTTTTTATTTGCGGTTGGTACAGTAATCAGGTCTAGGGATCGAACCGCAAAATTAAGTTTGTTTTTTATTGTATATTTTTTTCTGGGATAAAAGTACCCAGTGTGGTGCCCAGGATATTAAAGAATAATTATACCAAGTGTCATCGTAATCGAATCGGTAGTATTTGCCTGATGCCTGAACAAACAGACAGACAGACAGACAAAAATTTTTTTAATCACATTTTAGGATTCTGTATCGGTCTAATAACACCCCCTGCCATTTATTTTTTGATATTTTCAATGTACAGAATTTTCACTTTACAGATTTATTATAAGTATAGATTTATAATTTGAACGAATATTTAAACACTACCAAAACAACTAATACCTATTTTATAAAATAACAACAAAAGAAATTCAAATAAACTATTTAAAGACTAAAAATCGCGCTGATAAGCAGCGCGGTTTGTTAATATCAATTATTGTCCAGCCAAATATTTTTATACCCTACCGCCACGACCCGCGTCGAACGCGGCAACCGTTACACAAAAATAATCCTTATGGCATGATTCAGTTTTCACGCGCGACGGCGCGATGGCTTATTAGCGTATTTCATGTATAATTTTGGTGTTTCTATACCGATTACTATGATTCTTTTTTTATTGAATAGGTAATAATATTAACTTCTTTTAATTAGGGATGAGTGAGAGTATTATAAACGTAAGAGTAAACAAATATAATCAGAAAGCTCCGAACTGCTAAGCTATCGGGAGTTACACGTGTTATTGTGAGTGAACCATAAAAGATAGACATATGCTGTTGTAGGATATTTTTTAGATAATTTTATGTAGAACATTTCCGTCATAAATGATTTCTATGTAGCTTTAACCATTAAGGGTGCACACGCGACGGAAGCTTAAAAAACGGAGCAAATTCTCCCGTTTTCCCAACATTTCCTTTCACTGCTCTGCTCCTGTTCATTGTAGCGTGATGAAAAGTATACTATAACCTCCCCAGGAGTATGAAGAATAATTGTACCAAGTTTCGTTAAAATCCGTCTAGTAGTTTTTGTTTCTATAAGGAACATAGAGACAGACAGACAGACAGACAGACAGACAAAAATTTTACTGATTGCATTTTTGCCATCAGTATCGATCACTAATTACCCCCTGATAGTTATTTTGAAAATATATATCATGTACAGAATTGACCTCTCTACAGATTTATTATAAGTACTTATAGATAAAGTAAAAGTAAAAATCGTTTATTTCATCATTCAAAATTACAATATGGAGGTATCGCTGGTCCCAAACTAGGCACAGCCAGTATCTTGGGCACCAAATGAGTTTTGGTTTCCATTCTATCTTAAAATTATCGTACCTACTCTCACGTTTATCTTAGGTTTCCTTAAACTGAAATATTATACAGTAGCGGAATCCACAATCGGGAAATATAACAAATAATAATCGATCGCGTTGTCAAAATAGCTTGAGTTTAGCTAGATTTAGTTGGATGGCGAGCTGGAACAATAGATTGAGTGAAATCCCAGTAAGCTGGCTAAATCTATCGGACGAACGACACGACAGGACATCATTTTGTATTGTTAGTTAACTGAATGGGAACAAATGAGTTCATGATTTAGCATGCGATGTGTATCACATCTGAATATCGGATCGCGCCGAGCTTCGTTTGCGCGCTGTGAATCAATAACTCTGTTAAGCTGTGTTTTCATTAGGGATTATTCAGTATTACCAATGTCGACGGTGCGAAATCAGTACCTACTTAGCTGTTTTATACCGAATCATTAATGTGCTTATATTGAGATAATCTTTATCTAATCCCGTGCTGTTGTAATAATATTATGTGTTTGAAGCTACCACAAAAGTTCTTTCAGGAATTTTGTGGATTTGTATTTAATACTAGTACACTCAGTTTGCGTGGAAGTTGTAAGATACCACAATGTGCTAAAATAACAGCCACTTTTTGTATAACTTTCCGTTTGTTGTTTTGGTCCCAGCAGCCAAAGTATAAAGCGAGCCAGGACGGTGACGAGGGATCAAGAGACGTATACTTGTCTGTGTGAGAAGCAGCTCGCCCTGAGGTCGACATCCGCCGCCTTCAGTTGGAATTTCCCTGACTGTTGCTTTCTTACAGATTATGCCTGACGAACAGCTATCACTAAAATAAAATAATAGTAGATTGTAAACACACGGGTTATTTATTACAGTCACCTAACCTAGAGCAGTGTTGGCCCAGTGGTATCGGCCCCGACTTACGAGTTGTAGGTCGTGAGTTCGAACCCAGGCAGGCATTTCACATTGTGTATTTAATTTCATCACCACTGCTCTCAAAGTGGTGAAGGAAAACATCGTGAGGAAACCGGCATGTCCTAGTGCCAAAAACTCGAAAGACATGTGACATCCACCAACCCGCACTGGGCCTGCGTGCTGGATTATGGCCCACTCCCTCTCACAGAGAGGAGACCTGTGTCCCAGCAGTGGGAACAATATAGGCTGATGTATGAGTCACCTAACCATATATATTTATGATTATACACCGTGACTTTTTAGTCGTCTTACAACGGCAGCCCACTTCATGTATCCAATAACTACTATACATTCATAACAAAAAAAAAATGGTATTTAAGATCTTCAGTATTATGATGCATAAGTGATATAACGTATTTGAAACATTCTGTTGCGAGCGAAGATCTATCTACTCGACTCGTGCGATGGTTAGGTATGTTCTACTCTTTGATACGTAAACATTATTAACAGGATGTTTCATAATTCTAATGTATTATTTATTTTTCTTTGTACCTTCTATCTTAATTAATGGTAAAAAAAACACGCCTAGAGGTATTTTATGTCGGATACATTGAGTGGACCACCTTTGTCAGACGACAAAAAAATCACGGTGTTTACCCATAGATGACAGAAGAGGCATAAACTTAATATTTTTCTGTGTACGTTCTACGAATAATCGTGTATTGTGTACAGTGTGTGATAATTCGTGTTCGTGTGTTTCGTGTTCTTCTGATTTTTTTAATATTCGAATCTGAATTGGTCCAATCATTTTTTGAACCTTACAAGAAACGGTACCGGTTGGCATAAAAATAAGTTTTTGTGAAAATTAATAATTATCTTGGTGACTATTTTTTTTCAAAAGTGGTGAAAGTGTTGAATGTGATCAAAATGTTTCAAAACGCTACGACCATTTTCTTGTACCGACAATGCCCTTATCGCCCCATCTCAAAAATCCACTCTGTATAGGTAGGTATGTCAAGATTGACTGCCTAGCTTCATCTTTATGAAACTATCTTTGTATATCGTGATGATATTCATTTTAAAGGTTAAATTGGTAACTATTTACAATATTCTAACCTATAAAACTACAGAAGAATATGAACATAAATCAATATTGCTCATCCCCATAGCAAATAGTGTGATAATTTATAGCCTACTAGCTTCCGCCCGCGGCTTCGCCCGCGAGGTATGTCGATAAAAACTATCCTATGTCCTTCCCCGGGATGCCATCTAACCCTCTGCCAAATTTATCTAAATCCGTTCAGTGGTTTATTCGTGAAAAGGTAACATACAGACAGACAGACAGTAACTTTCGAATTTATAATATTAGTATGGATAGACTAACCAGACTTAGGTATAGGGAATATTTATGAAAAATTTTAACAGAATCCATCGGGTAGTATTTGCATGATGATGGAACAGTCAGAGTCAGACAAACAGACTAAAATTCTTAAAACTATATTTCCGGCATAAGAATCGTTCCCAGACCTCAAAAAAATTAGGTACTTAAAAAAAATATATACAGTTTTCACTCCACTACGATTATATTATACAGAATGTCCCGTAACTCAACGTCAATCGGGTACCGGGCAAGTGGCCGACCCATACCTATCTGTTCTGGTAAAAATAAGAAAGTGATAATAGGCATTGCTCGTATTTTTGAACATATTTTGGTACTATGATCAGAAATTTCCGCAATTCAACACTGGTACTTTTAATAACGTTATCCTTATTTACCATGCTACTCTAGAAGCCATAAATCAAACAACAAAACTTATTTTCTGACTGACCGACTTCTTGACAATTTAAAAGTGCCTGTAAATGTTTAATTGAAATAAATGCTTTGAGTTTGAATTAGAGTTGAAAGTACTTATATCTATTAACGTTGACACACCATTTTATTCAAAGATGACATTACCCTTGGCAAGTCATTGTAAAAGATGGCCTTTAGAAGATTCCAAAACGGTACAACAATTGCAATTATTCGTTTCATAAAAATTTTTTTTGCTTATTTTTTTGGAAAAACCCCCCGCATTATCTATACATATCGTATATAAAGATAATGCTTTCAGTATAACCGTACCGTGTAATGAGAATACACTCATCTGAAAATATAGTGTTTTGTCTTTACGTTTAAATAAATTCCTTGCTCATGATTACATAGGATGGCATATTAAATTTTCGATTAAGTCTTAAACATACTGGGAAACACTATAAGAAAATACACGGTATCTCCAAAACACTGCGTTATCAATTATTTTATTACTTATAGTGTATTCTAATTACGATACGTTATTATTTATCTTATTTGTATTTTTGAAAAATGTTAATTCTCTTCAGTCTCATAAAAGCACCCCAATGTAAGCTTATACATATGAAGCGTCGTGGGGCCCTGGTGACTTGTATAACAGGCGTTGCTTGCAATGCCTATTTCAAGCACCAGTCTCTTTCAAATGAAAACTTATCCTTAAGCTAGTTTTAACTTTTAAGCACTATTATACTACTGTACATTTGTGAAGAGAAAATAAATAAACTTATTATAAACTTATTATTATATTATATTTATCAAACACAACTCATGATGCTTTAGTCGATTGTTTTTTTTTTAATACTAAAGAGAGAGATGCTATATACCGTGTTTTGCCTATTTTAACCATTGATTTCCTCCAATTCATATGTCCAGTCCATTTTTAAACATAAATAATCTTCATTCATCATTGTAATTTTATGGCAGAAACGTAGGTACCTACACTAAAGTCTTCTGATTCCAAATATGTTTTTCATTAGTAGGTATCTCCAGTATTCCCTGCTCGTTTTTCTTATTTTCATCAGGCGCGAACAAGCCTTCTCAGTGATATTTAATTGCGTATATTATTGCGTATCACCCCGTATTGCGTTTCAGCACGTTCGGTTCTAATTGCGTCGTTACAGATAAAACTAGGACGCAATAACATACCTAATCTCAATAACGCGTCCCCGTCTGTTCACTTTAGGTACATCTTGAATGATGCGCTGAAAACACAGCAATAGTTCTGACTGGCTGCGTTTAAAAACAGAATAATATTCAAATTGAAATGGATTTCTATAACGTTTTTATGACGCAACACACGTTCGCAGTTGTTCACAAACAAGTTAAGCTATTACCCGTTGCTGTGTTGTTGGCACCTCCAGTTGCATCTTTACAGCAAGTTTACACGGAAAAATATTTTGAATGACGATGCTACGCCATGGTTATGTGCTGCCTACCTAGTTAACGTTTTCCACTAGACGCAGCGACACACATGTTTCCTACTACACGTCAATAATTGATATGAAGGACATATAACAGTTACGAAGTTTTCACGTCACTTCTTGCTGTTACCACCTTTTGTTTTATAAACTTTGCGTGTAGGAAATGAGTTTTATGCTCAATAAATCTGTTATGCTTATGTAGTCCTTAGTAAACTGGATATAAATGCCAATTTTGCATGAGTAATGGATCATAATGTGCAAATGTGCATGTGTTAGAAAGTGGATAAAAATTTATAGGTATTGACATCCACTTAATTAGCGAGCTTTGAGTGTCAGGGTGGTTACTAGTTATTCAATATGTGTAAAAGTACCTATGAATATGGTATGTAGGGTAAGGATTTTATTTATTATACACTGAGGGTCTGTCCTGTATAGTCAAACAATTGTAACCCAAGTCTTTTTTTTTATTGGCGGTAACCCTGTTTTAAAGTCTTACGATATTTCCGGTACCTCAAACATTGCCGCCCATTCTGCCGGAATTTTAGGCCAATCAGAGATAATTGCTAAATAACTTCTAAAATAGGTAATAATTAACAAATCGTATGTATTGGAACTATTTAAAAAACTTAATAAAATTGTTTATCAATTTAGTATGTATTTATAATGTAATCTTTAGATTTGTTTTAGATGTTTTTGAGATGTTTTAGACGGTAAACATCTTGTTACTTTAAAATTGAAATATTTTTAGTCGTGAGTAATAATATGTTTATTATCATTTATTGTAATTCTAAGATAATAAACATTTGCTTCGAATAGGTACCTAATGACTTGTTCGACAACTCTAGAATCTTTTCTTGTGAATCACAATAAAACCCATTTACATTAAATACATTTGTTTATGAAAATATCAATGAAAGAAATCGAATAACATTCTAAATTGCAACCTTTCTATTCACAAATAGTAATTTACGTTTGATAAAATACACACATCAAAAGTGTCTAGGGATCAAGCATTTTTATGCGGATTTCTTGAGATTGAGATGTGGCTTTGTAATAAATTTATGATTTTATAAATTTATATGGATCCTTTTTGGTGCATTTCATAATTTGAATCAGGAACTGTGAATCAAATTCGAGTAAAAGATGAAAATCAGCTGTCAATATTTTCCCTATAAAAACATACAACGCATTGAAGACATTATTAGTGCTACTGTTTCCCTACTACTGATTAAAACCAACGTTATTATGGAGCGGCGACGTCATTTAAGCAGGGAAGAAATGCTCAGAGCCGTGGGAATGATAGAAGCTGGTTCCCGGCAACGTACTGTGGCTTTAGCTCTGAATACAAGTCAGAGTGTTATCAGTCGACTTTGGACACGTTACCGAAGCACTGGTACCGTGGCTGAGCGCCATGGAGGACGGTATCGCTGCACCACACGGAGACAAGACCGATACATTCAAATCTTAACTCGAAGAGCTCCAACAATAACCGCCATGATGTTAGCCGTGAGGTTTCATCACTCTTCAGGGAACTTAATTAGCGACCAAACAGTCAGAAACCGCTTGCTTGAAATGAACCTTCATTCCCGAAGACCGCTACGGGTACCACCTATAGCAATGCACAATCGTAGGATTCGATATCAATGGGCTCTTGAACACAGAAATTGAGCAGAAGAACAATGGCGTTTCGTGTGCTTTTCTGATGAGTCTCGTTTTGGTATGAGACCGGATACAAGACGTATACGACACTGGAGAACCCCTGGACGCCAACAGCGATTAAAATCCTGCCAGGAAGTCCATCCTTATAGTGGTGAAACCATCATGGTATGGGCGGGTATTTGGATCGGCGGAAGAACTGAGTTGATTTGGATCAGAGGCAACCTCAACGCTCAAATTTATGCTGAGACGATTGTATCAGACGTCATCGTTCCTCTACAAGTGCAAATCGGTCCCTTATTTCAGTTAATGCATGATAATGCACGACCGCACACCGCAAGAGTTGTAAGACAGACTCTCGCCGCAGCTAACATCAATGTCCTGCCCTGGCCTGCTCAGTCGCCAGACTTGAACCCGATTGAGCATGCATGGGATATGCTACAGAGAAGAGCTCTGCCGAATATGGAGGGTATCCAGTCGCAAGAAGACCTTTTTTTGTTGTTGCAACGAACATGGGCGGCCATTCCACAGCGTGATTTGGATGAACTCATTTTGAGTATGCCAAACCGATGTTCTTGTGTTGTTAGTGTTCGCGGTAGAAACACGGATTATTAATTGTTTAAGTTACCCAATAAAATTTTAAAGAAAACTGTTATTTCAGTCTTTTTTTCGAACTTTTGTGTTAGTGGTTCAAATGTCAAAAATCCCTTTATTAGGAAAATGGCAAATTTCTTTATTAATGCAAAGGTGACTTGGTTTATCGTTACTGTGACAAACGAAAACACTTTATTTGATGAATCCTTAAAGAAAATTTTAATTAATATCAATCAGGAGAAAAGTTATTGCAAAAATATATGTTGATCCCTAGACACTTTTGATGTGTGTATGATTGAAATGGAACGTTAGGTACCATATACATCAATGTCATTATCATCTGACAGGTGACGTTCTTATTGTTTTTGTTTTACAACACATCGGCACCATTGCCATAAAGAAAAATAGAATAGAACATCAATAATCAGGTTTCATCAATATTTAATGAGATATTCTCCTATAAAGAATAATCTCACACATGCACTTAACGTAGCTGCATTGGCCGCTAATATTCAGTTCAGTCTTGATCATTTTAATGGTTTTTATTAGGTTGGATAGTTCACAGGTAATTTTAAGTCTTTTTTTCTTAATTTCTTAACAATTATTTTTTGGAGTCTACTTAAAATAAGAGGTCATTTCCTAGGACAGTAAATTGAAGATGTAAATATAATACGATTTTTAATCTTATTCTGCGCAAAAGTTGAGGACAGTACAATTTTCTCGGAGTAAAAATAAAATATGGAAGCAAGTTCACGTTTCAAGGTGACCTAATTACGCGTCTCGAATCAACTGACACCCGTGTAATCCAATGAGTCTTCGTTAACCGTGGCCTATGGCCTATACATATATAATATAGGTAGAACATTTTCATATGTAACTCCAAATGATTAATATTTTATTGCTTTAGTAGGTAAGTAGCTACCTAACTACTCTAGAAAATAATATTAATTCGAGATACGCACTTCATCTCGAAGGTCATAGACGAAAGCTATAGAATTATACGATATTAAAATTATTTCTAACGTTAAAATATTTTTATACAGCAGTACTCTAGTTATAAAAAAATATTGCTTTGCTTATAAACTTAATGGTAATATAAAAAAGTGTATTGGCAAAGAGAAATTGTTCGTGCGGCTAGTGGCCAGCGCAAACTGATTAATTCTCGGCCGCTGTGCGAACTCCAGAAATATTAGCTCCACGGATATGAGATTGCTAATTCCACTAATGCAGCGGACAAATATCGCAAGTTCCCCTTACTCCACACTTGCATTTCAACCATTTTGCCAAATCTATTTTGCCAAGCAGTCGGAGGAAGCCAGACAAATTCGAAAATTAAAAAGCAATTCGATTATTACATTTGAATTTACTGATTTCATACACTTTATGAAATCATCGTTGAAAGAATCGAGTCGGCCGACAATGGCTACAATCGATAGAGTTACAACAACACACGGCAGGCACGTTTCGTTTCATATCAACCTGTTAAGCAAGGAATTTAATTTAAAAACTGCTACGTAACAGGCATGTAATACTGATTTTTGGTACGCATGAGAATTTAGTAAGTATACTTTCTGTTTTTCATATACTAACTAAAGAGGAACATAAAAATGGGCAGGTAGACGTATTGTTACTGTATACTATAATACGCATCATGCGAACTTGCGTGTTGCATTCAAATAGTCAAAATTTGATTGTGATGTAATTATGGGAATAAAACATATGATTACTGCCCATAATAAAAGATACACTTTTGTTACTGACTACGTTGCTGAAGCTAAGAATTTTTCAACGGAATAAATGTGGTTAGAGGAATCAGCAGGTCCTGTTATAAAAGGTTGGTGGTCCCTTCAAAAGTTATTTGCAGTATAAAGTTAAAAAACATCAGTCATACGTAGGTCGGCCCTCACGCACAAGTGCAGTCTATTCATTTGCCGGATGGATTAATTTCCGCCGTGAGATCGTTCCGAAGGGAAATACGATTGGAACAAAGTGTACGCGACTGGTACAGGGAGGGGTGCCGATATGCCGTTTAATGTCCATTTTCCTTTGAAAGGGTTAAATCTGCGAGCTTTTATATTACACCAAAAAACATTATAACTCGTAATTTATAAAAACAAGGCTGTGTCTATACCTAATATTTTGTTTTGTTGGACGAGATGTTATTCAAAGGGTTTTATTTTTCCCGTATGATGTTTCGGGTATTGTTCTGGGAAGCAGCGTCATAACAAGTTCCTCGCCTTATTTTCCGAGTCGGGCCTGTTGCCCACAGAGATTTAACTTTATTGCAATGCCGGCACACTGCCAAAGCTGTACTGGATGATTATTATGAGACTTTGCTTTTTCTTCGAGGAAGGAAAGACATGTTTATTTTTCAAATTACTATTTTATTAACTTGATTTTCTTCTTGTATATATTCTATTTAGATTATTCCGCATTCCTATTTTATGCATGCCTTGTATCGTCACACAATTTCTACTTATTCATTTTCCGAGTCACTTCGATTTTCTAAATTTATGTGCGCAAGTTTATGATGCATTTTACGATGGCCTCTCGGTCAAACACGCGACTGCTAAGGTTTATGGTGCTCACGCAGAGTTTATAACATGGCTAAAATAAAGGTTACTATTGACAAAAACTCAACATAAACCGACATAATGATGAGCAGGATACACAATTAAGTTTGTGTTTTATTGTCACGCTATGTACTGATACATATTTTCATCCAGTTCGTCATCAGGGTAGACATTAAACAAACCACTTTGTGTTATGGTAATTACTTGTGTAGAGTTTCTTTAATGGACTAAGTTACAAAAGTATTTACGCATGGAACGTCTATTTGAATGGTGTAAACATTATTTGTGGACAAAGTTGTAGATGTAATGTGTTGCGTGACAATGTTGCCAACACAAGCAACCGGATTTAATTAAAACTGTTGTTAATTTTTGTAAGGATTCAGAAAATTACACTTTGTCGCCATTACGATTAAAAGTTTCAAACAAGCTTTTGGTATGTGAGGTGTAAACTCAAGAAGTTTCAGATATCTATATATATAAATAAGATTCTGAAAGTATGTACATTAGATGATTACGAGATTTAAGAAGTCATTTTAAATTAAGCAAAAATATGTTTATCTACTCTTTCTATGTGTATCTTTCTCTGTGTGCTAAATTTACCTATATCTAGAGTTTAGGATTTTTCGTTAGGCACTTGAAACTTTTAAGGAAATGAAAATGGTCAATTCTAAATACTTACGCTAGTTCCTATACCAGTTTTTCTCAAAAAACATTAAATTATCCCACTTGACGAAGATTAATTCAGCAAAAACACATTGAGCCCTACTCCCTAAACTGTCTTACGTTCAAATTGAAGCGCCGCGCTGTTCAATTTTAATAGTTATCATCCGTAACGATCAGTCCCGGGAGTTGCGTCGGACACGGTGTCTTTGCTAAAATCCGGCATACGCCGCTGATAGATGACATTTAGTGCAGACTGAGTTGTTCCCCGGAGTACCTTTCGCTCCAGGCCGTTGAACAAGTGCCAATGAGGACCAATCTCCGGGAAAATTTGTAAAAATAAGCTGAAATCGACTAGGAATGAGTTCGTGCTCCGGATGCCCGGATTCCTATCTAGAGGAACACTCATGGCTCCAATTAAGAAGTTTCCTCTTTTGTAATTTTATTAAACAATTCAGCACACATTAATTATAGAAGTAGTAGTGCGTAGTACCTACTCGCAACCGGCGTTCGTGTATGACCAGCGGGGTAATTGCAGACACTAACAGTAGAAATGGCTTTTCATTTTGACAGTTCAAGAATATTCATTGCGTTATTTACGTTGTTGAGCAAACAAATTTTTCGAACATATCAAGCCATGGATTAGAAATATTCTTCAAAATGAGACTATGATTGATAGTATTTTACGTAATTATGGTTCCAACGTATGAACGTAAACGAAGCAAAAGTAGTACCTATAGGTATAAAGATCGCAGCAGGTGGCGTTCTGTAATATCTGCCTACACCCATGAGAATTAGGCGTGAGTTTATGTGTGTTTCAGCTGGTTTCTTACTTTATTTTTGTGCGCCGTGCCGATCTAAGCAAACGCGTATTTTCTTGATTTATTTATTTTTTTAAAAGCTACACCAACGGGCCCAGTATTTATTGTTTATTTGATTGTAGAATTGTTATTAAATTAAAAAATAACTACTTCAGGTACTTGGTATTCATCAATCTGTAAAGAAAAAAAAGTTTCAGTTTTTTGTTCTAATTTCGTATGTCAGTTATGACTAAAAGAAGATTATTGATATTCTAGTGCATTGTTAAAGATTTACGTACCCAATTTCAGTTTACAAATGTTAAACAAAAAGCCATACTTAGTTAGAATATTTAGGGCAGATTCTTCCAATGCCAGATAATTTTATCCGAGGAAAAATTTTGAATTTTTGACAGAACTCTTCCATACAAAATCTGTCAGACGTCAATTTTATTCTACGAATAATAATTATCTGTCGATTCAAAAAACAGCCGCAGCAGCAAATACCTAACAATAACTGCCTCGATGGTAGGTATAGTGGTCGTAGAGGTCCTGGGTTCGATTCCCGGGTCGAGCAAAGTATTATTCGGTTTTTCCATGAGTATTTTTTCAGTAGCAGACCGGAGTCTGGATTTGTGCCCAGCTGAAGGCAATAGGCTCGACCCCTTTTACATTGTAGTTAAACATACATCGGTGTATTACAGGAACACCGTTGCCTATCCCTCCGGGAAATACAGGCGTGATGTGTATTGTGTAGTGGTGTCGTGTATTGTGTAGTGGTGTCGTGTATGTATGTAAATATACTGGACATGAGTAACCTTGGGTAACTTGGAAGTCTTTAAACAGACTCCGGACTCAGGTTGGCCGAAGCAAGGAAAACCTGTTCAAGTGGAGATTCATAGACGACTCCGCCTTGGAGTGTAAATTTGGTGCTGTTCCACAAACGATGGGACACTTAATATCATGTCCTGCGTGTCCTGTCAGTTGCACGTTACAGGTTCTGATGGACGCTGGTGACGGCGCCAAATAAGTAGCCGAATTCTGGGCCGAGTCCATTTATATTGCTATAGACACATTACGAAGAAGAATAATTATTGAATTATCATACCTTTCTCATGTCTCTCTGCATTCTTCTATTCGAGTTCAAGTCAGAGTGCACCTGCTTTGTTGGTTTGGGATCAGTATCAAGTACTTCTTCCTTATCCATAATATTATTATATTTATATGAATTATTTAAAAGAGATGTTGTATATCCATTCGCTATTGTAATGCTCTCCGTTGTAGTCGGCTCTAGATGCGACAGTTTATATTTGTCTTCATAATATGATACAAGCTTCATCATGAGGACGTCTTCAAGAATAGCCTTTTGCGTATTGAAAGTAATCTAAAATAAAAAAAATACTAGCAGTTAAAAAAGTTAAATAAAAAACGGACAATGACCAAAATGCCTTTTTCTGATTACTAAAAATCAGTTCAACAATTTCGATAGTATTCATTGCTAGTGATTTATCACTATTAAAAGTTTCGTTTTGATTAAAAGAATAGGTTTACCTATTTTTACTATCACTAACCTGATTTCTTCGATTATTCTTGATTGGCGACGGCGTTGAGTGTGTATTTTGGGTGGAACGCACTAGATGTTGACTAACATTTGTTTTCTTAATTTTGTATACCATTGATCCCAAGTCTCTTAGGAAGTTGCCGAAATTACTATCGAAGTGCGGCACATTATCGTTTGGGATCTGCATTAAATAGTTGTATTAATATTAATCTTGAGGTTGAGGTAACACTTACTTACAATAAAATAGAACTGTGCCGGTACCTTTGAACTTGAAGCAATATCCAACTTTAATACGAAAATGAGAACAACACTAATCCAATGTCCACGGAACGTCCTGCTCATGAAAACAAGCGAACTGAACAACATGTAGCATCGAAACTAGTACACAGCCTCACTAAAATCGTTTTCAATTGATAAGGTGTTATTTCCTGCTGCGAGTTTACGGTCGGCGCTAATCTTTCTTTTTACAATTTCTAATACTCGTTTTTTTTTGTCGCAAAAATTTATAGCTTTTTGGGTTGAAATTTGCATTATCGAAAGAAGGTAGAATACCTACTATTAAAAAACGTGGAGCCGGAGTGAACCGTCACGTACCTATGTATCGTGTGACTAAATGCAAGTCGAGTCAAGGCGCAATCTGAGCGTAGGTTTAATGGTTTCGCCTTGATCCTGAGCGAGTCGGGAGCGCGCAGTTACACAGCTAGATTTATTAGTTCAATTACCCAGGCCCTGTTCGGAGCCGCTTCGCTTGCTTGAGCGCAGACGCCGCCAACAACAAAATTTTGCTCAGGTTGCAACACATTCTATATGTTCACCTTTTTTTTCCTCTTTGCAACGAAGTTAATGTACAAACCTAAATTAGGAACGCTTTGTTGTTGATGAATAAACTTGACTTTTTGCAAGAATTAAGGCATTGTGCCAATCTTTTTGGAGATCGTCAATGTGTTGATAGCACCAGCTTCGATGCGGATGTTTATCGTTATATTGTTTAAACATAGGTCCATAAGTAGTTTGAGGAGAAAAACAAAACATTGTCGTAAAGCCACGTGGTCATAAAACAATGCAAATTATGATTTCGACTCTACCTAAAAAGGTCTAAGCTTACGTGTTAGTAGCCTACGAGCGGATGGTGCCAGCTAGTTTCGGAATGATCCCTTCGACCCTCTGTCATCTTTTACGACACCTATAGACAGGAAAAGCAAGTATCCCACTTTAACCTCACATAATATTATTCACTTCATATTATGTAATAATTTACATAATATTAAGTAGAACAAACATGAAAACAAATACGATTTTACAGAAAATTCATTATGCAAGCAGCTCAGCGTGAATAGCGAAGTATAAAATCTTGCAGCTATAAGAACCATATCGTTACGTGATTTGCTTTTTATTGTTAGTAGTAATTAACGTACAATGTTGTAAAGCTGGTGCAGACCGGCGGAGCGACGAGCGGAGCGGGCCGCGACCACAAACACCCCTGTCGATACAACTTGGCCAACTTTCAAATTTGTGGGTTGGCGCTTTCAGAGCTCGCTTATATTCACATGGCTTTACATGCGAATTAGTTAAGAGATTGCTGAAGTTCGAATATGTCCAGAAAACAGTCCTTTTTTTAATAAAAGGGATGCTTTAGCAAGAAATTTGCAAGATATGATATCTATGGCACTAATATTGGACTTTGTGTGTCCACCATGGTGACCATGGCACATTGTATATTCGTAATTACGCAGATAAATTACTTATACATTTTTAACTTTCCCGAAAGTGATTAGTTCAATTGTTGACGGCAATTAAGTATTATTTTATTTATAACTAGTATACACGACTATGATCGCGTGTTAGAAGTGAATATAAAACGATTACATTATTCTATTAATTTTCTAACATAGATACGGTTTTCTTTAGCCTATTTAGAGCCAAATAAGCATACTTTGACCATTTTAGTAATTATACAATGAAAATTCGGCAATTTTTTTTCTATTAAATCTCATGATGATGTATTGAGATTACAAAGCAAGTTACTACAAAATTTAAAGTATAAAACCATTTTACATAATATTTCGTTGCAAGAGAAAAGAGTTTCAAGAACAATCAGCTTCGTTTCAACGAATTTTTTTCCGCTCACTTAATAGTTGCCTGCAGTAATTTTCTTCAAAAATATCTTTAATGAAAATTTAAAAATTCATAGGCAGTTTCACACTGTTTTATTATGAGAGAAAATTAATCTGGCTGGTTTTTTTCTGAGGGTAGACTTTACACCAACCAAGTCCCGACTATAATATGAAATTTTGAAGAGGAAAAAACTGTTAGTGCTTTGCAATTAGCCAATCAAATAAGACCTTTTAAAGACTTACCTAAATTAAAACCTAATTTCAGTGTTACACCTCACCTAACACCGAAACACCTAACAAGTTGGGCGCAGATTAGAAACCACATAGGTATATGCAGCAAATAGCTTCGAGCAAAGTTAATAGAGCTATCCTATCCCACTGTCATTGTTGTCAGTGTTCGTGGACAAAGTTTTACAGCCAACAAGCACCAACTTCGCATCTACAATTAAAACAGCAATATTACGTGAGAGTAAAACTGTTCGCTAAAAACATAATCCAAGTCAGTTTAGTGGCACTTACCACAAAGAACGTAACGAAACACCGATAAACTTACAAGTTTACTCGTTTCGTAATACCAAATAAAACATTTTCGTATCTCTTGTTGGGCCTGAGAATTCAATTTGTTTCCAGCTTTAAAATAAATTTAGATACTTATATTATGACGTGCGCATCGGAATCGACTAAGTATGTGAGTACATCAGGAAAATCTGCCTTAATGGCTGCATTGATTGCTTAATAAAACTCGTGAGAAGTTGCATCACCGGATTTTGTAATAGAGAGCCTGGAATTTATTGAAGCTGTGAAATATACAGTGTGAATTATTCGCTCATACGTAAGTAGAAATAGGTTTTGCTGGCAATAATCGTATTTTCCACTTTAGCGGACATAATATCTATAAAGGTGGTCACTAAACAATTCAGGTCAGCGACTCGTTATATTGATGGAACGGGTCCGAATGTAAGATAGTGTTCGCGGGCTGTGCCGCCCGATGGCCGCCGCGCTCATGAATATTGTAGCAGCACGCGCGTCCGCTGGATCCTCCAGATTCCGAGCCTGTATCAGGAGCTTTATATACCTACACCTTTACATTGTTTCCCATGCAATCCCTAAATATAAGTACGGACCGCACGGACCTCTGTACTTTACCGTTTTTTGTTTACGCAAAAAAGTTAAATCTATGAATATTTTCGACATCGTTTCGGGATAGTAAGGACTTAGTTTATCTTTTTCGCTCAGGAATGGTAATATATTGCGGCGAGAACTTTTTGCGGTTTAGGTGTTTTGGCCGGCTATGAAATAGTGGACGACCCTTTCGGGAATGACGATACAAATACGTAGTAAAAGTTAAAGTTGAAAGGTTAGAGTTGAGTACGTGATGAGTTAAATATATTATTCAGTTTGGGTGTGCAGTGCGAGCGCGGGGCGGCGCGGGCGCGGCTGGAGCTCGCGTGCCGGGCCAGGCGCCGGGCGCAGGCACTAAGTGGTGTGGCGCGACGATAATACGTCAAACCGCCGACTGCGGTTCACCCACCCCGTCCGGCTAAAATTTAATAGTACTCCACTGTACCTAGCCTACGAGGCTACGCTGTTATCTCTACAGGGAGGTTAGCTGTGTCAAGTCGTCGTGATCATAATATGTAGAGGAAGCGTGAAGTTGTTGTTGGCTGTTCGGATGGACTGTAGTAACTGTAGAGCTCGGTCACTTCTCTTTCCATACGCATATCCTCACATAATTTTCGTCAATAGTTTTATTTTTGTCAACAACATGAAAATGAAAAGTCTACTGTAGAGTTCATAAATTATTTTCATCCCCAACGTGGCACGTGTGCAATACGCTATTGAATTAAGTGACATTTTTACTTTTATTCGATTACGCACTTAAAACTAACGCACGTATGCAGTAGTTATGCGACTATGGGTTACAATCCCCAGCTGTAGTCCGGCTGGCATCGACGGCCAAAAATTTTATCTACCTTTCAAATCCACTCAGATAAATTTTAACAGCGAACGCGTTTAGTGCGATATGTTGGGTGAAAGGTTTACCGACGCTATTTGACTGACAGCTCTATTTGTCGGGAGTGCAGACTGCAGGTCATTCGTACGGCACGTGACAGATATAGTATGCAGCTGAAGCGATTACCTACTCAATGTATTCACATAAATACTTCACCCGACTTGGGGCTTGGGTATAGTCATAGTGACGAATAGAATTTTAAAATGTCTATGTCTACGTATTTGCTTTAAATCTTCACCACAATTAACCCCCTTCAGGGTTTACAGATGTAGGATGTCTTCCCTCGGGATCCGCAAACCTGAGTGGATCAACTCGTGCTGAAAAGCAGTAATGATTTACCTTTGAGTTCGAACGAACCCTTTAGCTAACGATTAATGAACGCCGTTCGCCTTAATTAATCAGTTCTCAGTTGTGGCTTGCCCTTAACAAGATGAATTATATTGTGAAGATTGCATTCCGACGATATTTCATGTAATGAGTGATTTGATCCGTGCGTGCTTACTATGATTGAGTGTTATGAACGATGGGGGAAAGACAGAGCAGATAGGTAAAAGATATTTAGCAAATATACAGATTGGTCCAAATAGTGACGTCATAAAAAAATTTTCATTCCTCATACGTAGGGGTATCCGAAAATACCCCATGTATTTTACGCGATTTTTGATAGTTTAGATATTTTTGGGGAAATTCTTCGAGGACATCTTTAAAAATTTATAACTTTGTTTCGACAACCTTTTTCATGTTTTTTTTTTGCGATGGGACTAAAATAAAATACTCTTTCATGTATAAAAAAATATCTTAATAACGTTACTGCAAGATACAATTTTTTTTATCGAAAGTGAAAAATTTACATTGTACGATTAAAGGTTGATTTTCTTTTTCAATTAGGTACTAAGATTCTTAATAATTTTTTGAAATTACTAGTAGAACTTGAAACCAGTGTTTAAATTTTTTAAATTGAAAATGAAAATCAACTTTTAATCGTGTTTCGTCCATTTTCGTACAATACGAATATGAATTCAATTTAGGCCCCGAAAACAAAGTTGGGGCTTGAAGTGATTTCAAAACATAGTCAATCGTAAATAAATTCGAGTGAGTTTCTGGGTCATACAAAATACCAAAAATGTTACCAGGTCAAAAAGCATCATGTTTTGTAAAATACATAAAAAAAAGTTATGATTCTGACAGTAACTGAAAGTTTTCAATGTAACTTTCATTATGCAATTACCTATTTCGTTTCTGTTAACTTTAATTAGGTACCTATTGCAACAATTACAAACGCAGATTGTGTGTGTACAACTATGAAAGTTTCAGTGCAAGTCCGAGCTGAAGTTCAAGTTAAAACTTTACTTAACAGTAACGTCTACTAATTGCTTTCTCTCTCAAGTTGCAAAACTCTAATTAAAGTAATAGGCCGCTAAGTTGTTCGTTTGCAATAAGTTTCTGATCTGCTGAACTATTTATTATTCGGAGTTGACTTTCGACTTTCGAGCCAGATCTTTCTTAATTCAGTTTGGGTGATATTCTATAGATTTAAAAAGAATGATTGCTGTTATAGATACTCTTTAATGCTGCCACAGGGATGTTCCGAAGGATTATCAATATTGATAACTATAGGATTTTATTATTATGACATCAGTTCAGTCTATAATGTTCCCACTGCTGCTAATTTTTGGACATGCCGGTTTCCTCACGATGTTTTCCTCCACCGTTTTGAGAGCAGTGGTGATGAAATAATTTACACAATATAAAGCGCCTGTCTGGGTTCGACTTTACGACTTATAACTCGTAAGTCGCGATCGATTCCACTGGGCCAATACTACTTCTTAAAGATCAGAATAGAATCTAACTAATTCTTGATTGTTCATTTTGACAAATCTTAAATACTTACGATAAACAATCTAACACTAAACTTATAAATTAACACTAAATGTATATATTATGTACAAGAAATTGATTGAACTTTACTTGATTTCGTGAAATTACAAACCGATCAAGTAAAGTTTTATTCTGAATCGTTGTTTTTATTTAGTTAACTAATCTAAGTTTGTAATAATTTGTTGTAATTTGTTTGTGTAATAGTTTGTTGTACCAATGTTAGCCGAAACAATATAAATACATGAGTAGTTCTAGTATGTGGCATTAGGAACACAATTTGTCCTGAAATAGAGGTCACATTATTTTTGTTCTGTAGGTAACACATTAAAGTTGGCAACACAGAAAATGGGACGTAATAATTTGAAGTGACATTATCTTTCTATTTCGCTTGGTAGTGGCTTCGGTTCTGCTACAAAATATCTATGTTCACGCCTTTCATGGATACTGTTTCGTTGCCTTGATGCTTAAGTTACTCAGTCGAGTGTCAGCAGTGATCGTTAATTTACTCATCAGGTTCGACAGACGTCTGTCCTAATTTCAATAATTCATATAAAAGAAAAAAAATCACTTTTACTTTTCCCCAATTTTCCTATTTGCCTGGCCACTTTTTAAATGTTTCTTTCCGTAAGAATCGGAGTATTACGAACAATTCAAAAAAAAAATTGCCAAATCGTTCCAGCCGTTCTGAAGTGATGCGCTTACCAATGAATTACCAGCATTTCGTTTTTATTATATAGAAGACTAGCTTCTGCCCGCCAATTCGTCCGCGTGAAATTTCATATTCGACTGTTACTTCCAGAGATTACCCCCTACATACAATCTTACAAACAAACAAATTTAACCTCTCTATAATATTAGTATAGAAGTACTTATAGATTGTTGCATCTGACAACGCAACTTAGGAAAGTCCTAAGTACCTATGTTTTGCAGCGAAAAAAGCTTTATATTTTTGTTCTAATTTGCTTTGTGATATTTATATGATTAGCTATATTTAATGAGTATCAATCGTCTCGAGGTGCTTCATAAAATATCATAATTACTATTTTGTTTTTATACATTAACATGATTAGAACGACCACGAACAACCCACTCATGAAACTCCGGAGTACTGAAACTATATTTTTGTTAGACATTGCCGATTCCCTTATTCACAAACTAAACTAAATTTAAGTTCAGCACATATTTTTATTTCTATTTCATTAAGAAAATGATAGACGATAAATTTTAGTTTAGTCCTGTCAAATTAATCAGATATAGGTACAAGTTTAGACGTCATTAAAAACTTGTTTACTAAAATTACGTCAATTTACGTCAGGCGCTGATTTGACAGGACTAAAATAAAATTTATCTTCTTTCCTTTTCTTAATAAAATAGAAAAAAAAAGATGCACTGATCTTAAATTTGGTTTAGTTTATGAACAACAGAATCGGCAATTAGTGCCGATTCTGTTGTTCACAAACTAAACTTTAACAAAATTATAGTTTCAGTACCAGAAACCCAAGGGGGGTTTTATGAGCCACCTACCTACATCTAAGATTAGGACTTCTCCGCAGATATTAAAGAAAATAAAATCCAAATAAAAAGGATTACTCACAACTTGATATCTTTGTACAAAAGCTGTTTCAGAGAACAAAGGGAATCTGACTAGAATTGGTGTATTGTTGCTGAGGCCCCTAATAATGGGAGACAAGAGGCAAAATATCGCAAGCACAATGTCACACATGTCATCCATTGTCTAAGATATTAGAGTTACAATCAATCACGGGTGTGTCCGTGACATGTACGTAATTAGGAGCGAACCTACGGGGGAGGCGTGCGACTATTCCAATAGAGAACATTGTGGCAGCCTTCATGTCGATGCGAGATTGCTTATTGTATCGTAACTTCAAGAATATGGAAGCTATTTATTAACGGCTGATTTTTACCAAAGTCGGATATCTTTTACCCGTGGAATAAAATGAACAGTTCTAGTATGGAGAAACTGTCAAAAATTTCAAATGTATTCTCAGGATAAGACTTATTCTAGTTATAAAAGTTTTGTGAAATGCGCCCTCATGCAGTGTTCAGACGAATGTGGCAAGTCTGTGCCCAAAAATAGGATAGTGAGTTTCCGACATATATTATTTTTAAAGAATCCAGGCTACTGCAGAATATTGTCATGTTGAATCTAGACACGCGGCAGCGTGTCAAGCCAAGTTCAAGTTAACAGAACTGGCGAGCAGCACCGTGTGTCATATTACACGAACCATTTGGAGCCATTTTTGACCCCCTCATAACTCAAAAACTATTTCACAAAAACACGTCAAATTTGGCTCATATATTGAGACTTGCAAGATACATAATATGTCTTCAATTTTCGTAAACACATCTCAAACGGTTATTTAGATATTAACGTTCAAAAATCGTAATTTTTATCACTGACTGACCCAGTTCTAAAACCCAAAACTCTAACCTAGTTCCAGATGACCTAGAAAGTTCAAATTTGGCATCCAGATAGGTAGTTGGGTGAATACAAAGGAATAAATCAGAAATTAGTAAATTTTTATCAATTTATTATAATTTTTTAATTAATTGATTCTATTAGGAACACTTACTTATAGTGCCTGTAATTTAAGAATCAGCAGTCAAAATTGATGACAGCCGGTCTTTATGTGGATTTTAAGGTCTTCACGTGAATAAAATAATAAATATATATTTTTTTTTTTTATTCCTAACATCTATCAGTTTTAGTACATAAAACTACTTATAACTAAGAGTATAGTCGACTTTCGTATTTATTACGTTATTAACTGGGATTTAGTTAGTAATCGTAGGAAAATACAGTAGATTAACAAAAACCATTTGGTATTAATTATGAACTAACCAAGTCAGACCTCAGGCTTCAATGTTATCCTAAATTCATCATCATCTGCCTAGCCTTTTCCCAACTATGTTGGGGTCGGCTTCCAGTCTAACCGGATGCAGCTGAATACCAGTATTTTACATGGAGCGACTGCCTATCTGACCTCCACAACCCAGTTACTGGGTAATACGATACCCCTTGGTAAGACTGGTTGTCAGACTTTCGGGCTTCTGACCCGTAACAACTGTCAAAGATCCACGAATGACAGCCGGGACCAACGGCTTAACGTGCTTTCCGAGGCACGGAGGGGTCTCGATATGTAAAGATGGTCACCCATCCACAGACCAACCGCGGCAAGCGTAGCTTAACCTGATCGATCGACCTGTGCGGCTGTTATTATTTAGCCACGGGCCCCTCAATATTATCCTAAATTATAAGAAGAAATTATATTTTAAGTTGTTATAAAATATTTTATGTTGTTATAAATAAATTTCAGGACCGACCATTGAACTTGTCACCCATTTAGATTTCACTTCTTTTATCGTTGAGGTCAACAACCAAGGCATATATCATAATATTGAACTAGGCTCTCACGACACATTTAGGTTTATGATGGGATTTCATATACTTCCTTATTCTCACAAACATGGAAGGTAGTCTTGAAACTGTAACCCGTAATTTAACTTCATGTCTAAATTACCTGATTTAAGATAAATCTTAGTCTGTGCCTAAACTGATGAAAATAAAGCTTTGTTATTTTATTTTACACAATCAAGCATTGAATGACGTTTTATGTATAAGTCAAACATACAAACTTTCATCCCCTATTCAAACCCTTTGAGAGGTGAATTTTCAAAATCCTTTGTTATATCCAAATTATATGCTTCTAGAAGCATACAACCTAGGGTAAGGTTGTGCGTTGTCTGACAGTGAATGAATAAAATGATTTTAAGGTTTTATTAAGTAGCTACTGTCACCTATCTTGGTACACAATCATGCAGCTGCCGGATCAACCGGATGCAGCTGAATACCAGTATTTTACACGGAGCGACTGCCTATCTGACCTCCACAACCCAGTTACTGGGTAATACGATACCCCTTGGTAAGACTGGTACACAATATAGTTAATATAATATAGTTGAGATAACGATACGAAAAAAAATAAGTCGACGAGTCGTGGCAGCGGATGTTGCGACGTTCCAAGGTTCGCAGCGTTTCATTGAGTCGACGCCGACACACGCCGCCCTCGGCGGGACCTTAACCGTTCAGACGTCGACGTCGCGACGTTTAATTAAACACTAAGTGGCTTCCCGCATTTCAGACACATCCAAAACTTGAATTTTCCACGGAGATAATATGTTACGAAGCTTATATGCTATATAGCGATAATATGTTGCGGTTTAGTTATAGGTAAGGACCCTTTGTTATGAAACGACGTATTCTAAGAATACAAAAACCTGAGATACTGGATTATGTTTCGTTTCTGCGAAATATTTATAGTTACTACGAGGTTTTCTGGAATAACAAAACATGGTTTTCAATTAATTGTTGTCTTTATTTTACTGTTTTCAAGCCAAAACTTTAATTAGCCAGACAATTTTATGTTAGTGAGCTTGTGCGGCACAGACTGGCAATAAACATATGCTCTACATACCCTTTGTTTTAAGAGAAATGAGTCTCAACAATCGGGGAAACGAATAAACTTCACAACATCAGCAAGTTCTTTGACTTCCGAAATTAAGTTTTAGGAGCCAATTAATAATTTAGTGGCTTCTCACTTGTCAGACGCATTGTAAACCAAACTTTTCTAAGGAGATAATTTTGTGAAAGCGAAAGATATAAGAAAAAGGATGATTTTTTTATAATTTCCTTTGTTAAAAATCATAAATTACTTCCAATTATTTTTAAACATTGTTTAAAAACAAATGTGTACTTTTGAGACTGATAACGTTAATTTCCTGTAGACGTTAAACGTTAAAATGTTGTATTTAGGTAAGTATTTACGGAATAGTTCCGTTACAAGTGCTCTGTTTTAGAGTTTTACGGATACTGGCTTTCTGTTAAGTTTAGTAAAAGAAACAAAATATTTAAAAGTTCTACGACTTTTACAGCAGATAGCTGTAAAGGTCGTAGAACTTTTAAATATTTTGTGGCTTTTTAAATGATCTCTGGGGTCTAAAAGAAAGAAAGAAAATCACAATCGTACAAATGTCTAGACTCCAACTAATTAAAGAATAGGTACCTGTAGGAAGAAAGTATTCCGAAAAAGCGATTTTAATACTGTTGCTTTCTATCTTAATAATTCGTAAAAGTGCTCCGTTAAGATAATAGGGTTCGCAGATCGTGAATCTTCTTAATTACCAACAATGTTGAAATTAAGCTTTTAATGAGTTTTAATTAACAAGTTTAGGGACGTTGCGTGAAAATACTTAACGATTGCCGCGAGATAATTTAGACAATATCTACGACGGTAAACGACTAACGAAATAACAATTACAAAATAAAAGGGAATAGGAGCTTGAGTAATATTTTACCATCGACCCTTTCTCTAACCTACTTTCATCAGATTTGTAAGTAGTCGAATGATGTTCATAGATCTACCTTGCCTTACTGAATTTCTAAAGTACCTACATAACAACACAGCAGTAAATTCAATAGGTCTATTGAAAATAACACACAACGTTAAACATCTCGATGACACCAGGGCAGAGATATAGACAATTTATGCGGAGACGGAGCCAACTGTCCTGGCCCAGGGTGCAAGTAGGTCACACTCAGGAGTTGGCTGCCAACCTACCTCCCAGTTACTGCAGGTGCGATCTAGAAAGGCCTGATTATGGACCGGCACAATTTGTCTTATTGCACATAACATAGCATCTATGGGGAGTATGGCATAGCAGTAGACTGCGATAATCCAATAAAAAGTACTTTTGCTGCAATTCACAAGAGCTGCTGCTGACTTCTAGACTGATTACCTACTTGTCCATTGCCCGAGTTTATTCTGATATTTTTCTTATAACTCGAAATAATGAACTACTGAAGCAGTAGTACCTACTTCATACTCTTTTTAGGGTTTCGTACCCAAAGGGTAAAACGGGACCCTATTACTAAGACTCCGCTGTCCGTCCGTCTGTCAACAGGCTGTATCTCATGAACCGTGATAGCTAGACAGGTGAAATTTTCACAGAATGTGTATTTCTGTTGCCGCAATAAAATAAATATTTAAGGGGGTTTTTTTTATTCTTTTCCTCCATTGAGGCGCAGATATACGACTTCTAATGATTTTAAATTCAACATCACGTCTAATCGACCGGACTGATTTCTTTGAAAAAATAAATGTGATACTCTAGTATCACATTTTTTTTTTTTAATTGCAAATATTCACATATCAAATTACGAAGCAAATGGTCTACCATTTGCTTCGTAATTTGATATGTGAATATTTGCAATTTTTTTTTTTAACATAGTGTAATTAATTTGTAAAGTAATGTCTACCGCGGACATAAAAACGATAATCACGCAAACACTATCGGGTGTATTTTCATAAAACTTTCACTATATAAAAGACAATTTAATTCCCCGAATTTTAGTATACGGTTTTTATTTGTTTGGTGTTTGATAAATCAACAATAGATGATTGTTACATATTTTGCAATAAATTACCAGCGTTGTGTCATCGCGCTTCTCTTTCTTTTCTATGCAGTCCGATAGTGAACGCGTTTTAGGTCATGTAGTCGCAAAAGCTACAAAATCTCGCAGTTCAGTTTTCTTCCAATTAAAAGTTTTATATTAAATAACTACATGCCGCACGCCGATGTATGGATTAATTAACTCAATTTATGATTCCGATAAACAAATACATATGAATTGATTTTAGTAATTGAATACGTGTGCTGATTGTGTAATGTATCATACAATAAACGTCTACTTGATTAGCCTAATTACAAGCGAATCGGGAAAATTGCGTAATCAATCAATTTGCTTTGATTTCCCTAATGAGTTACGGAAAACTAAATAAACAAGGGAAGTATACAGTAAAAGTGAAGGTAAATTATACCGAGCGCGTCTCTAGGACGCGACGGGTTGAATGTGGACAAATTAGTAGCAATTTGCGTCGCAACGTTCCCGTTTCGGACCAAATGTGAATATCAAATGAGTGTTTAAGCCACCCATTTGGATCACTCTCGGCCGATGCCAATCATTTCAAAATTGATGCTTGCGGCTTTCACTCGACGACTGTTAATTATTGCTAGTGCTATTATTCCAGCTGTGGTTTATTACCTGCTCCTCATATTTAATGCTCTTTATTCTGATGTTATCGTTTTTAATAAATATGTAGCGATTTTTTATACGTCCGTAGCCGTAGAGGCGGTTGTGTGGGAGAGAGGTAATCTGGTAAAAACGTAATAGATTTTTTATACTGACTTGCCTTTTTGACATCGAACAAAATTTTATATTTTTTATATTGTTGGCGTAGGTACTTACGAATATCTACTATTTATACTTTATTTAAAAATTTAAAGCTATTTAAAACCCAACATCTGCCTTTAGAAAAGCCCGTAATTGCTGTAGCAAAGAATACAGAACAAGAAAATAAAATGTTAACTTCACATTGCGACTTCATAATCTTCAGTGCGACTTTCATAAAACTTGTTTAAAAGCTCTGCTCAGAATGTACCTACCTGCTTCTGGTAATATATAAGACAGTAAATAGAAAAACTTAAGGAGTTGCGATACTAAGCTAAAGTTATATGTAGAAGGAGTCAAGGAGTCCCCCGCAAGTCTTGGTTATGTCTCGACCAGATTGAATGCTGGAACAAAGGGGTCTTATTGTTATTCACCCCTGTAGTGTAGCAGTGACAAACTATTTAGGCGACGTCGCGGCCCTTAAACGGCACAGTTGATTGTTTTCAGCTAAAGGTTAACTACCTGTGTTAAGCTGGAGGGAGGTGTTAGTCACAATCTATTGCCGTACACAGAGAAGAGGCTCCAGGCAGTATTAATTGTTAGTAGTTTGGCCACGAACTCGTTTGTGATATCTCTGGTGTTCGACTTAGGCAGTGTTGGGAATTGAGCCATTGAATTGAATTAAGTAAAGTTTTTTATATTGATTTCGTTAAATATACGAATAGTGTTTATATACAGTGAATACCGTCAGGTTTACAGAACGATAATGTTGTAAAAATTGCCGCCATAGTAGATAGGATATGCCGGTTCTGGCTCACTCCTGAGTCACCACCCTCATCGGTCGTCGACGGACGACGAATCCTAAAAAAAAAAAAAAAAAAAAAAAAAAAACAAAAAAAAAAAAAAAAAAAAAAAAAAAAAAAAAAAAAAAAAAAAGGTTGGTATGGTTTTGATGTGCTCTGAGCTCGAATCTGTGGTCCATTTTTGTGTAGGATGCACGGTTTCGGAGATGTGCAGATCGATTTACTCATATCTAATTGATATTCGGTGGACCTGTACCGTCATTAGCGTCAAATTATCTATCATTAGCGTCCCATTATCTATTACTCATTGTGCACCCCGCTTATTACTGCTTTTCTATACCTCGCTTTTCTGAATCATCAATAAAACACATTCCTTCATTTTACTACCATTTTTATTTCCAAAATGTTGTTGCTTATACTCGTATAATAACTGGCTTGTGTAAAAATAATTATTGATGAACATTTAAATTGTAGCCTTATCTACTTATAAAATAGGAGCGAAACATCTCATCCACTAAAATATCGTTGTACAGTGTGTCCCCTGTAAATATGCTCGTAAAACTATGCATTGAACGTCCCTGAAACTTAAATAGCAAATACATTAAGCAATATTCACCACAAACTGAAGTCCAATCATTCTGAATCCTATCAACATTCCAGCTCCATCTCTTACAATTCCTTTTCAAAAACTGGAGATGATATCGCTCAGGTGTACGTCCATATGAATCAAAATATTGACCGATGTTATTCGTATCGATATGTACAGCTACCCAGTGTGAACCTGGTTTATCATCCGCATCCAAATTGCATATTATATACGTTGGTACATGGGTATACATAGGCAGTCTATTAGCAGCATAAACATTATTTTCTAGACTGGGATGAATCTTTTTCATATGTTTTTGTAATTCTAGTGTATCCATGATTTTACTGTTATTAGCAGATTATTACAGTACCAATCTATTCAATGGTTGTCATAGGAATGTTCAATATTTAATTATAGTGATTTGTAAATATTAAACCGCATTCTTTGTGGGAGTCACAAAACAGGTTGATGATTCATAGAGTTAATTACTATCACTTTCGTTTTGTGAATATTTAATTATAGTGATTTGTAAATATTAAACCGCATTCTTTGTGGGAGTCACAAAACAGGTTGATGATTCATAGAGTTAATTATTTCGTTGTACTTAGGAATTTGCTTTAGATAAGAATGGTGCTATATAAGATCGAACAGTTGCAGTCATGCAGTCAGTCTATGGTTGTTTGACCACAGTGGATTGTATACGTCTACCAATACTACGTTTGTGTTACTTCAACACATCAATGACCATGGAGGTAAGTGTTTATTCTATTGACAAACTTACTTTTATTTCTGTAGTTGTTTCCTTACGTGTGTATGTGATTAAGTGTAAACAAATTGATATTAACGTGATAACTCTGTTGTTGCAGAAATCATTCAACTTCGATGAAAATACCTATAAACAGTATTACTACTCGCCACTCTCCCCTCAGCACGAAGAAGAGAGTGACGACATCGTCATTAAGAACACACGCGATGATGGAAAAAGGAAATCGCAGTCGATTGATCAATTTTTTGATGTAGAATCAAAAATGAAAAAGAGCAAAAAGCTGTTATCGTCAACCGTTGCACGAGCCGCTAGAGATGGTGTATCATACATTTCTACTAATTCTGACGACGGAGACCAAGCGACGCATCTCATAAAAATTGAAATGTACGATATGAAAAAGCTATGCAAGATTCCAACTACTGATCATTGGAAACATGCTACCACGAGAATTAAATATTATGTAAAGAATAATAACGATAGCATCTACGACAACACAAACGCCCTCGTATACAATATTACAAAGACAATAGCAGAAAGTGAGAAAGTTAAAAAATACTTTTTTAACAATGATCATTAGTTAATGTGATTCTGTTTACTTAAAGTACTTCTGTCGTGTGTGACTATAAATATTGGGTTAGAATCAAAAATGAAAAAGAGCAAAAAGCTGTTATCGTCAACCGTTGCACGAGCCGCTAGAGATGGTGTATCATACATTTCTACTAATTCTGACGACGGAGACCAAGCGACGCATCTCATAAAAATTGAAATGTACGATATGAAAAAGCTATGCAAGATTCCAACTACTGATCATTGGAAACATGCTACCACGAGAATTAAATATTATGTAAAGAATAATAACGATAGCATCTACGACAACACAAACGCCCTCGTATACAATATTACAAAGACAATAGCAGAAAGTGAGAAAGTTAAAAAATACTTTTTTAACAATGATCATTAGTTAATGTGATTCTGTTTACTTAAAGTACTTCTGTCGTGTGTGACTATAAATATTGGGTATTATTTGAAATTGGACATCAGTTGGTCTACCAACATTGAACTACTACTTATTCTGCTTATTCTTTGGTATAAAGATGGAAAACTTCAGTGAAGTGTGCATCAGTGCTTTCTTTTCCACATCCATGGAAGAGAATATGGAACTATTCAACAGCGAATTAAATCAGGAAATGTCTAAAGTTTGTGAAGAAATGGAGAAGCGTGAACTGTTCGATTCATTATATGATGATGAGCTACAACTTGGAGGAGGAATGAAGCGAAGAACCCAAGATCGTCAAAAAACCAAGAACGGAAGAAATTAAATAGGGAGTTTATAAAGAAATAAAAAATAATACATTGCATACAATTTGTTTTATTTAATTTTATAATGTTTCCTTTAGTTACATATACACAAAATGTATTAAGCATAACACATAAATCTAAAACACAACACACATTATAACCTTAACTACTATAGTCTACAGTAACATTTCTATTTTTATCTATTTCAATAATATTATCAAACTCAGCATAAACAATACAGTTAATTGTTTGTATTAGTGAGGATTCAAATCGTACTTCTAATCTTACACTACCATGCTTTATGAGATTCCAATGAGCTGATGAGTTAGCTGATAAATCAGGAGTTAAATCAAATGCTAAAAGACAGTAGCCTTTGGCATACTGTTCACGAGAGATTGCATTTTATTAAGGGTGATACATTGGAACGCCCGCGGCCTGAGAGGAAAGGTCGCCCCCCTCCGCCATCTCCTGAGGGAACAGGACATCGACGTGGCGCTTATAAGTGAGACCCTACTGGGACCCGAAGATAGGGTCAGGGTCCCGGGGTATCACTTATACAGGAAGGACGAAAGGTCGGCCACCTCAAGATACCGTGGTCTGGCGGTGCTAGTGAGGCGAAGAGTCGTCCATCAGGAACTCCCCTTGCCGTCGCTTGGCAGTGTGTACGCGCTGGGTGTGCAGCTGCACGTAGCCGGCGAGGACATCAACATCTACGCCTGCTACAAGCCGCCCGCGGCTCGCTTGGACCTTACCGAGCTGCGGGCCCTGCTTGTAGACACCACACGCGCCACCATCCTCGCCGGCGACTTGAACTGCAAGCACCCAGCGTGGAACTCGTACACAACGAACACCGAGGGGAGACGACTCTTCGCGGACGCGGAAGCCCTCGGCTATACGGTGTCCGGCCCAGAGACGCCGACCCACTACCCGGACAACGCTCGGTGCATGCCGGACGTGCTGGACATCGTAGTCCACCGGGGGCTAAGCTGCCAGATCACCCAACAGGTGATAGACGACGAGTTACAGTCGGACCATCAACCTGTACTCGTCGTCTTAACGGGGATGCCGACCCGACTGAAGCCCATAGCGCCACGTCGATCCACGGACTGGGACAAGTTCGTGGAAAAAGTGGAGACCACCACGCCGACTCGGCCTATCAATACCTCCGCGGACGTTGACAAGACCGCGGATGATGTCACTGCTTGCATCCAGAGCGCCTTAGAAGCGGCGACAAGCACGCAGCCGCAGGGGAGAGGGCTACTGCCGCCCCTGCCGGCGCACATTAACGCGATGATCGCCGTGAAGAGGCGCATTCGCAAGCAGTGGCAGCAACTTAGATGCCCGGCACTAAAAAGAGAGCTCAACCGTCTCGCGGAGAAGGTCAAGGCCGAGCTTCAGGCGCTTACCACCGCGGGCTGGGAGGACAGAATCGACGCCACGGCGGACAGCTGGCCGTCGCTACACAAGCTCTGCGGCCAGCTAACAAATACCCCGGCCCCGGTGCGTCCGCTGCTCAATAGCGACGGGGCGCTCAAGTACGTAGCGGAGGACCGGGCGGAGGTCTTCGCCGAACACCTGGAGCGTCAGTTCCGCCCAAATCCGACCAGCGACACCGACCATGTCGCAGCAGTCGAGAAACACCTGGGAGACTACTTCGCAACGCCGATAGCTCCCGATGAAGACCCTGTCTTCTTCTCGCCTGGCGCAGTCAGACGCGCCATCCTAAAGACGAAGCCCAGGAAGGCCCCCGGGGCTGACGGTATCACCAACACAGTGCTGCGCCACCTGCCGTACCGTATGGTGGCAGCGTTGGCGCGCCTGTTTACGGGGATACTGCGCACGGGGGCCTTTCCCGCCTCGTGGAAGGAGGGGCGCGTCATAATGCTGCCCAAGGCGGGAAAAGACATTCTGAAGCCGGAGAGCTATCGGCCGATCACTCTGCTGCCGACAGTCTCCAAGGTGTTCGAAGCACTCCTGCTGCGACATCTCCAACCCTGCATAGCACCGCGTCCGGAGCAGTTCGGGTTTCGGGCGGAGCACAGCACGACGCTCCAGCTGTCGAGGGTACTGCACCACCTCGCAGCCGCGCTTAACAAGAAGGAATACTCGGTGGCAGTATTCCTCGACATGGAGAAGGCCTTCGACCGTGTGTGGCACGACGGCCTCATATACAAGTTAGCCACCTCCGACGCGCCCCGTCGCGTTGTAAAGGTGGTCTCCACTTTTCTCACAAACAGGACCTTCAGGGTGGTGGTCGACGGGGCGCTCTCCAGCGCCCGCCCGGTGCGCGCGGGTGTGCCGCAGGGCAGCTGCGTGTCGCCGGCGTGTTACTCACGTTACACCGACGACATCCCCACTACCTCGGACGCCATGCTCGCGCTGTACGCAGATGACGCCGCGTACATCACTACATCGCTTAATGCGAAGTACGCGGCGGTCAAGATGCAGCGCGCGCTCGAGCTGCTGCCCCAATGGCTGTCCAGGTGGCGGCTGTCGGTTAACGTGGGTAAGACGCAGGCGATGGTCACCGGCTTCGCGCCTCTCCCACCACCCTTGAAGCTGCACGGAGCCGACATCGCGTGGTCGCCCCGGGTCAAGTACCTGGGGGTGACCATCGATCGTCGGCTCACGATGGGGCCACACGTCCGCTCGGTCGCCGCAAGAGGTAGGGTCGCCCGCAACCTCCTCAAACCGGTGCTCTCGTCCCGAATCCCGGCGCGCGTCAAATTGGGCGTGTACAAATTGTACGTGCGCCCAATATTGACGTACGCCGCCCCGGCATGGTTCGCCCTCACGAGCGAGTCGAGCCGAAAGCTGCTCCGCGCGCAGCAAAGTCTGGCGCTGCGGACCATTACTGACGCTCCTCGTTTCGTGAGGAACGATGTCCTCGAACGGGACCTCGGGATCGAGAGCCTGGACGAGTTTGTGCGGCGACTCGCGAAGGGAATGTTCGCGCGTGCCGACGCATCTGCCTGGCCCCACGTCCAGGACATTGCGCCCTGGCACGCGCGCCCCCCCGACGCGAGACCCTTGCCCCGCGACCTGGTAGCGGACGATGACCCCATCCCACCGGACTGACGCCTCGGGTGAGCCGCACCCAGGTTACACGCGGCTCACTCGAAACAATTGAACTCTACACTATACACACACTCGTTGCGTAGCGTGTTCTAAGTTAATATAGGCACGTTACGTAGCGAACTCAGCCACTCATCACTATACAGACGCTATACTCACACGCGTAGGCGCAGCGCGGGCCGCGATGCGCGTAGACACTGGGCGGTGTTACACAATACAATACCGCTCACACACTCATGACTGCTCCTTAGCCCGGAACGTGACCGGCTAGCTCTGGAAGCGGGACGGGCGGGAGCAAAACACCTACTTTCTGTAGGAGCGTCGAGTCGGCACCTTCGCCGCTGGTCGTCCTCCGCCGGGCCTCCCCCAGGCAACTGGGGGTCTCACCTGGCGGGGACAGACCGCCGAGGTGTCGTGAAGAAAGCGGCGCTGTGAATCAGCGTCGTGGCGCGCCTACAGAAAAACAACAAGCAACCACTCACATGACCGCACGTAAAGTTACGTGCGGTCAACATTCTGGAAGGCCACTGTAGCCGAGCCAGTGAGGGGCCTGTATTAGCAGGCCACCGTATGGCCTCCGCGGCAGGGGGGCGAAGCCCCGGAACCGCTCGCCACGCCCCCTGACGGGGGCGTCGCGATCTCTCGCTATCATGCAGTCAGTCTATGGTTGTTTGACCACAGTGGATTGTATACGTCTACCAATACTACGTTTGTGTTACTTCAACACATCAATGACCATGGAGGTAAGTGTTTATTCTATTGACAAACTTACTTTTATTTCTGTAGTTGTTTCCTTACGTGTGTATGTGATTAAGTGTAAACAAATTGATATTAACGTGATAACTCTGTTGTTGCAGAAATCATTCAACTTCGATGAAAATACCTATAAACAGTATTACTACTCGCCACTCTCCCCTCAGCACGAAGAAGAGAGTGACGACATCGTCATTAAGAACACACGCGATGATGGAAAAAGGAAATCGCAGTCGATTGATCAATTTTTTGATGTAGAATCAAAAATGAAAAAGAGCAAAAAGCTGTTATCGTCAACCGTTGCACGAGCCGCTAGAGATGGTGTATCATACATTTCTACTAATTCTGACGACGGAGACCAAGCGACGCATCTCATAAAAATTGAAATGTACGATATGAAAAAGCTATGCAAGATTCCAACTACTGATCATTGGAAACATGCTACCACGAGAATTAAATATTATGTAAAGAATAATAACGATAGCATCTACGACAACACAAACGCCCTCGTATACAATATTACAAAGACAATAGCAGAAAGTGAGAAAGTTAAAAAATACTTTTTTAACAATGATCATTAGTTAATGTGATTCTGTTTACTTAAAGTACTTCTGTCGTGTGTGACTATAAATATTGGGTTAGAATCAAAAATGAAAAAGAGCAAAAAGCTGTTATCGTCAACCGTTGCACGAGCCGCTAGAGATGGTGTATCATACATTTCTACTAATTCTGACGACGGAGACCAAGCGACGCATCTCATAAAAATTGAAATGTACGATATGAAAAAGCTATGCAAGATTCCAACTACTGATCATTGGAAACATGCTACCACGAGAATTAAATATTATGTAAAGAATAATAACGATAGCATCTACGACAACACAAACGCCCTCGTATACAATATTACAAAGACAATAGCAGAAAGTGAGAAAGTTAAAAAATACTTTTTTAACAATGATCATTAGTTAATGTGATTCTGTTTACTTAAAGTACTTCTGTCGTGTGTGACTATAAATATTGGGTATTATTTGAAATTGGACATCAGTTGGTCTACCAACATTGAACTACTACTTATTCTGCTTATTCTTTGGTATAAAGATGGAAAACTTCAGTGAAGTGTGCATCAGTGCTTTCTTTTCCACATCCATGGAAGAGAATATGGAACTATTCAACAGCGAATTAAATCAGGAAATGTCTAAAGTTTGTGAAGAAATGGAGAAGCGTGAACTGTTCGATTCATTATATGATGATGAGCTGTATAATCACTGTGTGATGGTTGAAACACAGTTTAAGTAAGTAAAATAAACATACATTTCGATCATGATTTACACATTGTTTTATATAGTTTTTTAATAAATTTTAACATTTTTACAGTCTACCACTACAACTTGGAGGAGGAATGAAGCGAAAGAACAGCGAAGAACCCAAGATCGTCAAAAAACCAAGAACGGAAGAAGAAGCGTCTACCTCTGTAGGGACCAGTGTTGGTAACGATGATCAAGTGGAATGTCTAACGTGTCATATATTTATCAAGAAAAGGTATTTAGCTAATCATTTTAAAAGTAATGTTCACAAAAATAATCTTTTAAATTCACATAATTCTTTATCAAACGTTAGTGTTATTGAATCTGCTTTTGGAAACAGAATTTTAACTTATAAAATCAAGAGTAGAGTAGATCGTTCATCATTAGTAAATTTTGAAACTCCTGAACTGTTTTTAAATTCTATTAAAGATGATATTTTATTTTTAATACGAGAATGTATTCATCAACACATCATTTTTAAAGTAAACTTCATACTGCATGCTGATTTTGTTCAACAAACTAAAGATATTCATGATACATTTGATTTTCAAACATTTAACTATATTATTTGTCAAGGAGATGACTTAAATATTTTTCTTTCATCTTTGAATGATACAATTACTAGTAAAATTAGTGCATTTGAAAGAAAAGATAGTGGATGGAGTCTAAAAAACATAAAATCTATAGACATGAATGTTAATAAATTCAACCCCCTGCGTGGTACTTCATACATAGACCTTCCCCGTGACATAAAATTGAAAAAGGCTGTTTTAAATGTAAAAAACAAAGATTATTTTTGTTTTAAATGGGCGTTACTATCAGCGTTATATCCCGTAAATAAAAACGCGGATCGGGTGTCATCGTACGCTAAACATGCAAATAAACTTAAATTTGATGGTATTTCCTTTCCAGTTAAAATTTCAGACATAGCAAAAGTAGAGAAATTAAATGATATTAGTATTAATGTTTTCGGGTTAGAATATAATAAAGAAAAACGATGTAATACTATAGTAGGTCCATTATTTTTAACAAAATGTCGTAAAACTAGACACATCAATTTATTATTTTTTTCCAAGGATACGAAAAATCATTTTTGTTACATAAAAAATTTATCGCGATTAGTTAGTAATCAAATTTCAAAACATGATCACGTTATGTATATTTGTGAAGCGTGTCTACTTCATTTTCCATCTCAGGAAAGGTTAAATAATCATGAACAATACGATTGTGCCTACATTTGTACAGAATTACCAAACAGTGAAACTTTAAAAAAGAATTGGTTTGGTCAACCTACTTCAAGTGATAAAATTAAATTTGACAGTTTTGAAAAAAAGTTAAAGATACCATTCGTAGTTTATGCTGATTTTGAAGCATTTTTAAAGCCAATAGAATCATGTTCTAACGATCCATCCAAACCTTTCACACATAATATTCAGCAACATGAAGTGTATAGTTTTGGTTATTATATAAAATGTTCATATGATGATAAATTATCAAAATATGTAACATATTGCGGACCCAACTGTGCACAAGTGTTTATGGAAAGTTTATCTAACAATTTGAAAGAAATAATTCGAAAAAATAGATTTCAAATATGTCCAGTTACGCTAACAAATGAAGACAACAACAAAATTTCAAACGCAACCATTTGTCATATTTGTGAAACAGAATTAGCAGAACCCTTTTATGATTTTGATTGGTACACAGGTAGTTTTAGAGGTGTTGCTCATGAATCATGTAGCTCGAAGTTCAGAACACCACGTCATATTCCAATATTTTTACACAACCTTAGTCACTATGATGCTCATTTTATTGTTCATGCATTAAACTTTTGTGATGGTGAAGTCGAAGTTATTCCTCAAAATAAAGAAAAATATATATCCTTTTCCAAAAAAATAAAAATAAATAATAATGAAGTTATATTGAGATTCGTAGATTCATTTAAGTTTTTATCATGTAAATTAGAACAATTAGCCAATAATCTCAGTAATGATCAATTTCAAGAATTACGTAGAAATTTCCCTAATGATGAAGATTTCATTCGTTTAAAACGGAAAGGGGTTTATCCATATGAATTAATGACTAGTTATGATAGTTTAAACCTAACGTCACTCCCCGAACAAAAACATTTTTATAGCTCGCTCACAGATTCCCATATTTCAAATGATGATTACAATCATGCTAAAGATGTTTGGGAACACTTTGGTTGTTGTAGTATGTTAGATTACTCAAACTTGTATTTAAAAACAGACGTTTTACTTTTATCTGACGTATTTGAAAACTTTAGAAAGCTATGCATTGATACTTATGATTTAGATCCTGCTCATTATTACACAGCTCCTGGTTTAAGTTGGGATGCAATGCTAAAATATACAAAAATAGAATTAGAACTTTTAACAGATTATGAGAAAATTGCATTTATTAGGTCAGGTATCAGGGGTGGTGTATCTCAATGTAGTAATCGTTACGCTAGAGCTAATAACAAATACATGGAGGATTATGATGCTGAGAAACCAAATTCATATATCACATATTTTGATGCCAACAATTTATATGGTTGGGCTATGTCTCAATATCTTCCTACTGGCGGATTTGAATGGATAAATCCGAATACAGATTTTAATGTGTCTGAGACATCAGACTACGGTTTCATTTTAGAAGTTGATTTGGAATATCCAGATGAACTTCATGATTTACATTCGGACTTTCCTTTGTGTCCAGAAAACATTTGTGTAGGCAATACTAATGAGAGTAAATTAATTCCAAATTTAAATAATAAAGATAAATATGTAATTCATTATAGAAATTTAAAGCAGTGCATAGAAATGGGGATTAAATTAATTAAAATTCATAGAGTTTTGAAATTTAAACAGTCTCCCTGGTTAAAAATGTACATAGATCTAAACACAAAATTAAGAACGTTAGCAAAATCAGATTTCGAAAAAGATTTTTATAAATTAATGAATAATTCAGTCTTCGGTAAGACTATGGAGAATATTGAAAAAAGGGTTAACGTAAAATTAGTTACACACTGGGAGAATCAGGGTAAAGCTTTAGGTGCTGCAGATCTAATTGCTAAACCACACTTTCATAGTCTTTCTATATTTTCGGAAGACCTAGTTGCGGTTCAGCTGCGAAAGACTAAGTTAGTATATAACAAACCAATTTATTTAGGGTTTTGTATTTTAGATATATCAAAAACCTTAATGTATGATTTTCATTATAAATATATGATTCAAAAGTTTAGTAAAATCAAATTATTGTATACAGATACGGATAGTTTAGTATATCACATATTTACAGATGATTTTTACACTGATATAAAACCTAACCTCCCCTCGTACTTCGATACCTCAGATTATGATTCAAATAACATTTTTGATTATCCAAAATTGAATAAAAAGAAATTAGGTTTTTTCAAAGATGAAAATAATGGTAAAATCATGAAAGAATTTGTAGGTTTACGATCTAAAATGTACGCTTTTAACTTAGAGAACAAGACTATAGCCAAGGCAAAAGGGGTAAATAAATGTATCACTAAAAAGATGACAATGAATTGTTATAAGTCTTCTCTTTTTAATAAAAAAGTGCAATATTACAGTATGCTTAGATTTAAATCAATTAAACACACAATTTTCACACAAAAATTAAATAAGATTGGTTTATCGTATAATGACACAAAGAGGTATATTTTAGATAATAACATTGAAACATTAGCTTGGGGTCATTATAAATTGCGTTAAATGTTAATATTTTTTACTTTTATGTCTGTGTGTAAATAAAATTTGTATTGATTGTAAAATTTAATTATTGTTTGATTGTAAATAATGTAAGATAATTGTGGTTTCTATTTGTGTGTATACATTTGAGTTGATTGTAAAATTCTGATGTACTAATTATTGTGTTAGAAATAGTATTCAAATCATTCTGTTTTATAATATAATTTTAGCATGATATAAATATTATTTTTTTAAACAACACTTTCATTTCTTATTTCACCCCTCTGAACTTTAGACGTGTGTAATGTTCCACTTTATCCATCCGTTTACTGCTATTGTGGCGGGGCCAAGTGGATGTGGGAAGTCAAATTTTGTAACAAATTTCATAAAATCAGTTACAGAAATATGTAATTGTGATTTTAATCAAATCACATGGTGCTTTGATGAAATGCAACCTTTATATAATTTACAAAATGTTAACTATCATCAAGGAATTCCAAATCTTAATATGTTTGATGGTGAAAACCCACATCTTGTCATTATTGATGATCTAATGCGAGAGTCTGATGGACGAATTGTGGATATATTTACAAAAGGTAGTCATCACAGGAATCTTAGCGTATTTTATTTGTCACAAAATTTATTTCATCAGGGTAAAGGTCAAAGAGACATTTCTTTAAATTCAAGTTATATAATATATTTCAAAAATCCTCGAGATAAAACTCAAATAAGATATTTAGCACGACAAGTGTCACCAGATAATCCAAAATTTATCGAAGATGCCTACAGGGATGCAACTTTAGAAGCGCATGGATATTTAATGGTAGATTTAAAACAGAATACAAACGATTTTTGTCGTATCAAGACAAATGTATTCCCATTTAATGGTTACTGCACAGTCTACGTCCCCACGAAAGAGTTTAAATACACCAAGAATCAAACAATTCAAATCATTTCTAAATGATGCATCGTCGACTCACAACGCATAAACATTTGCTAAACGCTTTGCATACGCTTAAACCAAAATATCAAAGAGCGTTACTTAAAACGTGTGATGAAGAAGAAATAAATTGTATTTGTGAATGTATTCATAACGTTTTACAAGGAAAGATACCTCTTAAAGATCAAGATAAACAAAAATTGAATAAACACAAAAATATACTCCGTAAACTGGTGCATAAGTGTAAACATAAACTAAGAAAAAATATTATTATACAAAAAGGAGGGGCTTTCTTACCAATAATATTAGGTGCAATATTGAGTGGATTAGTAAGTGGACTAGCCAGTTAACATGGAAAATGCTAAGAAAATGATACTTATTGAACCTGGATTGATTGAAAAATTAAAACAAGAAAATAAGGTTACTAGTAATTTGTCTCGATTAGATATTGAAATGCAAAATATTATGAATAGTAAGACGGAAGACCGAAAAAAGTGGATGTTATATTTACAAACACTACAAAGATACCTTCACTTTACCGAAGAGGATCGTCAACCACTCAGATTACCAATTTATTCTGATACATCTAATGAAGATTCAAATGGGTCTAAAATTGGTTTTAAAAATAAAGATAGAGATCTAAAAAGTTCAGTTGATGCTGAATCTTTGTTGGAAGAGAAAGGATCCATTAAAAGTATAGAAAGTGGGGCAAATCCACTGTATTCACCAACACAAATACTCAGTTTAATACCAAAAACTTATAATAAAAAAGGTGAGTCATTATTAAACTTAATTGGAACAAGTAAAAGTAAAATACGTTGGGATAATGAAGGCACAATCTTAATTGATAATGAAAAAATTCCAGGAAGTAATATTGTTGATTTAATAAATGATTCACTAAGACCCTTAAAAAAAAGTGATCCGATAGGGTGGGATAGATTTGCTAAAGCATTAAAAGATATTAAAGTACCACTTACTTATATTGGAAATCCAAAGAGATGTGAGTTTATTAAACAACTTCAAGCAAAAGATCTGAACAAAACCTCTGAGATTGAAGTTCATGAGTTTTCTACACCGAGCAGTGGAGATAAAAGATCTATAACTAAAATACGTAAAAAGATCGATTGGGAAAAATGGACCCCGTACTAGAAGAAATTAACAGGATTTATTATGATCCATCTAACCCCGCTGGTTTTGGTAGTATTGATAAATTATCAAAAGCTATGAAGGGTAAAATGGATAATAAGCAAGTAAAGGAATGGTTACAATCACAAGAAACATATACATTACATAAACCCAATTGGAAAAAATTCCCGCGTAATAGGTACATTCTATCAAATATTAATGAGCTGTGGCAAGCTGATTTAAGTGATATGCGAACTTATTCTCAATATAATGATGGTTTCAACTACATACTTTGTGTTATTGATGTATTTAGTAAATATGCTTTTGCAAGACCAATGAAAAAGAAAAACTCAGAAACAACTAAAGAATGTTTTGAAAGTATATTTACTGAAAGTAATTCAACACCTACTCACATACAATCTGATAAAGGTACAGAATTTGTTTCAAAAGATGTACAAAAATACTTTAAATCCAAAAAGATAAATTACTATACCACTAACAATCCTGATATTAAGGCTAGTATTGTTGAACGATTTCAAAGAACTCTAAAAATGAAAATGTGGCGTTATTTCACTCATAATAATACTTATAGATATATAGATGTTTTACAAGATTTAATTTACTCTTATAATCACAGCATTCACTCGAGTATTAAGATGTGCCCATGTGATGTAAGTTCCAACAATATTATGACAGTTTGGACTAATCTTTATGATAGAGGGTCAAACAAACTTTCCTTAGAAAATCCAAAACCAAATTTCAACGTGGGTGATTATGTTCGAATAACTAAATATAAACATGTTTTCCAAAAAGGATATGAATCAAATTGGAGTGATGAAATATTTATTATATCTTCAATAATTGATAGATCTCCATGGGTTGTTTATACAATAACAGATTTACAAAATGAACCAATAGTTGGTACTTTTTATGAAAGAGAATTACAGAAGGTCACTTACAACCCCACCTCACAATATAAAATAGATAAAATAATTGACACTCGTTATTCGGGTAACAGAAAAGAAGTATTAGTGAAGTGGAAAGGTTATCCAGATAAATTTAGCAGTTGGATTTTAGCTTCTAGTTTAAAAGAAATATGAATAAAGAAAGTTTTTATTTAACTTTGCTCAGCAATAGTTCAATGGAGTACTTTCCTGATAACAAGACCACAAATTTTTCAACAAAATTACCAAAAGCTATGAAATTAGAAGGTGAATGGTCGGTTGGAGTTGTTGAGTTTCAATATCCATGCACCATGTTTACTGTTCAAGATCGTGAAAATGTTGTATACATCACAAAAACCATGTTAATGCCTAATGAAGATAAACCGTCAACAGTGTACTACAAAAAACATATTCCCGCTACCAACTACGATAACGTTGAACATATTTTAGGGGCGTTAAATGGTATCAGAGAGAACTTGAAATTTCGTTATGATGAAATAACAAAATTTGTGTCTGTTTCTGTTTTGGATAAAAATATAAAATCCGTAACATTATCACCCAAATTAAGTTTACAACTAGGTTATGAACCAAATACAAATCTCCTAGACAGAAATTTTGGGAAGTGTCCTGCAAATTTACACTTAGGGTTACCATCTCAACTATTTCTATATTGCGACATTATCGACCCTCAGATTGTGGGTGATGTTATGACTCCGCTATTAAGAGTCGTTTCATTAGATCCTTCAAAATACATTTATGGTGCGAATAAAATGCACGTTTTCTCTCCACCTCACTACTTACCTGTTATGCGAAGAGAGTTCGATACACTGGAAATAGATATAAGATCGAGCACAGGACAAAAAATACCATTCCAGTTTGGAACCGTGTGTATTAAACTACATTTCCGCAAATTATAATAATGTATTCTCCTCATGATCATCATAAATGTCCATATGAAAATTATTATTCACATCAAGCTGGATCAGGAGTTGGAGTAATTTATAAGGGTTCACCATACCAACGTGGTCATGGTATTGGGAGCTTCTTAGGAGGGTTATTTAGATCAGTTTTACCTTTACTTTCAAGTGGTGCTCGAGTGGTTGGTAAGGAGGCATTAAACGCTGGAGTAGGACTTTTATCGGATATGGTTCAAGCCCGTCCTATGGAAGCCTCAATAAAAGATCGTCTAAAGCAAGTTAGTACGAACTTAAAACGAAAGGCTGATGACAAAATTGATCGATTTAACATGACAGGATCTGGGTATATAACTAAAAGAAAACGATTGACCTCGTTCATTCCACCACTAACAGCTAAAGTGAAAGCTACGAAAAAATTTGGTCTAAAACCAAACAACATCAAAGATATATTTTCAAATTAAGTATGTCTTTCCTTCATAATCATTCTTGTGAGTGCGTTAAGTCAGAATTAGATTTGTTTGCATTACCGTCTACACAAACAAGCATTGAAAATGGATTGTGGATTCACTATAATCCAATTTCATCTCTTGCTGATGATGGACCTATCGAGTTTCAAGTTCCTGGAACAGGCGATGACTACATAGATTTGTCTCATACATTACTCCGCATAAAGGCAAAAGTATTAAATCAAGATTCAACAAACTTGATATCAGCTACAGCAGTAGCACCTGTAAATAATTGGTTGCATTCACTTTTTAGTCAACTCGATGTTTATTTAAACCAAAAACTTGTATCACCACCTAATAATACCTATGCTTATCGAGCATACGTGGAAACCCTTTTAAACTATGCTCCTGCTGCTAAACAATCTCATCTTACTTGTAGCCTTTGGTATGAGGATACAGCAGGAAAAATGGATTCCACAGATGATAAAAACATAGGATTTGTTAAAAGACAGGAATTAGTTAATGAAAGCAGGGAAATAGAAATGATTGGTCATCTTCATGGTGACATTTTCAATCAAGATAAATTTTTAATTAATGGTGTTGAAATGGGTGTAAAATTAGTTAGGTCAAGAGAGAGTTTTAATTTAATTGCTGGTTCAAATGATGTAAAGTTTAAAGTTCGCATTACGGACGCAACTCTTATTGTTCGAAGAGCACGAATTAATCCAAGTGTATTACTCGCACATCAGAAAGTTTTAGCTTCTACCACTGCTAAATATCCTATTACTCGTGCTGAAGTTAAAGTTTTAACAATTCCATCAGGTGTTCAAGGAAAAACTCTTGATAATATATTCTTGGGACAGGTACCCAAAAGATGTATTATTGGATTTGTGAGCAATTCCGCATTTAATGGTTCACTTACTAAAAATCCATTTAACTTTGAAAACTATGGTATTAACTCTTTCAGCTTATATATTGATGGTCAACAAATACCTTCAAAAGCTTTGCAACCATCTTTTAATAATAATATATTTACATCGGCATATCATACTCTATTCTCAGGGACTGGTATTCACTTTCTTAATGAAGGAAATGCAATCTCTCGTGAACAGTATGCCAAAGGCTACTGTCTTTTAGCATTTGATTTAACTCCTGATTTATCAGCTAACTCATCAGCTCATTGGAATCTCATAAAGCATGGTAGTGTAAGATTAGAAGTACGATTTGAATCCTCACTAATACAAACAATTAACTGTATTGTTTATGCTGAGTTTGATAATATTATTGAAATAGATAAAAATAGAAATGTTACTGTAGACTATAGTAGTTAAGGTTATAATGTGTGTTGTGTTTTAGATTTATGTGTTATGCTTAATACATTTTGTGTATATGTAACTAAAGGAAACATTATAAAATTAAATAAAACAAATTGTATGCAATGTATTATTTTTTATTTCTTTATAAACTCCCTATTTAATTTCTTCCGTTCTTGGTTTTTTGACGATCTTGGGTTCTTCGCTTCATTCCTCCTCCAAGTTGTAGCTCATCATCATATAATGAATCGAACAGTTCACGCTTCTCCATTTCTTCACAAACTTTAGACATTTCCTGATTTAATTCGCTGTTGAATAGTTCCATATTCTCTTCCATGGATGTGGAAAAGAAAGCACTGATGCACACTTCACTGAAGTTTTCCATCTTTATACCAAAGAATAAGCAGAATAAGTAGTAGTTCAATGTTGGTAGACCAACTGATGTCCAATTTCAAATAATACCCAATATTTATAGTCACACACGACAGAAGTACTTTAAGTAAACAGAATCACATTAACTAATGATCATTGTTAAAAAAGTATTTTTTAACTTTCTCACTTTCTGCTATTGTCTTTGTAATATTGTATACGAGGGCGTTTGTGTTGTCGTAGATGCTATCGTTATTATTCTTTACATAATATTTAATTCTCGTGGTAGCATGTTTCCAATGATCAGTAGTTGGAATCTTGCATAGCTTTTTCATATCGTACATTTCAATTTTTATGAGATGCGTCGCTTGGTCTCCGTCGTCAGAATTAGTAGAAATGTATGATACACCATCTCTAGCGGCTCGTGCAACGGTTGACGATAACAGCTTTTTGCTCTTTTTCATTTTTGATTCTAACCCAATATTTATAGTCACACACGACAGAAGTACTTTAAGTAAACAGAATCACATTAACTAATGATCATTGTTAAAAAAGTATTTTTTAACTTTCTCACTTTCTGCTATTGTCTTTGTAATATTGTATACGAGGGCGTTTGTGTTGTCGTAGATGCTATCGTTATTATTCTTTACATAATATTTAATTCTCGTGGTAGCATGTTTCCAATGATCAGTAGTTGGAATCTTGCATAGCTTTTTCATATCGTACATTTCAATTTTTATGAGATGCGTCGCTTGGTCTCCGTCGTCAGAATTAGTAGAAATGTATGATACACCATCTCTAGCGGCTCGTGCAACGGTTGACGATAACAGCTTTTTGCTCTTTTTCATTTTTGATTCTACATCAAAAAATTGATCAATCGACTGCGATTTCCTTTTTCCATCATCGCGTGTGTTCTTAATGACGATGTCGTCACTCTCTTCTTCGTGCTGAGGGGAGAGTGGCGAGTAGTAATACTGTTTATAGGTATTTTCATCGAAGTTGAATGATTTCTGCAACAACAGAGTTATCACGTTAATATCAATTTGTTTACACTTAATCACATACACACGTAAGGAAACAACTACAGAAATAAAAGTAAGTTTGTCAATAGAATAAACACTTACCTCCATGGTCATTGATGTGTTGAAGTAACACAAACGTAGTATTGGTAGACGTATACAATCCACTGTGGTCAAACAACCATAGACTGACTGCATGACTGCAACTGTTCGATCTTATATAGCACCATTCTTATCTAAAGCAAATTCCTAAGTACAACGAAATAATTAACTCTATGAATCATCAACCTGTTTTGTGACTCCCACAAAGAATGCGGTTTAATATTTACAAATCACTATAATTAAATATTCACAAAACGAAAGTGATAGTAATTAACTCTATGAATCATCAACCTGTTTTGTGACTCCCACAAAGAATGCGGTTTAATATTTACAAATCACTATAATTAAATATTGAACATTCCTATGACAACCATTGAATAGATTGGTACTGTAATAATCTGCTAATAACAGTAAAATCATGGATACACTAGAATTACAAAAACATATGAAAAAGATTCATCCCAGTCTAGAAAATAATGTTTATGCTGCTAATAGACTGCCTATGTATACCCATGTACCAACGTATATAATATGCAATTTGGATGCGGATGATAAACCAGGTTCACACTGGGTAGCTGTACATATCGATACGAATAACATCGGTCAATATTTTGATTCATATGGACGTACACCTGAGCGATATCATCTCCAGTTTTTGAAAAGGAATTGTAAGAGATGGAGCTGGAATGTTGATAGGATTCAGAATGATTGGACTTCAGTTTGTGGTGAATATTGCTTAATGTATTTGCTATTTAAGTTTCAGGGACGTTCAATGCATAGTTTTACGAGCATATTTACAGGGGACACACTGTACAACGATATTTTAGTGGATGAGATGTTTCGCTCCTATTTTATAAGTAGATAAGGCTACAATTTAAATGTTCATCAATAATTATTTTTACACAAGCCAGTTATTATACGAGTATAAGCAACAACATTTTGGAAATAAAAATGGTAGTAAAATGAAGGAATGTGTTTTATTGATGATTCAGAAAAGCGAGGTATAGAAAAGCAGTAATAAGCGGGGTGCACAATGAGTAATAGATAATGGGACGCTAATGATAGATAATTTGACGCTAATGACGGTACAGGTCCACCGAATATCAATTAGATATGAGTAAATCGATCTGCACATCTCCGAAACCGTGCATCCTACACAAAAATGGACCACAGATTCGAGCTCAGAGCACATCAAAACCATACCAACCATACCAAACTTTTTTTTTTTTTTTTTTAGGATTCGTCGTCCGTCGACGACCGATGAGGGTGGTGACTCAGGAGTGAGCCAGAACCGGCATATCCTATCTACTCGCCATAATTACGTATCTACTTAATTTATTATCTTCTGCTTACTTCTGGAAACCGTGTGAAAAGCATTTCCAATCAGATTAGGACCACAATAAAGCATAAGAGTACACAGGATTCAGTAAATGATTCTGAATATCCCTTGCATTTAAATTTTCAGTCGGTTATTAAAAAAAAAATTGGCTGTTCCATACGTTTTGACCGCGTAGATATTGCAATTTTCTATGAAATAGCCTTTTTTTTGATAGCCTTATTATAATTTCTACGTTTAGTACAGTTGGCGTGTCGATGTCCCTGCCACCCTTTATACTGCCTAAGCAACCTAAAATGGTCTAAGGCGGAAACAAAGGTTTTTATAAGATGCTACTAGTTAAGTTACGTAATAGTGACCAAACGCATAATTATTTCGACTCTATTCTAAAATAAGCCATTGTTCTATCACAATGAAGTTATAGACGACGTCCGGTACCATATTTCAAAGCGCTATCCAATCTTCAAACGTAATACTTTATTACAACAGGACTTTCAGGGCACCTGCTCGCAGCATGGGTCTACTTGCCCCGTTGACAATAACTTTTACAATTCTACAATATAAGATTTTTGCAGTAAGATAATTAATACATCCGTTACACTATAAGCCTTTCTCTTGCATGGCATGGCAAGAACTTATAAAGGTTGATTTAAAATAGTGTCCATAGAGTTTCTGGCCCGTTCTGACTACTACGCTTTGGAATGAGCAAACAGTTTCATGTTTCTGACTGACCAACTCCTTGACAATTCAAAAGTGCCTTTTTTGAATTTGAGTATTGGTCATTAACAAAGAAAATATTTTTCTGCCGGTATTTTGGATTCAAACTAAGTCTTTTTCAAGTTTGTCTCTTTCGCAGAAAATTTATATCAGCTTTTTGTAAGCCGATTGCAATCACTGCGTCTTCAGGGTTCATAACGTCAATGCGACGAAGTGTCACTTTGATTTTTGAGAATAAATAAAATTGAAAGCTGGTCGAGGCTGATTATCTGACTAAACAGCCATATGTCTATAAAATATCTTAACTTTGATTTGGCCAAGACAATCTTTGCGAAAGAGTGTATTTATAAATTCAAGTCGTCGTAGAATTTAAAATAGTTTTTCAAATACGATCTTCAGGGCTACTACAGTATCAAATTTAAAAATCCATTTAGTATAAACTAAATCTTAAGTATGTCCATGATAAATGCTAATAAAGCATAAACTTTCTGAACAAATATTTTTTAAAGAAATAGTTAATCGAAGCCAAATCACTTAATTCGGTCCTAACTCTGACTAACTAAAACCATATTTTCTTTACTCGTAATTAGTTCAGATAATATAGATTTAACGCCATTTTGAGCTGTTAAGTATGAACATATTACCTAGTCTAGTTATTCATTTTGATTTTTCACCACATCAATTATTATTATCTTACATTATCCTCGGTTTTTCATTGGAATTCTTTTAGCGCCACTAATCAAACATCAATGGAAAGCGATTTTTTATAACATAACTAGCTGACCCCGCGAATTTCGTACCGCCTCAGATTATGAATTATGCTTTCTTTTTTCGTGAAATTTACCCATGTTTTAATAGTTTAATAACTATGCTATTGCTGCTTTTCGAGGTTGAGGCAAATCCAACAAATCAAATATCATAAAATCAGTCCAGCCGTTTTTAGTTATAAATGGTGTCTAATCCGACTTTGTTTTATTTATATTAGAGATTTATTATATGTATATATAGATAATCATTATCATTACTTTTTTGAATAACACAGAATAAGTGTCTGTGCTTATTCACATAATAATGTTATTTAGATCACAATATGTTTTCTTTAGTACTATATCGCGCCAATAAATGTCATTACGTGTTTCTACATTACGTAATCAAAATTTATTCTAGAATACTTTAAATTGATTATATCTTTTGATAGAGTGAAGCGATTGTGATGAAACAAAGACTAATCGTAACTCCGAGTTCTACACTATATTCGAGTATATATAAAAATTAACCATATTGGTTTGGTAATTTTTTACGTGGAACCTGTTCAAATAGATAATCTCTCACATCCAAACAGTCAACAGACAAAAATGCCAAAAATTGATGAAATGGCAATTGTTGGTTATCCTTTAACACACCAACTTTTTTTTTGTATTTGCAATGTACAGAAACGCGTCGATTTCAGATTTAGATATTATATGTATAGAAGGAAAAGAAGATATACATTAAGTCCCAGACATGAATAATGTAGAGCCTACGCTCGTTAGTAAATAGATACTGGTACTTATTTATCTTAGCTCATTTTATCTGAGCTGAGCAAATACACAAAAGGAGTACAAAACTGGTTCTAGGTGCGTAGGTTTCTGTCTTATTTCTTGTGAAATAATAGGCACGTCAAATATTTTAATTAATATTTTTATGGTAATAAATATCTTTGTATTCGAAAAGAGCCGAAAAATCAATGAGAAAACCAAATATTTATTTTCCCCACTATGCTATCAATTATATATTCATGATATGTGGTAAAATTTGTCAAGGAATTGTTTCTACTTTTATTTTTACCCATTTTCAATGGTAAGTTTTTTTTATAAGTCTTAAATTTCTCGTATAGCTGGTCAAAATACCTCTATAATCTATTCACATGTATGTCGCAGCCAACTGGTTAAATTAGCCGTTCAGTTAACTGCCTGGCCTTTAGAAGTAGTGCTCGCCTCGCTTCGCTCTCTCGGCTCGCACGCGGTTGATCACAGTTCTAACCTAACCTAACCCATTTGGTCGGGGTACCCTGGCTTAGTTACTGCAACCAATATGGCTCGCGCGTGATTGGTTACAGACTTCCAACCTAAACTGTAATTGAATATTATTCAGGCCGTTAGTTGAACGGCCGCCGTTTAGTTAAAAGGCTAGGCGGTTAACTGAACGGCTAATTTAACCAGTTGGCTGCGACATATATATTGTACCTGTGTAACTCGAAAAGGTCGAGTTGTGTATCGAATTTCTGTTATATTTCACCTCTGAAACTCCTCCTTAAGATTTGTTGTTTCAGATCGACGAAGTTGGAGTCAGCCGAATACATAGACAAGCTGTAAACTTGATTAGGGGGTTGAAAGAAACAACAAACAACGAAAGAAAAATCAAGGGAGAAGAAGCCGTTTGCGCTGGTACTTACTCAAATAAAGTGAATAAATTCTTTGTTGAAAGGGGATTCGAATACGATACGACTTATTTTGATAAATAGAACGTGAATGTCAACACGTTACGGGCATATTTTACAATAAGGGAGCGTATGAGTAAAACAAATTACTTAAATTGTGTGTCAGGTGTCGTGAGGTGAGACAAACATGAGGGTAGTCGGCACGGCGCGGCAGCGTCGCGACGTCTGTACGACAGACGCTGTAATTGCAACACACCGGTTTATGTGCCCGCAATAACTAATCTTTCTTTTCTTGAGCGCCATTTTTTAGCGGGTGACATTTTATTTTGCGGCTCGAAATATTACATCACGAACGCAGGGGTGGTCTTCCTGTGTTGTATTGTTAGGGAACTCTCTTTAGATGTTCTATTACATTGATTGCGTGTAACGCAGTTTTTTTCATTATTACATAAATTAGAGATATGTTATTTATTTAGTAGGCTATAATCTTTCATCTTCTACGGTTTTTACCTAACAGTTTTTACGGCTTTACCCTGAGTAGTACACTGCTCCTACTCATAATCCCTAGCGGAAATACCACAACAGAGTTTCCAGAGAAGTTGAATGGCTGGTCACTGGCCTATATTTTAAGATCAACACATTGAAACATAACAATCGTATCAGCGTAGAGATTACGTTCATAAACAATAACAATTTTAAAATGAAAGCATCTGAAGACGCTTCCATTAAATTGATCGCGCGTAAGAACGAGTAGTAAAAATAAAACGGGTAAAAATCTCGATCGGTTGCGTAAAGTTGAAAGGAGGATAGGAAAGCGGTGGCTCCGACGACCCTCGGCGTCCTCGAACTTTGACAGTTTATATGAGCCGTGTAATGGCGCCTTAAACTAAATAAAGCTTTGCATTTGGCTCGTGTATCGTAACCCCCCGCTACGCTTGCTTTGTCTCGACTAGATTAGAACTTGCTCCAGCAACGGATCTTCTGTAGGTGGGTAAGTTTATTTCCATTTTAATAAATTCTGCCGCTCTTTCGATTTTCTATTTCAAATTCTGAGACCGGCTTAATTTGGTCTCGCGTTTCTTTATTATGCTGTAGAAATAGTGAGCGAGGATACGCTTTTAGTCATTGAATTCACAATAATTTAAGTGCAATTAATGGGGACTGTGTTATTCATGACATCATCTATAACAATGACAATAATTCAGGCCTATCAATTCATGTTTGCTATGTAATCACACCACAATAATATGGCATACGTAAGTAACTGATTACTCGGGCACGGCTGCACAGATAACTATATGCTGTGACCTCAGGTGCCGTACGTGGTCTATGTGTATGTGGAGTAGGTGCGTATGTGTCGACGACGAGACTAAGTACAGAGATAGGATGAGTGATGTGGCTGTCATCGCCGCAGGCAGCTTGGACTGAGTCCAGTCACGAATGCAAATTCATACCAGAAATTGACTCACTATGCTTTCCAGGCATATTAGTGCGAATTTCGGCGGATTAGCCCCCGCTACGGGCTACATGTCGTGGCTTTTGTGTATAATGTTAGATGCTAGTGGATTTTAGTACGCATAATTAACGAATACTAGTTGTGTGGCTAATTGGACGATGCTAACATCGGAATGGAGCACACACCAATATTCCATTGAACTAATTGAATTAAACCAATACCTACTGTGTGCTTGTCCTTGGTTTTGATTAGCTCTGGATCGAAAGAGCTGAAAGTCAAGGACAAGATTTGCCCGGCAGTGGAATGATGCAGGCTAAGCAGTATTAGTAATAGTAATCCTTGATTATATTTTATTTCTAACATTCACTTTCAAACGCGCATCTAGTTACATGCTTAAATTTCGTATGGAGTCTTTCACGCTTCAGGCGGAGCGCGACTACTACGAGCTATTTTGCTACTCTCTAGGGAGTCGTAGGGACGTCGGATTAGTTTCAAACTTCAGCTTCATTTTCCAATGATGACGATGATAATGGGCCAGTTTCGAAAAAAGCTTAAAGCAACACAATATAATGGTTTAGACGCAAACTACCTACTAAAATTTGCCATTAATGTCTAAATATGACGGGAAATTCGTTAAGTCCAAAAATGTGTAATTCTTAAGACGCGGATGGCTAGTTTTTAATCGACTTCCAAAAAAAGTGACTATTGATATAACCTCCTCCGGTTATATCAATAGTCACTTTTGCAAAGAAAAATAGAATTTCTACAAAGGCATCCTTCTTCTAAAAAAACATGCGTGACTTTTATTTTTTTATTCATTTAATGTATGTTAATGGTAAGCAGAATCTTTTTGCAAACTCAGATTCAATCCAAAATACCTATTGGCAAAAAAATCCAAAATATCAGTTGGTTCCAGCAATACAGGAACTCTATATCAATAGTGCGTCTACAACTACAGTTAGAGCCCATGTAGATATGCATCATATCACTTAATATCTAACAACTGAGCTAATATTTGGCTATCAGTTGCACTTAACTGCAATTGGCAAGACCACAACGGACTCTGCAATGGCGCTATCTGTTTTCGATAAACAAGTAGTCGAAATCAAATGGGAAACCCGATGTAGGAAACTGTGCGGTTAATAACTTGATTAGAAATGTAGGCTTTATTTAGCAACAGAAAATATCATCATTCTCCTTCCATGCCCTTATTCCAATTTATTTGTGGTCGGCGCAGCATGTCTTTTCCTTCCATACTTCTCTATTAGTCGTCATCTCGATAGTCACCCCCTTTCTAACCATATCATCATTCACACAGTCTATCTACCTTCTTTTGGTCTTCCCCTACCTACTCTTTTAACCATCAACACTCTTATTCAAAAGTTTCCTCACGATATTTTCCTCATTCCAGATACAGCTGAATACCAGTATTTTACATGGAGCGACTGCCTATCTGACCTCCGCAACCCAGTTATTGGGTAATACGATACCCCTTGGTAAGACTGGTTATCAGACTTTCGGGCTTCTGACGACCCGTAACGACTGTCAGAGATCATGTATGACAGAAGGGACCAACGGCTTAACGGGCTTTCCGAAGCACGAAGGGTCTTGGTATATAAAGACGGTCACCAATCCACGGACCAACCGCGGCAAGCGTAGCTTAACCTGATTGATCGGACCGTGCGGCTGTTATTTCTTAGCCAAAAGACCCTCCTCATTAAATTAGACAATATATTTTTCTAAAATTTAACGATGTGTTCTGGGGCTTCATTATTTTGTATGTTATAATACAAAACACTTATTTTAATTTAGTAAAGTTTCTCTTTAATTTGTTCATTGAGAAAATAAATATCTACAAACAGAAGACTAGGCCACAACATTTTCACCCGTGGACAAAAAAGACCGTAAGGGTTAACGTCAAAAAGACGGCAGCAACAATGAGACAGGATGACGTCTGCTAATAAAAGAAAGTTGTGATTGCCATTCTCTCTGCCAAACGTGAATTTTTGTTATATCATTTTCCCTTTAGACAGTTTTTGGGAACCCGTTTTCAGAGAGCATTTACGGGCTGATATGAAACGATAAGTATAAAGTTTAATTTAAAAGGTACCTATGCTCTTTATCTTTACCTTCAAGAAACCAAAAGTTAATCATTAAAAAAAAAATTACACCAATTTTAATTTATATTCAGTTTTGGTACATTCATGTTATAAGTACTTGAGAGCAGTGTAATGGCCCCGCCTTACGCAGGCAGCAGGCAGGCGCTTTACTTTATGTAAATAATTTCATCACGACTGCTCTAAAAACGGTGAAGAAAAACATCGTGAGGAAAACGTCCTACAACCAAAAATTCGAAGACATGTGACATGTACCAACCCGCACTGGGACTGCGTGGCAGATTTTTAGCCCACTCCCTCTCGAAGAGAGGAGGCCTGTGTCAAAACAGTGGGAATATTATAGGCTTAATATGTATGTTATACTTATGTCTTTAAAAAGCAAACTGAACATCCGAAGTTGCCCCGAGTAAACAGTAATGTAACTGTAAAACAGGCTGAAGTATCCTAATAAAGCGAACAGCCAATAAGCACGGCTCCTACTTTGTTAAACTGTAATAATTTGACCGTAAAATGCAGGGATTATCTCTAACTCCCAAATCAATTTGCAAAAGATTAGGTGAGGAAAAGTTTTCTTTTGTTTTCTTGTTCTTGTTTCAAAGACAGTTTGGAAAAGTTATCTGTTTGATGCCAATATTTACTTAATTCAGTCTTCTTTTCTTCTTTACTCTTAATTTACGAAACATAACCTTTTTTGCAAACGCCTTCATCAACCAGCTTCTTCCCGCGACTCCTTCCGCGTGAAATTTCTTGTTTTAATGTAAAATATATTCTATTGATGTGCCTCGTTACTTCCTTTTCGTGTGCTTTGGCTCCTAAGGGTCGTAGCGTGATGTTAAAGCCAAGCCTGCCTCAAGAATTGGACTATCAAATAAAATAAAAAATATCCGGTTCAAACAAAAAAAAAACAAACAAACTCTTTAGCTTTATTATACTAATATATTATTATATATTAGTAAATATTACCAACAACTAAACTAATTAACTAAAAGGAAAACCTTTCAAAGTGTAAACAGTTCTGTGTAAACACAAATACATATGTAAAAATGAGCAAAACAAAGCAATTTCGATCTCTCACCGCCGGAACTCGATGCTGGCAAACACAAGATTATGACGTGTAAGAAAACATGGCTGTTATACCATGTTTATATCGGATTCTTTTCTACTTATTTTGTTACAGAAACACTATCTAATATAGTTAGATATGTGTGATTATTGAAGTCAAAGTGAAAATCAAAGCATTTATTTCTAACAGGCACATAAAAGGCACTTTTGAAAGTCGAAATTTACAATAAAGTAGAATTGATTCTAGTTGCCCCTTCCAAAAGGTAGTTTTCGTATAGAGAACAATGGGCAAAATCTCCGCCATCACTCTTTTAAAATTAAAATAAACATCCTCGAAAATAATCCTGTCTGTTTCAGGAAAATCTGGTAGTCTGTCTGGTCTTTAAAATGAATGAAAGAAAAAGTTTTATCCTACTTTAAGAATGACTATCCTGTCTCTGGTACCCTTGGGTGTCATAAAAGGCTGCTAAAGGTTGGTCGCGGAGGCAGATGACCGCTACCCTTAGGGCTGCGAAGGTCAACCCGAAAGGCAGCTTAGCAACTAGCTAACATTATGTTACAGTTTTTGCATATCAATAATGGAGAATTAGGTACCAGTTTTGAAGAAAGATAATGTAAAAAACATAACATAACATCACGTCTGTATACCTCAATTTTTTAGGCAGAGGTGCACCTTTTTTTTTTATTTAACTATGGCATCTCGCAGTTCATCCTTTATGAGGATGGCTACTGCTTAACCGGACTTTCCTGTGGATGCCTCGAATTAAGGCCTCCAGCCAGGGCATACAATAACTTAAAAACTAAGCGACAGCGCTAAGGGTAACCCCCTGCGGGGTTCGGACCTCGGCTCAGGGCGTCGCTGGAAGAGGACAGCAAGGGACAGGCTGGATCGGTATTATTATTAGTGTTTAGGGGCGAATTTAAAACTACAGGCTCAGCTGCGCGGGCTGGCTCGAGCAAGGGTTGGGGCGGGCACGGTGATGGTGCGGGACGTCGCGACGGGCCTCGGCGACGAGGACGGAAGGACGGATGTCTGAGCTTGTGTTTGTGTTGTCGACTGAGAGTACTCGTGGCCTTACTGCTCTCCTGGAGGAGGGTAGTGGCGTCGTCGGGGATAGTGAGGGTATGCCTTGGTCGGCGAATCCTACTTATGCGGGAGGGAGTGTATCGGGAGGCCGCCGCAATCAGGGGATTGGGGTGCTTTATGGCAGAGTCAAAGAAGCGCTTGGAGAGGCGTTTCATGAACTGCTGGATGGTGGGGAGTCTGAGATCTAGATGCAGATTCACATTTCGGACATAGAAGGGGGCTCCCGTGACCTTTCGGAGGAAACGGTTCTGGAGGGTTTGCATTTTATGCAGAAATCGCGGCTTGGCGTGTGCGAAGACTACGCAAGCATAGGTCATGATGGGACGGATGACCGCGGTGTAGAGGCGCAATTTGCACTTGAGTGACAATTTGCTGCGGGCAGTTATCATGGAGTGGAGCCTACCGAGAGCGAAAGAGGCGCGCGAACGCGCCGTCTTTATGTGCTCGTTGAAGGTGAGGTTGTGGTCTAGGATGACACCTAAGTATTTGGCTCGCTTTCCCCAGGGGATCGGCTTGCCATACATAGAGATCGGGCGCGGGAGGGGGGGCAGAGGTGCACCTATAGTACACTCACATTTCACCAGTTATGCATGTTTATGACGTGGTACGGCATTTCATAAAAACTTTCAAGCCCTTGTATTTGATTTTAATGAAACTTCATACGCATAAGCAGGATACAAAGGTCTAAAAAGTTAGTAAAGAACATTTCCAAACTGCAATGGAAAATTTAAAATCGGTCTAATTTGGCTGTAATAATATTTTTCGAAAATGTTCTTAACTAACTTTTTAGACCTTTGTAGGATACAAATATGCGTATGAAGGTTCATTAAAATCAGTTCACTAATTTCGAAAAACAAGGGCTTCAAAGTTTGTGTGAAATTCCGTACGTCGTAAACGCTCTTAAGGCCATGTAAATATAGCGAGCCTAATGCCACCGGGCATAAATCCAAACTCCGGACTGCCACTGAGAAATGAAGGAAAAACAACGTCGAAAAGAAATGCAGGATTAGAATCTCAATAGAAAAATAAAGTGAACAGAAATACTTGAACAAGTAAAGCAATAACCAATAAACATCGGCGGGACACGGCCACAGCATCTCTAGTAGAGAACAAATAAGACCGGCACTCACACCTTGGTCCCACAGCGCGGATGTCGCCGTCCCGCACTTGGGCTTAATGGTGCGTGTAGACCGCCCGATCTGCATGTGAGAAATGCAACTATTATTGATTTGCACTATAAATATTCTAACACAATGGCGTCTTTATTCAAGTATACTAGATTTTTCTCTTTGTGTTGCGGGATTTCTCTACACAGTGTAGTTAAGGTACAGACGCTTCCAAGTAGGTATATCTTACTTTTGTCCTTCTGTCTGTCTCTCTTATAATAAGTTGTAGCTATATAATCATACAACATAAATAAACTGATTGTTATGCCACTGCCAAGACGGAGTAGGAGAATTACAAATTCAATCTACATAAACTCACGCCTTCGTCCCTTGGGCAGAAACTACAGAATGCCACCTGCTACGATCCTTACATACTCGTTTTGCTTCGTATAAGTATAAGTTATACACGCACCGCCGCGCCGGTGCAAGTACTACGCACCTCCTCAGTCCTTTTGAAGAACATCGCCAATAATACAAATTCAATCTCCACTGGTAAAGGGATAGTCGTAAACTGAAAACCTCTAATCAGTACCACACCTTAAAGCATTAAAGTCCTGCTCACATCACAACATAGAAATAGCAACAAAGCAACCGTTATCTCCCATTATACCCGATCCGTGAACTGTGTACCTACCCAATCCGTAGACGCCAATTACCTATCCCATAATCAAGGAGATTCGCGAAAGGGTTCGGACGGGGCTCAATCAAACTTTGGCAATCATCGCGCCTATCTAATCTCCTGGGTAACAATGTAACCGGGATTGGATACTCAGTGGACCACATTAACTACCTCCTTATTTATATGTAATGATAACAAGGCTAACAGGACAAACCCTAGTTTGCGAGCCTTTTATTGCGTCCACGTAATTATTGTATGGACATTCTGTTTGTTAGTGCGACCCGCCACGAGTTTGTGAAAGGTAAAATTAATTCTATATTCAACTGGTGATCTCAAGGGGCTCTGTTGTTGTAGTTGTTTGCTCTTCAGGAGCACCTGTTCAATGTTATTTAGTTAGAGTCACGTCTATAAGCTGGTTTTAACTGCGACTAAAAAGATACGAGTAGGTAAGTCGTTCTTTGTTAACTGAGCAACCGCTCTCCAATCAGGGTGAACTCTGGCCGAGTACAAACGTTCAATTTCAAATCCATTTATGTATCGTATGATATATGACTCCCATTGAATATGAAGTAGGCACAGACTTTCTATATAGCTACATTAAACTAGACGGTTTAATTTCCGGTGGCCTGGAAGCATCCGCTACGAAAAAGTGTTAATTGAATGTGAACGCGTGTTTGCGGAGATAGAAACGGATCTAAAAAACGATGTTTCTGTTGTTTCGTGAATAATAAATCAATAAACGTTCTAAAACTCATGTATTCTACACGGCTTCGCAAAATAAACCATGAGTCGATATCCGTAGGTGATGTGCAAACAAAATGTAAGTTCCATAGAGATGTAGATTTTAGTCGTGTCTCGATTTATTACGTCGAAACTACGTGTACCTTTAACTGGGTGCTATAAAATTATAAAGCCAGTTCTGACAACCAGTTGGACTGGTTGTCGTTGGTAAGCCGAGGGGTATCGTATTACCCAGTAACTGGGTTGTGGAGGTCAGATAGGCAGTCGCTCCTTGTAAAAACTGTTTTTTTTTTATAATTTCCGCTGACTTGGTGGTCAGCGCCCTTTTTTACATTCTTTATTTTTATATATAATTTTTCTTTTTATTGGGAACAGGTACATAATACTGGTATTCAGCTGCATCCAGTTAGACTGGAAGCCGACCCCAACTTAGGAAAAGGCTAGACAGATGATGATGACAGAATTAATCACACAGGACACATCCTTATCACATAATTCTATCAAAAGTAATTACACGCCTAAGATAACTATAACCCTAAATGAGAACGAACCATTAACGGTAACTGTTATAGAAATACGACTAGTTCGCTAAACAGGATGGCAAAAGAAATGGGTTGGTTGAATAATTCATGGGAGGAACAAATAAAATGGATCCCACAATCAAGCTGGCTAGGAAATGTTTAATTGAATTGTGATGTCGTATACAAAGAAAGGGTCAGTTAGCGTGAAAAGTAGTCTGGAACGGCTGAGTCGGATAATCTAGTCTAATGAAAATCTAGTAATAGCTAATGGATTGCTTTTAGCCAGAGGATGTGCTAGACTGGGTGCCGAAATTAAAACAGAAGCTTCAGTTTGAGAACCTCAAATGACAGCTTGAAAGGTTTTTGAAGGAACTTTGCTTTATTTAAATAAGTTATTTTCCGTAGCTGAAATATAAATGTAAAACTAAATAGTCGATTGATATGGAAATGGAATGCTCCTTGTTACGTCATAGATCTAGTGAAATCCGGCCGCTTTCATTGTTGTGTACCGATCCTTATGTAAAGTTGTACAATTTGATTACCAAACTCAGAAAAGAAACCAATTTATTCCTGGACGCTCTCTTCCAATTTCATTGTCCTGTTTACGATTTGCATAAATTAATTTTGCTCACAAATAATTAGATGCTACAGTTACTATCGTTATATTGTCAGTCTATCAAAACAAAAGAAAAAACAAAACTTATAGTGCGAGTGACGAGTGACGTTTGCGCAGACAAGACTCAGCACCGATGTCGTTCGATCGCGTTAAAAATCCTGAAAGCCGAATATACGACAACCTACATTAGTAATCTTCTGCGGAGTCCTTACTACGGATCTCGATGTAATCTGCACTTTCATCAGTGTTGCCAGTAAGTGCCATTTTTCTAATTCCATTAAAACGATGGATGTTTGTATCTAGCCGGTGTCTTGCTGGGTGCGAATATTTATATCCTAAGAATTTGTAACTAATGGAGCCTGTCCAAGACGAGACAGCAGAAAGATGACAACAATGCCCCCCAAGGGCAAGCCACTACTTCTTACAAAAACGACATTAATATTCTACACCGACCGGTGGTGGAGCTGCTTTTAACTTTATGGGACATCACGCGAATTGAAGAAGGCAGCCAGACGAAGAAATTAACTTTTTAAATTAACCTTTTCACTCGCTCGGCTGGATAGAGCAATGGAGGGGAGAATAAAATGCCACCTATGTGTCTTTATTTCGGTTTGGGCACACAGATTAACAAAAACTTTGTGGATCAGGAAATATGATGTTTGTTAACTTTGTGCAAAAAATTTAAAAAAAATTTCTAACATTGTTAACCATCCCTGAAAGTTCTTCGGTCGCTAGTGAATATATAAACATCATAAATATATAATTAGCCTATACTATCCCCACTGCTGGGAAACAGGCAAGTTGTGAGGGAGTGGGCCGTAATCCACCACACGGGCCTGGTGCGGGTTGGTAGATGTCACATGCCTTCAACTTTTTGGTTCTAGGACATTCCAGTTTCCCCACGATGTTTTCCTTCACCGTCTTGAGAGCAGTAGTGATGAAATAATTTATATAACAAAATATAATAAAGTAAAGCGCCTGTGTGATAAAAGTGGAAAGAGAGTAAGGAGGCCTTTACCCTGCAACGGGACATCACAGGCTAATAATAATAATAAAGCGCCTGTCTGGGTACCACTAGGGTACCACTAAGCCACCACTACTTTCTACAAACATCAGTTTATTATAAAATATTGTAGCTCTATTTCAACACTCTAACATTCCAAGGTAGTAGTAGGTAGCTAAATGATTCGTGATTTACAAAACCATACCTCACATACCACAATGCTACAATAATATTAGCAGCAAGCAATTCCTGATTCCATGAAAAGCATAAACGCCGTAATCCCCACTAAGTCAGCCCACCAAAAATCTCGACGCGTGATTTTCCCGAAACGATTTTCCAGGAATCGTAGCTCCCAATAAAAGACAACATAAAAAGAGAAACCCCTAAATATTTCCCGCCAATTGATAGGTACATACAGCAGTAAAGTGGGAGAGCCAACAACAGATTTATAGGGCGCCAGTCGAGTGCGTGCTTTAATAAAAAAAATCACAAAGGTAATTCGCACGACAAGTTATTACAGAGCTAGAAATATATATGGCTCTCATATTCTCTTATGAATAAATGGGAACAATTTTTAGTCTAGTAGGTACGCCAAGTTAGCGCGATGATTTATGTTGTCATATGCTTAAAGTTTCGCTTCAGGAGTTTTTAATATTTTAAGGGGCTTAATTAAAATGGCGATAAGGTTGCAGTAATGCTTGGGTCTTATAAATAAAGTCATCGGTGAAATGAGTGCCTTTGAGAAAAGGCAGTTTACTACCGTTGGGTAGGTATTTGCTGTCTAAGCTGTCTAATCTTAATATTTGTGCAGGACAGTTACTTTTATGTTTGCGTTTAAGAATGATTATTGAATTAAAGCACTTCTATGTAGGTATGGTATATTCCTGTCAAAATCAGAAAAAATATGTATACGTACGCATTTTTTAAACTCGCGAAAATCAACTTTTATTTTTTACGAAATTCTGAATACCGGATCAGTTGAGGTCAAAAGTGTGTCGATGTACTCGTCCGGCAGCGTTCAGCGTCCGGGACTTGTTCAGTAAGTCAAAACTGTCAGGATCACGCGCGCGGGCTTGGCTGGGCGGACCGGCCCGCCCACCACCGTATACAACAGCCGAAGTACAGTCAGCTAAAATATGTTCGTCACTTTAACAGCTTATTTCATCTGCTCATTGCACAATTGAATCTGCTTTACCGACTCAGCATTTTATATTGCGTCGTAATGGTAATACCGTAGAATGACATTCAGGCATCTTCTATACATTTCAGAGCGAAATAATAATAAGTAAAGTCGAAAGTAAAGCCGAAATAAAAAAAGTCATATCACATAGCCGTCAACTAAGCATCAAACTAAGTAACATTACACAAAAATAATTGCTGGGAAACTACTTTTACAAAAATTGCTGTTTGCGGTAATGCGCAATGCAACGCACTCAAAACATTGTGTTTAAGGGTGCATGCAACGATACAGGTCGTGGGGGTATTTAAAGTTATGTTTTAACATTAAAAACTTGTTTTCGTAAAAAAACGTCAGTAAAAGTTGGAACTTTGACCTTCAATATCTCCGTAACCAGAAGGATCCCAGGTATGGACCATTACAAAAAACTTATTACAATGACGGGAAGGTCAAGTGCCTCTCGGCTTCTTTAAGTGTCTTTTTACAACCGTTTCATCAAAAGACTACTAAAAAGGTTTTAGGTTGATGTCAACTCGACGTTGGTCAAAGGTTTATCTTATTCTGATCGTTGTTATCAAGTTATTTATTATAATTTTCTATCCAATAGTCTGTATTATGTGTTCTATAATACCTTTTGAAACTACGGCCCTAAGCAGACTTGTTCAAGAAAATAATTTTAAAACTGACAAAAATATTAAGACTTGACTGTACCTTATCAACTTTACTAACTTTTAACCGAGCTTGTTTATTTTTATTGATATGATAAAATTGGGTTACAGACAAAACTACAAATAATTTTGTAACAATTTTTATTAGGTATCATAGGTAAAGTTAACATTTTGTCGTGAACGTATATATTTTTTCCAAAAGATATAGTTTAAATTTCAATTTCGTTCTAAAAAGCATTAACAGTCCAGAAAAATACAAGATTAACGTTTTATATTCCTAAAAGCTAGCCGAGATATTTTCAAATTGCCTGTCCTAGAAATGAAACTGCATTAGTTTAGTTTCCTCATAGTGTAATTTTTTTGCTAAATCGGTACGAGAGATTTTAAGCGTACATTTTACATACACAAAAAAATTCCGACTCTTTATAGTGTTAAGAAATAAATTATGAATAAAATATGCTTTTCCGTCCGTATACCATTTTCCTTTTTGTAAGATTAGGTACTATAAAACATTCAGAAACAATTCCATTTCATTATACAGCGAAGCAGACAAAACCTCTGGCAAATGAGCTTACAAATGTTGTAAAATGTTAATTTTCTATTAGGACAAAGTTAGCCGCCATCGACACTGCGACCCGGGCCACCTCACCGACACATCTTCATTAGCCAGCCCGTAATGTCACTCCGGGGAAATAATTTTACGTTATAAACCGCCTTCGCGAAATAATATGCTTTCATAAACATCTATGTTACTTACATACAGCGAAAAATCACTGTAACACCTGCATTGTTTAGTTACTTTAAATATTATGGAAACAAATTCAACAGAAATTATTAAGTACCTAGGTAAGCTCATTTGTTAAAACAGTGTCTGAAGTTTAGAGTTAAAATAGAACAAACCCAAAATTCTCAGAATGCTAAAACCTAATACTTCCTTCAAAAATCAGTGTAAAATGGAACTTTGGAAGCATGATGTAGCGAAGATGTAGGCACTCTTGAAAGCAGAATGTTTTAACTTTTTGGCCGGATCCGCTGTTGGCAGGGGATCCAGATAATGTCACCATAACAGATTATGTCTTGGCACCGAACAACCACTATGAACGTTCAAGACATCACAAAGAGGTTATATGTGCGTATAGTTTACTTTCTTTCTACATTGAAATAATTCGGCCATTTTTCCCATAAAATTGTGATGGATCACAGCGGAAACGTATTCTTCTTTTGTGATTATGAAGCCGTTCTATTTTATTTAGAGAATTTAATTGTTTCCTAAACCATTAACTTTAGCCAAATAGCTGCAACAATAAACATTTCCTCTCTACTGAAACATTTCACGTGACCACTAAAGGAACCGATTCCCTGATGTCACTAGTAAACAGAACATGTAGATATCACGATACAATCAACTAAAATTATGCATTCCATCTAGTTAAACATCGTTATCCGCACGCCTAGCAACCGTCTACCTACTAATGTGCTACAGATGCCGCACCATTGCCTACATACATAGGACATTCTAAATAGTTATGGCTACACCTGCGAATACCATCTATAGGTAATTGAAGTCATAAATTCCAGGGGAGTGAGCAAATCACGACTTATTGCCACCACTTCCCGCGGAGACGACAATTAAATCAAGCTGTAAAGGCACGTCAAATTGATCTAACGCTATTCTAAGTAGGTCACACCTGACCACTGTCTAGAATAGTCCAGATTCACTAGCTAATAATACTAATATACTCGTAAAGAATATTAGGCACGGCGATATTCCGGAAAAAAATCTTTGAAAAAAAAATGTTAAATTTACCGTAAAAAATCACTGAAAAATGTAATCGTCTTGGTACAGTTTACAAAGAATATTTGTAGTAAAAGTGCTAACGTTTTGGGACACTAATGCCATTAAGGTATTTTGTTGCTTAAAAAAACAGGGACCGTCTTTGTTAAGCAGTGGAATTTAGTGCAGGCCAATTACTAGAAAAAAGAACAAGATAAACTGGCATCCATAATAAAGCGAATGTTTCGGGCACGGCAAACTCGACAAAAATTTACTGAAAATTCGACACAAAAACCTAGTTGATAGGTTCAAAAACTCATCTCAAAACACAGTTCTATTTCGTGTTCCATGAAAGAGATAGCTCGAAGATATAACTATAATGTATGCCAGTCAAGCATAATCCGGTTAAGTGCAAAAGACGTGAATGCTTCCAGGTGTGCGCTGGGCAGACCGCGTATAATTGAGCCCATAAATCCGTGCAAGGCGACTTATGTAGCCGGCCGCGCCGAGACGCGACAATTAAATCATGGAACACCACTAATTACTTGGCATTTTATTAGGCCATTATGGTCAAATATATTTTCGTTAATAAAGAATTGCAAGGTTTTTGAATGAATATTTATGAGTCTTTTGAGAGATATGGCAATCAATTTAATGGCTAGAGAAATTGTTGATATTTTTCTTAGAATATTTATTTATTAATTTCGTAAACATTTCAAAAAAATGGTTAAACTGGAATGAGAAAGTTTATACTGGATAAGACAGAGATTAAAACAAAAGAAGAACTAGTAGGGGATCGAGAAGGGGGGTTCAGGGGATTAGACCGGAATAACTTGTCAGAACAATCGGCAAGAAAAGACACTCGACTGCCACATTCACACCACACATAAAATGCAATGAATATTAGAATGTCAAATAAATGATGGTAACGGACGTAATGTCACGCGTGTGCAATAAAATGACTTTATTTTCGGGTGCTGCGTCATTAAGGGTTTGCCGCGTCGTAACCCTTGATTTCGCTCGTAACTGTTTATAGCAACGCCTTAAATTAGAAAGCGGTGGGTACTCATTTATTAAAGACCCACAAAAGAAACTTACGGAATACCAGCCAAGATTAAAATGTAATTGCTTCTGTTTCTTATCAGTGAACTGGCAATAAAACCTGAAGCTTTTAATAACGTGTTACAGGTACCTATGTACCGTCGAAGGTTGAGGAAAATCGTTAGACAGCCTTTTGGCTACAAAATCTTTTTCGACGAGAAAAAACAAAGCTTTATTGGCTCTTTTTGGTACACCTTCGTCACTGTCAATTAAAGATGTCAGGTTTATCTTAACACCAATAAGTACGAAACTACAACTAAGTACTTAAGAACTAAAGTATGTAAATTGTCCAATTTACTGTGTGATGCAGATTTTGGATAAAAAATATGGGACAATAGTAATGAATGTAACTGTGAGCTCATTAAATGCTTTATTTCAATAGCTTAATTGTATTATCGCTTAAACTAATTGGTATTTTGTATCGTTCGGTGTTTGTTAATTATAATATTACTGATTTTGTTCGAATCGGAATCACGTAGGTGACCAGTTGTTTAACTACACACATCAAAAGTGTCTAGGGATCAAGCATTTTTATGCGGATTTCTTGAGATTGAGATGTGGCTTTGTAATAAATTTATGATTTTATAAATTTATATGGATCCTTTTTGGTGCTTTTCATAATTTGAATCAGGAACTGTGAATCAAATTCGAGTAAAAGATGAAAATCAGCTGTCAATATTTTCCCTATAAAAACATACAACGCATTGAAGACATTATTAGTGCTACTGTTTCCCTACTACTGATTAAAACCAACGTTATTATGGAGCGGCGACGTCATTTAAGCAGGGAAGAAATGCTCAGAGCCGTGGGAATGATAGAAGCTGGTTCCCGGCAACGTACTGTGGCTTTAGCTCTGAATACAAGTCAGAGTGTTATCAGTCGACTTTGGACACGTTACCGAAGCACTGGTACCGTGGCTGAGCGCCATGGAGGACGGTATCGCTGCACCACACGGAGACAAGACCGATACATTCAAATCTTAACTCGAAGAGCTCCAACAATAACCGCCATGATGTTAGCCGTGAGGCTTCATCACTCTTCAGGGAACTTAATTAGCGACCAAACAGTCAGAAACCGCTTGCATGAAGTGAACCTTCATTCCCGAAGATCGCTACGGGTACCACCTATAGCAATGCACAATCGTAGGATTCGATATCAATGGGCTCTTGAACACAGAAATTGGGCAGAAGAACAATGGCGTTTCGTGTGCTTTTCTGATGAGTCTCGTTTTGGTATGAGACCGGATACAAGACGTATACGACACTGGAGAACCCCTGGACGCCAACAGCGATTAAAATCCTGCCAGGAAGTCCATCCTTATAGTGGTGGAACCATCATGGTATGGGCGGGTATTTGGATCGGCGGAAGAACTGAGTTGATTTGGATCAGAGGCAACCTCAACGCTCAAATTTATGCTGAGACGATTGTATCAGACGTCATCGTTCCTCTACAAGTCGCAAATCGGTCCCTTATTTCAGTTAATGCATGATAATGCACGACCGCACACCGCAAGAGTTGTAAGACAGACTCTCGCCGCAGCTAACATCAATGTCCTGCCCTGGCCTGCTCAGTCGCCAGACTTGAACCCGATTGAGCATGCATGGGATATGCTACAGAGAAGAGCTCTGCCGAATATGGAGGGTATCCAGTCGCAAGAAGACCTTTTTTTGTTGTTGCAACGAACATGGGCGGCCATTCCACAGCGTGATTTGGATGAACTCATTTTGAGTATGCCAAACCGATGTTCTTGTGTTGTTAGTGTTCGCGGTAGAAACACGGATTATTAATTGTTTAAGTTACCCAATAAAATTTTAAAGAAAACTGTTATTTCAGTCTTTTTTTCGAACTTTTGTGTTAGTGGTTCAAATGTCAAAAATCCCTTTATTAGGAAAATGGCAAATTTCTTTATTAATGCAAAGGTGACTTGGTTTATCGTTACTGTGACAAACGAAAACACTTTATTTGATGAATCCTTAAAGAAAATTTTAATTAATATCAATCAGGAGAAAAGTTATTGCAAAAATATATGTTGATCCCTAGACACTTTTGATGTGTGTATTTAACATTAATGTTTATTTGGTAATACATTAGGCTTAATTTATAATGTTAGTGCTTTTTCTGAATAGTGCTAAGTACTAGAATAGATAAAGTTCATATGACGAATAACACGACTTTAACACATAAACAAAAAGCATTATCATCTTAATTTAACTAAATTAGATAGGAATACCTGCAAAATACATGCATACATAAACACACACCTTCTCATGGCGGTAGGCAGAAACTACAGAACGCCACCAGCTACGATCCTTACTATTGTATTTGTTGGTTTTGAAAAGAAAAACGACCGCTGGTGTCAACCATATTTATTTGAATAAATCAACGCGTTTTTAAAGAACGCTTAGAGTGAAAGAGTATAACAAAAGGAAAGAGGTTTTATGTGTTAGGAATATTTGTATATACCAACAGTCCCCCTCAAATATTCATTATTTAGTTGTTTAAGTATGTCTATATAATCATAATTATTATATATGATCTATCATATCTTATAATGTTTTTGCACATTTTAAATAAAATATCTACAATCATAAAATTATGCAGTTAACAATCATTAAGACAAAAGTTAATTTTAAATTAAAAATGACATATCAATAAAGCGTTTAAATTAAATTAATCTTGCTTCTCAATTCTAGGAACTTCGCTGTGGGTACCATTTTCGTGAAAATATCAGCTAGTTGGTTTCCTGTGGAAATATGTTCTAGCTTTATTACTTTATTAGTAATTTGTTCCCTCGTAAAATGGTACTTGATATCAATATGTTTGGACCTATTGTGATTTGTGGGATTATTAGCGATGCTAATGCAACTGTTATTGTCCTCGAAGATAACTATTTGCTGCGCAACTGGAATCGAAATACTATTGAGCAGTGACTTTATCCAGATTGCCTCTCTGACGGCCTCAAATAAGGCCATGTATTCAGCCTCCGTTGAGGAAGCGGCGACTGTATTTTGTTTTCGTGTATTCCACGATATTGTACAATTATCGAACACTTGGAATATATGTCCTGTTGTACTTTTTCTGTTAATAAAGTCGCCTCCCCAATCGGAATCTGCATAGCCAACTATCAGTTGTTTATAATCACATTTTGTATAGGTCAATTTTAAGTTAAGCGTCCCTTTAATGTACCTTAAAAGATGTTTCAAACATTTCCACAATTCTTGATTGTTTTTACTCTGGTATCGACTTAAGATGCCTATAGCAGCACATATATCCGGTCGTGTACAAAGCATTGCGTACATTAAACATCCAATGACGTTTTTGCAAGGAGCATTATAATAATTATCAGAGTTTAAAGATACATAATCCAATTTAGATGGAAATGGTGATTTGGAAGGATTGCAGTCATTCATGGAGAATTTGTTTAAAACATTTTGAAGGTACGGTCCTTGATCTAAAGTCAATTTACCTTTACTTCGCTCTACTTTTATGCCCAAAAACAATTTAATTTCGTTTAAGTCTGTCATATTGAATTGCCTCATTAAACTGTTTTTATAAAATTGTAAAGTTTGTTTTTCTTTTGTACAAATTACTAAATCGTCGACATATAGGACAATGTATACATTTTTCTCTATATTATCTTTATCTAGAACATAAAGACATGGACATCAACTTGAGAGTTCTTGAAACCAATAACTTTAAGAGCATGATCAAAACGTTCAAACCAACATCTGGAAGATTGCTTCAAACCATAATAGCGATTTATTTAATTTACAGACTTGATTTGGCTTCGCAGAAACGCCCTCTGGTATCTCCATATAAATTTCTTCTTTTAGAATACCATTTAAGAAGGCGGTTTTCACATCCATATGATGTGCAAATAAATCAAATTGATTTGCAAGTGCTAGTATGAAACGAAAAGTTGATATTCGAGCAACTGGTGCGAACGTCTCGTCATAATCTTGAAGATATTGCTGAGTGAAACCGCGAGCAACTAACCGGGCCTTATATCGTACCGGTTCACCTAGCTCATTATTTTTAATAACAAAAACCCATTTAGAACTAACAACATTAACATTATTAGGCTTATCGACAAGACTCCAAGTTTGATTGCTATGCAAGGAGCTTAATTCACTTTGTATGGCTTTTAACCATTTATCAGAATCGGTTCTATGAAAAATCTCAGCATAACTTTTTGGTAATGATTGAATTGATGTGACTGATAAAATATAATCAAGGTCATTCATTTGCTTATAATCTTTTGGGGGTTGATTTTGAATCCTTTCACTGCGTCTCAGTTTACCAGACGATGGTCCAGCTTCTGAGGTATCAGCAAGATTCTTGTGTTTGTTACCTATTAACTTAGCCGATTCAACATCGAACTTGCTAATTTCGGCGGGAATTTGAACAGGCTTGTCCGGCTTATCATTTACAGGCTTAGGCCTAAAGATTCATAATTTGACTCATCAAATATAATATCTCGAGCAACAAGAAATTGATTATTTTCAACATTAAATAATTTATAACCATTTTGATCGTAACCAACTAGAATGGCTTTTAATGATTTTTCGTCAAATTTTGATTTTCTAGTTTTGTCATGGATGTAAGCTGTCGAGCCGAATATTCTTAAATGTTTTATTTTCGGCGGCCTGTTATGCCACATTTCGTATGGTGTTTTATTGTTAGCTAGCGCTTTTGTGGGTAGTCTGTTTGTTAAATACGTAGCCGTAAGTACAGCTTCGCCCCAGAAAGATTTCTCTAATTTCGCACTTGTAACCAATGTTCGAGCCATTTCGGTTAACGTACGATTCATGCGCTCAGCGACACCATTTTGCTGTGGCGTATAAGGTACCGTTAAATGGTACGTTATTCCCTTACAAACACAAAAGTCTTTGAATTCATTTGATAGATATTCTCGTCCATTGTCACAGTATAAGTTTGTCACTTTTAAGTTAAATAAATTCTCGCTTTTAGCTACAAAATCTTGAAAACATTTTAAAACTTCTGATTTTGCAGACATTAAATATGTAACCGTATAATGTGTAAAATCGTCTATAAAAGTAACAAAGTAATTTTTGTCGTCTACAGTTGTGGGTGTAATCGGACCGCAAACATCAGAATGAATGATAAACAGCGGTCGATTATTTTTAATAGACTTGTCTTTAGATTTTGCAAAAGGTAATCGTGATTGTTTACCAAGTATACAAGGTTCACATAATTCATTAGTAGGTGTTATATTGTCAATTATTTTGATATCATCCTTATCAATAACATTTCGGAGAAATTTAAATTTTTGTTTGTTCAAATAACCAAGTCGATCATGCCATAGTTTATAATTTAAACAACCTTGGTCTTCGCAACTATCTTGATTACGAGTAATATTCAAATTGCATCGCGATCTATTTACCTCAAAAATGATGCTAAAAAGGTTGTTAGTATTCTCACCGGTCATATAACATTTGTTATTTTTACTATAGACTTGAACTCCATTATTACCAAAAATAACCGACATACCTGTCTGTTGAATGCGATTTACCGATAACAAATTGTACCGAACTTCAGGTGAATATAAAATGTCTTCAATAGTTCCTTGAATGCCTAAATTCGTGGTCACATCCATCCTCCCCTTACCATAGGCAAGGATGGAAGACCCATTCTTAGCTACGCCGATCTTTAAAGGTGTGGGTAGTTTAACATATGATGTAAACCCTTCACGAGTGTTTACAATGTGATCAGTGGCACCAGAATCTAAAAGAAAACATATGTTATTATTAGTTAAACGATTATCGGTATCAATAGGTAGCTCACATTTAGAGAACATAAAAGCGAAACCGTCCTCGTCATCGTTGCAGGGTTGAACGTTGTTGGCCGTCCTCTTATTGCTGGTAGATTGACCATTTTCCTGCATCTTCTTATAATAACGGCAGTCCTTTTTAAGATGGTTTCGTCGTCCACAATGGTCGCAATGTATTTTCGAAAACTTGTAGTGAGAATATCCGGGTTGAAAATTTTCTCTTTTCTGAGAGTAGTTCCGTTTTTTCTTAGGAGGTCCAGGCAGATTTTGAGTAGAGAACCGTTTGGTGCAGCATGCAAAGCCTTAAGTTCCGTCGTAGGTTCAGCCTTCAGTTTCACCTCATGATCCAACAAACGTGTCTTCACAAATATCAAATTCAGGTGTTCTTCACCGAGCGCTTCCAATGCTGTTATCACACCGTCGTAAGATGAGGGCAGTGTGAGCAGAAGATGTGAAATTTTGTCCATCTCATCGAGTCGAGCACCAGCGGAGATCAAATCAGTAATTAAATTGTCAAATTTAGAAAAATGATTCAATAATGTTATATCTGGCTGCAATTTTAGGTTCAATAGTTGTTTACGTAACGCTAATTGTGTAGCTAAGCTTCTTCGCTCGTAAATCTTGTCGAGTTTGTCTAATATGGACTTGGCAGTTTCAGAATCTTTGGCAAAATTTAAAAATGCGTCACTCAAATATTCAACTATAGTACCTTTTGCAATCTTGTTTTTCTTTAGCCATTCTTCGTCTGGGGGTACTGGTGAATCTTGTTCTACAACACTTAGCACCTGGAGTTCTTCTAAAAGCGATTTTATACGGAATTTCCACGTAGTGTACCTCTCACCGTCAAATTGTTTGATATTTCTTCTATTGCGTAAATCCATTTTTACAAACTTGTATTTAACTTTAAAATAGATAATTTGCGCAGTTATTAACGCAGCCTGGGCCCATAACCTATTGGAAAAGGGTTTTGAAAAGAAAAACGACCGCTGGTGTCAACCATATTTATTTGAATAAATCAACGCGTTTTTAAAGAACGCTTAGAGTGAAAGAGTAAGTAACAAAAGGAAAGAGGTTTTATGTGTTAGGAATATTTGTATACACCAACACTTACATACTTCTTTTGCTTCGTTTACGCTAATAAATATCAGCATAGCTATTCACAAACCTTCGATACGCTTTCGTGCCGGATCGAACGTCAATCAATGTTATCGAAGGAGTCCTCTAAACGCTGTTCACAAATCAGAAACCTGAAAATTTCTAACCTCGGCAAATCAGTTTACAAAGTGTAATTTTCAATTCGGAAGCCTGACGAATAGAACTGCTGGTCAAACGCTCACGCCCGTTTGCAAGTAGGTACTTAATATGCGTCTGAACTTTCTAAAGAACCTCAATAATAAGGTCACTATGTCTTTCTTGGATGTCCCCTCCCAGCATTTCCACTCACCTCTGCCATATAAATACCTTTTGTCAGCAAAATAGGCAATGTTATTTCAGGCCTGCATCCCAGATAATGTAAAAAATAGCATATTACCAATCCACACTCCCATGTCCAAAAATATGTACCTAATTAAGTACCACTTTATGAAAACCTAATTACAATACAGTGGTGTTATCATATCAGCATTTACACGCTCAACCAAATTTAATGGGACGCCTTACCTGGTTCACGGAGGACACAGGAAACTACACACAGGGGAAACTTACCGACCATTTCTGTTCACATTTAGATATCGTTGTGAATGTAATGTGGTTATATTATTGTGAGCTGTCGTGTAAACAGCGCTACAATGCGCGAGCTGTTCACCGTCAGGACAACGGAACGTCAACAAGAACGAGATGACGGCGTCGAAGGCAAAGTAGCGATACATACATTTACTATGGCCGCGTGTCAACGGGACGTCACGTTCGATTCAAATAATCAAGTTTCTCGTTGACGTCCCGTTGACGGTGGCGGTGGACAGACGCTGTATAAGTCTTCAAGTCTGATATCGTTTGAGATTATTTATTTAAGTTAGAAAACTGTATTCCTGCTATTAACATTACATGCTCGTACACAGCTAATTGTCCTTTCAATTTATTATACCAGTATATTCCTTTTTCACAAGCACTTGATTGATCATACCTTTAAAAAGGTACCTAATACAAGCCCGGTCAGTTAATAAACATTTCAGACCTAAAAGTTGATTTGCCTATACTATACTTAAATCCAAATATTTGTACATTGATTTGCAAATAACTAAATGATTATGATTTATGTGCCAAGACATACATGTAAAAAAATTCTAAATTCGCCGATAGACGACGAAACACATTTTGGTTAGCTACTAGCTTGAGATAGTTTCCTACTTCTGAGAAATACCAGTACCTTATTTCTACCAGAATCCATGAACATGTCGGATAAAGAGAAGTCAGTGCGAAGTCAACTGTCCTAACTTGCAAACTTCACCTGTTGCCAAAGTTACCAACTATTCCAACTCAAGCGAGATAACATTAAGTAATATTATTACAGTTGTTGCTATTTTTCTGCCACATTCTGTAACAGAATTACTTGCATGATTTATGGCACGTAGCTTCCTTTGTGCCGATTGGCCGCTCATGAATCTCTGGGGACGGAATTATATGTTAGTATTGGCATCCTCAGGGATAGTAAACGATAGTTTAGGGGACCCTAAACTGTGCTAACATAATAAAACAGTGGTCTAAAAAGAACGAATGAAGTTAAATAAACATTAAAATATGTTCTAAAATTTCAGGCCAATTCAAAGTTATTTCATAATCCATAAAATTTTTAATTTCCGGCCTAAAGTACTATTACACAACCAAAAACTATAATATTTGGCAAAAACAACGCGTTTCGAAATGGTCGGCAGTCGGTTAATGTTTAAGATAGAGAGGCTTCGAGGAGCGCGTCCGGTTTCCGGCGCCGTCCCTCCGACGATTCAATTTAGTCCGGTCCGCGACAAACTCCATTGATTGTTTCGATATTCCGGTCACAAACGGCGGAAACTCTAACAATTTTTCTAGTTCTGTAAGGACAGATTTTTATTATGTTTAGTTGTTATACGCGTGGCCATGTTCTTAGTCTGTTACGTGTGCCTCTTGTGTATAGACAATAAGTAAACTCAATCATGCTCGTAGAGAAATCATATTGCTGTCTTTTACACAGGATAAAGTGTACAAGACAGAAAATATAACTTAACGAACTTAAATAGAATTGAACGGGTTAGATAGATCTTGTACAAAATGTGACTAATCCACATCTTGGTATATTCTTATGACATAAATGAACTAAGGGATGATTTTTCAATCGACAGGAATCTAATTTTATCAAAAAAAAATTTTTATAAAATTGTCGTCTGACTGATTGTATATCGAAGAACTGACATAAACTCAAAATTAATCCTCCGATAAAATTATCTGGCGTTGGAAAATTCAGCTCTAAATTTCGAAAAAAGAGGCAGAACAAGGTGCGTCGGTGAAAGAAGAAACTCACGATTCCATTTTCAAAACAGGTAAATCAAACAGGACAAATAGACAAATTCGTAAAATTAAACAGAACAAAACTATTAAATGTAAGTACATTTTATTTATATTAAACTTTGTCCGTTTTACGTCTTTGTCTGTTTCCGGAAAACACGCTTTTCTAGGTAACCTAGCGTTGTTTGTCATCCCTCGCAAATCACAATAAATGCGAAAACTTTGTGATTGAATTGTTCAACGCGAGTTCTGCTTATCAATGACCTGGCTATAGGTACCATAATATAGTTTATTTTATATCCGGAGAGAAACAAGTTGTCCCCCACATACGCTCGCTTTCCGCCGGCGCCGCTCGGGCACAATACACAGAGCCTTCAGTGATTTAGTTTTATTGTCATGCACCCTCCATTCGCTGCGATATGCATCCAGATTATTCACGAGAAGGTCATATTGTTGTTTTAATATCAGTCTTCTAAACCCTCCGTCAACTTGGAATATCTACATAATATGCAAAGCGTCCCAAATTGGGGTCATTGCTGTATGAAATCTATTTAGTCGTAAAGGTGACGTTTGATAAACTTGTAACGATGTCCCTGGCACTCATCCGTGACGAGGGATGATAAAAGGGTCATGGCACAACCTTCACGTGAGTACAAGCGGTTTACCTCGCATTGTAATGTGCCCTCCGCGCTGGCCAACTCCTTTGAATAGTAATTTCATAGACGCCACCCCTATTATTAAGGGTAGTATAAACCCGACTACTAGTCGCCGTCGCAGCGGGTTAAACAGACGAAGAGAACCTTTAAATTAGATGCTTTGAGCATTGCAGTCGTTTCGTGAGCGACTGTGCTATTTTGTCAGCGATCCTTTTATCTCTGCTGCAATATCTGTGTTAATAATATTTGAGCTTGCTGCTGCAAAATCTGAGCTCTATTAAAAGTGAGCGTTTCACAACAACATCGTTTAAAAAAAAACGATGTATCGGGACCGTAATAAAAATTGTTCCGCCAAAATCATAAAACGATCTTCTCCGTCGATGAATCGAGGCTGTTAACCCATATCGCGCGAAACGGCCACCACTCCATCCGGGGACGATCTTTGGGCGAGACGTGACCGAACGGGCCAATAAAATCTTTCCGAAACGCTAGCTGGTCCTATGTTGTAAAAATAGTCGGACGTGACAAAGACGAACCGTTGATCCTCCGCCGACCTGCCCCGTCGCCGCAAACTGGAATGCTGATACGGAAACGAGTTTCCGTGTTTTTCTTTATTTTCTTTCGTTGCGAATGAGCTTTGTGTGAACTCGTTAGGTAAACTAAAACAAATGAAATAAAGAAAACAAAATAGAGAATCTTGTGTTGTTATCATGTACACAATCTATGATCGACATTTATATAGGTAGATATACATTATAAAGAAAAGAAACGAATCTATTTGTCAAATCGTATTTTAAGGAAAACCTTTGATTCGAGCTGAGCCACGAAGCTCGGGATAAAATAAAGCTGGAAGTTGGTTGGTAATAATTGTGGAGCTACGCATGGCGGGGCTTGGTTCGAAGAGACATTCCGATGGCGGATAACAATAAAACTAAATCATCGGGAAGTTATCTATCTCCGTAGTCGACGGGCCCGGAAAGCGAACATGTGCACCAAATGTATTACACGGGATAAGATGTTAAATGGTGCAGCGTCAATGACTGCTACTGTTCCTAATTTTGTTTCCTCCTTTTGTTTCAGTATTTTCTTTGGGTCACTAATATGTGGATTTATTTGCAGGTACTACTTGATACATTGCCTGTGCGTTGTGTGAAACTTCTTTAGTTCAGCTATTTTAATATCGCTTTACCGTATTATGGGTGACTAGAGAGTACTTAGAAAGAACTTCATATATAAACTATAAATCATTTTGAAATCAGCTAGGACGAAAAAATTTTACTATAAAAAGCTAGAAATTAATAATGTGGAGAAATCTGTCGAAATTCAATACCAGCGAAAGTTGAAAAGAAATATTATTAAACCAAAGTTTGAATATGCACAAATTCGACGGAAAGCCCTTATCTAGGTTATTCAGGTATCGAACAGGTACGTAACAGGCCTTCGGATATTTTATCTGTAGGGCTAATGAGACTTGAATATGATCGATTGTCTACTACCTGATCCTTAGGGTGGCAAATTGTGCTGAGCGATAAAAATAATATCAAAAATCTCGTGTAGGTATATGATATTTACGCAGGACGACATTTTGCAAATTACCGATCCCATTAACTTTCCATTAGGGATAATTGGGGCTGGATTTGAAGACGTATTTATTTATTATACCATGTTTTTTTCTTCAAAGTATACATTTCAAGTGACTTGTAATCCAACTTAAGGTAGGTAGTTTTTCAATTTAATTTTATGATATGTAGGCTCAGACCAAATAAAAAACCAAAAGTCAGGCGCTTAACGCGGGTAACTTCATTATGAACTCTAGCCGCTCTGCAACGAACGTCAGTCAAAGCAAACACGATCAAATACTTTAGGTTATTAGCCTATCGTCTGTGACAAGAAAGTCACGTTTTACAGCTCAGTCAACTCTCATGGTTTGCGTGTCAGTTGAGAAAATCATACAATATTTTTCAGGTCACGTAAAACTGTAAAACAGTAAAGGGTTAAACTTTAAAAAGAAGGGTAAAACTTTAAAAAGAAACAGACAATGGCCTAAAATTGAGCGAAAAAGTTAACTTCAAAATTCTTTATACAAAACTTTCATTCCACGTAACAAAAAAAATCGGATTCTACCGCGGATCCAGCCAGGCAGATATAAATGAGTTGGTCAGCTTTAATTATTGCCGAAATTAATAGTTAGCAGATAACAGCGCTAGTTACGTTTTCTCTCTCTAATAAATAACGTGCGTCGGACGGTTCTCGTCGATAACTTAATTCAATCTTGCCTCCCCTCGTCATCTGGCTCACAATATGCTTCCACAAAGAATTGTTAGGTGATGAAACGCGACTTTTCCCTTCCACCTATACACAAACATGTCTATTCTCCCGATGAATTATTTCATTGGAATATTTTCATATTTTCTTTCCTGTTTTTTTCGTTGGTGATTTTTCCGTTGTATTGTTTTTCTAAATGGGTTCACATGCTTACTTGCATTTTTATAGACGGAAGGTCGCGTAAAGGTATTGTATTGAGAAAGCAATATTATTTTACAGGGCTTGCTTCAGTCAACAAGCCTTGTTAAATATGGCCTCTCAAAAAGGACTTAATTAAAAATCAGATGAACAATTTGATCTTAGTCACGCTTTCAGTTAAATGCAGAAATATTTGCATACTAGAACATACAAAGTAAATTTTAATAAAACTTTTGAACGATTGAAAAAGCCTCATGTCAGCGAGCAGACAGAAATAAAAGAGCTTTTTCTACTGCCAATATGAAATATGAAGCTAACTGCGTTCAGACTTGGACGCCAGGCAACTCTTACTCATCTTCGAGCTACATTGAGCTGCAAAACTTTTAAATGCTAATAAAAATTCCGGTTACATTTAGGTAAGTTACCTTATATGTACACGGAAATTGTAAGGTTACCTTAGGTAACCTTACAATTTCCGTGTACATGGCCGGGTAATACATACTAATAAATTGAATAGGTACCTACAACATGTTTATAAAAAACGCAAATCGTTTTCAAAGCTTATCAGTCCTGTTACATTATGTTGCCTTGTAAGCTTGGAGGCCCATGTCACAGGCCAAGGTCTAATTTTTTAAATTTAATTTTGTTCTGCTGACAATAACGCCGAGTTTTGGTGGTCATCGTTTAGCCCAGGGTCACACAGGACAATAACTGTGACTCGTGTATTTTGATTTCACCTCGTCATCTCGTTAATTACTGATCGTGTGGCACACCAATGTGTTAGAACGTTCAATGAGCTTTTGTGTATGGAAACTGACAATTTAATCGAACGAACGCGCTTTTGAATTAAGTTTTTTTCATGACTTTTTCGCTGTAAACGCTAACGTTAATTGCGTAAGCCTTTCGCGAAATCCATGAGCATGAATTTCAAAATAAAATTTTAAAATGTTTATTTATTTCTACTACAAGCAATTGACCTAAAAATAATTTCCCAAAATCCTGTTACAAAAAAACTGTTGTCTAATTTATTTAAAACCTGCACCTCACCTTTGTCATCTACTAAATCTTTGGATCTATTAAAACGAGGAACGTACTTGAAACAAAATAATTTACAGGAGAATGGGAGTGCGGGATTTTCTGAAATCAAATGGCCGTGTCGAGGAAGCCTTCGCGTTTCTTATTCAATTTGAAGCGAAGACGGCGAGGCTCGGGGGCAACTACTAGGCCGAAACAAGTCTGGGTGTAATCCCTCAAATCCAAATTAGATTTTCTTTCACTGCCTCTCACTATTGACAGGTTTCCGGCATCGGGCGTTGTGCTCCGTGTCTCGACGCTCGGCTTAACTTTTATCCTTACCATACTTCCGTAAGACTGCTGCTTGCGACTAATTGGAAAAAGTAGACGACATTCCACAAATTAACTTGATAGTGTCGGATTGACTGCATTGTCGACGTTATTATCAAACGGACTGGGATTTTAAAATATTATTGGTTGTTGATTAGGCATCGCAGGCATTAAATCGTTTTTATTTTAATAAAATTAAGAAATAAATGCTGGCCCTAGCTTAGCCAATTTGCATTATTTCAGTTTAAGGGCTAGCGAGAGGAGAACTCCCCTAATTAATAAGATAAAATTAACAATTAATTAACTAAAACAAATAAGTCCCTAACATAATAAATTCAAACATTAAACCCGACTAACAAGCAAAAATACTGGCACAAAATTAAATTCATACGTGTATATAATTAGCTATAAATTTTCATTGAACAAATTTTAAGGGGTACACGAAAATGAAAACGCGTCGTTACAAGAAGAAACAATAAAATAAAACGCGACGGTAATGAATAGGCTGTACTAATATTGGGCCAGATTTAACAGGGTGTAAGTCGATAGAGGGACAGGCGATGTGGCGTGCCGCGGGCCCGTGAGGCGGCACGCACCGATATAGACATCACTTACAAAGCCCTACACTTGTTCTATATAAATATTTGATACAATTAATACGCACGCGTAAGCCTAATTGCTCGTTGTAAGCCGCTTGTTTTGTATGTTGTGCAATATGTCTTTTCGAAGGTTTATGCAGAATATTTCTCCTGCAGGTACCTACCTGTTTATGACAATAAAAAACCCGACCTTCGGTGTCGCATTGCATCGCCTGCCCGCGCTATTACTTCGTTTCCGCTTTGCGTTCTTTCTCTTTTTTTTTGCACAGCTCCTCCTCTTTGCATGATGTTAAATAGCCTTCCTCAAGAATTAGACTTTCAAATGGAACACAAATTTTTCAGATCTGACTCGTAGTTTCAGCGATTAGTTTAAACAAACAATCAATCTCTTCAGTTTTATTATCAGTACCTACCTATAGATAATGAGTCGGTAGTGAATGATTGCATTGAAGTAAGCAAGATGACCCGTGTAGCCGGGCTGAAAACAGAAAACCTTTTATACTGTTTTCCGAATTGCTCATAAAACACAATAGCAAATTGCCTGTATTATTGCAAATATCATCATGAATCCAGCCTATGTTCTTATTTAAAAGCAAATAGAATAAAGAGCGTATCTAAACAAATCCCGTAAAACGCTACGTAAATGTTCGTATTTTCGCAAAGTTAATACATGTTTCAGTTCGGAAAACAATTTTCGTAAATAAATTCTCCTTTTTACGATCCGATATAACGAGTTCATTCTCCTAAAGTAAGGGTCGCCTGACATGCATCCCTCAAAGAATTAAATTGAATATGAGAGGAAATTACACGGGTTCATATCAACGCCGTCTCTTGTTCCAATCGAATTTCCCTCTGAAAACAATGCCGAAATGCCGAAACGGAAATTAAACCGATGTATGAAAATAACTGAAATCTTCAAATGGACGCAGATTTATGTTTTTAGGTTTTGAATTTATATGGATTTAATCAGTTTTGGTATTGTTATTCGATATAGAATATTGAATGATATTCGTTCATTGAGCCGTTTATCTGAAAAACGTGTCAATATTAATTTGCTGAAAGCCATTAGCGAGATGTTTATCAAATAACTATGTGTCTGACAGCAGTAATAATTTAATACCTGATACTTAATTTTTATTCATTTTAATAATAAAATTTCATGGGAAGAATAAATTAATATTTTGTGCGAGTAAGTTTCAGTATGTTTGCAGAAGATCGGGTGTTGTTCGAGAGCTAAGTGATTGTAAGTGGAGTCGAGTTCTGGCGCCTGGCCGGAAGTCGTTCCCACGTGACGGACGCCGGAAGTGACGGCGCGCTACGGATCGCGTTCCTTCGTTATGTCGCCTTAGCATCACTCTCTAGAGCCTTTTATCCGAGGCGTATTCAATATACTTGTGTCTGGGAAACAGAGGTAAATTGAGGTATTACATTTGTATTTGATGTGTTTTACTATCGGGAAGATTACGGTGTGTTTTATATAGAAAATATTCCTAACCAAAAGTCTGGTGAAGAAATAATAGTGACAATATTGTTGTATTCTCGTTAGTCTGTTCAACTCTTGATAAGAATTATAATTAAATCCAATTTCTTATTCTAAATAACTGAGCATTGTCATCTGGTTGCTGAAGCAATTTCTTAGATAGCCGTTTCAATTACACTAAGATGAAGAGACATCAGGGATTTCATAAAATATGTGACTGTCAGTGTTGTAAAATATGCTATTTTTCACGGAGAATATATTATTATTATGTCGGTGCCAAGCTTAAATGTCCTTATCATAAACATGATCATTCAGAACGTTGAGACAACGAGCGATATGTACTAACAAAAAAAAATGGTTGGTATCATTTTATTTCTGTATTGTGTAGTTTTCACAAACAGGCACTTCTAATTATTTATTTAGCAGGTGTATCGTCTAAAAAAACAGCTCTCCTATTCAAAATAAATTATCTTTAAAAACTACAGGGCTTGCAAAAAAAAGTGACGATATTAAGTAGTTGGGACTGACAAAATGTTGAGTAATACGGGTTAAAGTGCGTCGTTGTTTTTGTAATGCCTTTTCTTATGACTGGCCCTAACGATTATTCGTCCCATTGTGAGCGGCAGGACGTTGCCAAGACCCCGCGGAGAAAGAGCTAAACTTACAAAACTTTCCGACTTGTTCAAATAGCCAGCTTTTGTTCGAGAGAGACTTATTGTTCGGGACAGATTGCTGGGGATCAGCACTGTGAGACATATTCCGTTTTTTCGTAGTAACAACATTGACTGTTTATTTAGTTTGATTTTTTTGGGGTTTTATGGGATTTTGCAGGATTTTTAGGAATTTAGTTAGACAAGGAGATAATTAAGATCATAGATAAAGAGCCATTTGCGATATTATAACAAGAGGAATAAGTGATGAATAAGAAGTTATTTTATTTCTAAAACCAAAACTATTAATATTTTACTCTAGTTCAGACAGTCATTTAAAAAACACATTTGAGTTAATTATCTATTTAAATAAAGCAGAGCTACGAATACACTAAGTATTACTATAACAGGGGCCTTAATTCAGACAGTTGTAAACCACAGCAAAATACTACGTTCTCTACTGTTTTTTTTCCTGCATCCGAACGAGCGACGCGGTCGCCGGCGTCTCGCCGTCGCCGTCACGGGCCGGTTACCGGCAAACCGACCCGGAGCACCCCAAAGCTAAATCTTTACATACTTTACAATACTGCTGCCCTTTTATTGGCCCCGTGTTTATAGCGTCGTAATTAATTAATGAACTTTCAAAATTATCATTGTTCAGTAGTTCATTTTAGGGAGGGAAAACGCAATCAGGATTATGTCAGAAATGGGAAACATAAAACTGCGGTCACCAACCGCCATTAAATATGACCTTACCGCTGCCTACTTTGTAATTATCTCAAATGAATCATTATTATTTAAACAGAATATGATCATAATAATATAAAGTATCAAATTTTAATTATAAGTGGAACTTATGTGGCTCATTTATTTTTTAAACTTGATACTGTTTTCTATTTTACCTGAACAGCCACAATGTTAAATAGATCGCTTTATGTTACCTCGTATGTCAGTTTATTATAAAATGAAATAAGTCCCCGTCAGCTCTTCCCATCGGTATCACAGAAATTTACATTTTAACAGCGGGCCCACAGTCACAATGGCGTACGCGATGCGCTCAACGATATTTATTTTTGCTTATAAAGAAAATCGTATTATCCCATATAACTCTGAAACGTGTAGCAATATATTCAGTAATAACGAAATAATATGTTTTGCGAGATAGAATTCATATTTCATAAGCACTCATACGCATAAGATATTACAGAGAGAGCGGTGCTTTTTCCTTTATTTCATAGTGAAGATAAAGGGTAGCAGCCGATACGAGGGAGCTAACTGACTCCGCGTCAGCCTCCTTCAGATTCATTCCCTAACATTTACGTCACATAATATTTCACGGCGGGAGCGACAAAATTTTATATGCATGAAGACAACCGGATTTTATTCGGACATATGGAGGCAGTTTATTTTATTCCAACGAAGCCATGCACTTACGTTCCTATAAATATGTTATTGTAATATTCCAATGTTGTAGCGATAGCGTTTTATCACACAGACATTACGCTCGCAGCGCGCGCCGCGGAAAGAACTTAGTAATCTAGTTCGCGAAACCTTCACGTTTTACTTTATAATTTTATGAGTTGAAACACATTTAATATTTGATAGTAGCGTCAAGTTTACAGACGCCATCAGTACAACAGTAAAGTGAGCGTATTAAACGATATTACTAATTCAATAGTTGGTTCCAACGTCTGTAAGTGTTATGGCGCCTATAAAAAGCTCATTTGGGCCCCGGTTTAATGATCACATCTCCGACACGTTGTGTACCGCAACACGGAGCTGTTGCTGCTGTATTATTAAGAACCTCAAATTAAATATCATATTTTACCTTAATGCCGTAATTCGGTGCACGCCTCTTATAACAAAAACATTCTTCTAAATCCGGCGAGATTGTATTAACATAACCGCTTTGTTAAATGGAGTCAAGATAATTTGTGGACGAAGTTCGGCCTGTAATACCTCGCAAATTGCCGGATAAGACTGTGTGAGACAACTGTTAGTTTTAATTAAACTGCTGGTTGCGCTCGCGGGGAGTCCTCGGAATGAGAAAATTATTCTAATCTTATAAGCCTGTCGGTGGCCCAGAGCTCGGCTCGGAATTAATATCATGTGGGTCGGCCCGCTGACGTGCCCCGCTCCTAACACATTCGCAACACCGTTCTAATGGCGCGAGGTGCGCGAACCGAACATGAAAACCTACGACGAACGTAGCTCTTAAGGCGATTTGTGGAGAACGTCTGTTCAATTTAATGAAAAGTATAAAGCCACGACGAAATCACCGGAATGAGATAATCTGCTATATCAATTTGAGGGGAAACGTGGTAGGGTGTCTTGGGAGAAGTATTTCATTAGACGTCGCGGCCGGTCGCGGCTAGCACCTGTGCTTCCAGCAGCCGGCGACTCCCTGCTCGCTGGTCACGTTAAACTTTTGAAATAAAATTAATCCAAACTTTTAATTCCATGTCTGGAAGTAACAGTCAAAATTATTAGTAATAAAAATCTTTTTTTATGTCAAAATGCATGTCTAGCTGCACTAATAGTAGATAAGTACCTCGAGGGTGATTGTCTTCCAACCACGCTATGCAGAATTATTGCTAGCGTAGTTTAGTGAGTCGGACCGCTTGTCAAACTTTGGTAATTTAACTTCAAAACAGGTTCCTGTCGGTGTACCAGGGCCGAACATTTGTTCCACCGCGTTTGGGATGTAGCCTGCTCTATGACAATAACATCAAAGACACTTCGATTGAAAATATTGAGTATGATTTGAGCGCTCTCGCTTCATGTAAGTTAAAGGTAGCGCTTGATCACCATAAAAGAAGCTGTAAAGTTTGTATCATTACGTTATTTTTATAGACGTTCCTTGTGTTAAAAGTAAATTAAAAGAACACACATTGCTATCGGAGAGCCACACATCGTAAAATGTGTTGAGTTTAACATAATATGTATGTAGTAGCTACCTAGTAGATACTTGTTAAATTTTGTCCCGACGTTATCTACAAGTCTAGTAGATTTATCTGTCACAAGTGCTGTAATAATCTTTATCCAGCGGCTGACCCTCACTGGTTGCAGTTTTTATGAATCAATTTCAAAACTTATCCACATCCTTTCTATATAGGTCAAGTTAGCAGCAACATTTGTAGCTTTTATTTTTGAAAAGTATCTTTTATAGCTAAGTCATTTATATTTTTCTGTCATGTAAAGAAGATTTATTTTATATGTGTAACGATAAAATAGAAAATAAATTCCACAGTTGTAATAGACCTAATAAACAAAAACACTAAAGCACTAAGTTCTAATTTAATATCCCTTTGTTACCAACAAAGCGGTAATACCGAGTAGATTTGTGACTAAACAGAAATACACAGTATTATTAACATATAAGTAACAATTTTACCATATTAGGTATTCGTATGAGAAAGTCTGGAATCTCGCGTCAATTCATGTCTTTACGCACACACACGCAAACGCATTCAGCTGCTATGCAAACGCAACGATGCCATGTTGCGTTACTTACGCGATCAGCTTGCTACATACTCCTGGTGAGCATGCTACTCAAACGCGATGAGTTTCCTACACATATGCTACGATGTTGCTACGTTCACACGTTGAGCCTGTTAAGCACGCGCTACGAGCCTGCTACGGACACGCTACAATCCTGTGCTACCCAAACTCAAACTCAAACTCAAACTCAAAGCATTTATTTCAATTAAACCATTTACAGGCACTTTTGAATTGTCAATAGGTCAGTCAGAAAATATGAAGCTAGTTGCCCATTCCAAAGCGTAGGTACCTATGGAGAAGAACGGGCAAGAAACTCCATGGACACTCTTTTAAATTATATTTTACAAAAATATTAGTTACATCATTAATGTTGAATTTATAATTATATGTGAGAACGATGTAAAAAAAAAAAAAAATATACGTACGCGTTCAAGTGTCCAGAGTACAGCAAATAGTACTTAACAAAACAATAATCCAAAAGTAAAATAATTAAAAATAAGCCGAGGCAGCCAAGTGATGACCAGTCCCAACTGACGGCGCCCGTTCACGAACATGACGCATAGATCAGCACCATTCAGCTCAACCATTTTAAAGGGAGCTAAATGATCCAACACACACGCCACCGTCAGCGAGACATTTTAGTGAGCATGACATACTATCAGCCGCCAGGGCACATTCAAGTCAATGAAAGACATTATTATCATTACCCGGTAAATGGTAGCACTACAGTACATAGAACTCACATTTGTGCTATGCAATTATACAATATAAAGGAAATTGAGTTTATACAATGCAAAGATAGTCTTACAATCTTCAACAGCTCCAACAGTATTTTCAAGATGACCCATGCGCTACGAGCCTGCTACGCACACGCGAATTGTCTGCTACGGACACGCTACAAACCTGCTAACCATGCGCTCCGAGCCTGCTACGCACACGCTACGATTCTGCCGGACACGCTACAAGCCTGCTACACACGCGCTACGAGCCTACTACGAACACGCTACGAGTCTGCTACAGACACGCTACAAGCCTCCTACAAGCCTGCTATGCACACGCTACGAGCCTACTACCCACATGCTCGGGTCGATCGATCAGGTTAAGCTACACTTGCCGCGATTGGACCGTGGGTGGATGACCATCTTTACATACCAAGACCGCTCCGTGTCTTGGAAAGCACGTTAAGCCGTTGGTCCCGGTTGTAATTCGTCGATCTTTGGTATCGTTTTACCCAGTAACTGGGTTATGGAGGTCAGATAAGCAGTCATGCCATGTAAAATATTCAGCTGCGTCCGATTACACTGAAAGCCGACCCCAACACAGTTGGGAAAGGCTACGCAAACGTTGATAATGCTGTCTTTTTGTGTATTTCACTTTCTTGCGATTTTTTTTAAAACACAGTCAAATACTAAATTCTTAAATAATAATCTGATTACTAAAAATTTATTAAGATCGCAGCGATTAAGATCATGTTCCATGACAGGACCGTCCTTCCAGATAGAGAAAGGAGTTAAGCAAGGCGACCCGCTGTCTTCGAAACTATTCACAGCTGTGCAGGAGGAAGATTTCTGAAAGCTGGCAGCAGGCTGGACGGAAAGAGGCATTATGGTCGGCCATCAGAGATTATCTAATCTCCGTTTCGCCGACGATATTGTGCTCTTTTCGTCTTCAGGCTCCGAGTTGACACAGATGCTAGACGATCTTGGCACGGCAAGCCTAGAGGTCGGACGTCAGATGAATATGTCAAAGACCAAGTTGATGACTAACAGTGCGCATCGCAGGATCACTGTGGCGGGTGGGGAGGTTGAATACGTTGATGAGTATCTCTATCTTGGTCAAATAGTCCAGGCATGACAAAAAAAGAAGTTGCAAGACGCACCGCAAATGCCAGGAAGAGCTATTGGGCCATGAAAGACCTAATGAAGGATGATCTTCGTTTTTCCGTTAAGAGAAGACTCATTGACGTGTGCATACTTCCCATCCTCACATATGGTGGTCAGACATGGTCTTTGACAAATCAGCAAAGGTCCACACTCGAGATTTGCCAGAGGGCTATGGAACGGAGTATTCTGGGTATCAAACTAACAGACTGGGTTAGGAATATGACCATCCGTTCCATCACAAAGATAACTGAAGGCCAATTCTCGTAATTTAAAACGTTCAAAATCTAGTCGCAGTCTCATCTCAGCGACAAACAAATATCAAAAACTTGTCAAAATGTACTGAAATTTGAGGTATTTTTGACAGATTGAGACTGAGATCAGACTGTGAACGTTCTTAAAATTGCCAGAATTGCCCCTCTGATGTCACTTGGAAAGCTGCCACGCTAAAACGGAACTGGGCTGGACACATCTGCCGCATGTCACAAACTTATGACCCAATGGGTCCCTCTTAATGGCAAGCGACATCGTGGCAGGCCCAGACGGAGATGGCGGGATGAGCTGGACTCCTTCAACAAGAACTGCTCCTCAGCAGCTTTGAGCAGAGAGAAGTGGAAAGAGAGTAAGGAGGCCTTTGCCCTGCAGTGGGACATCACAGGCTAATAATAATAATTCTAAAAATCAGTAAGTAACTCAATGTTTGAACAAAACTATTGTTTATTGTAACTAACTGGAGCCTTTTTGTTTGGTTGCCCTGTGACGGAGTTCGGTGAAGTTTTTCAAGTTAGGCAAGGGCTTTTGTCGTGACGCTTCGGATGCAGAGAGTAAAAGCGGCGACATGAACGAACCTTTTGTCATAACCCACAGACTGCGAATTGATAATGGTTGTATAGTATTTGTTGTTTTGTGCTGTTGACCCCAGTGTGTGCACACATTGTTTTGTGAGACACAGGTAGACAAATAGGGTGCCCACTTAATTTAATTACATTTTGCTACGTTGCCGAAAAAACATGGGTTGTTTTCACTCAGATATAAATAATTTTGTTATTTTAATGTTTATTTTTTTATTTTATAAATTACCTTTGAAGCGATATTCAAATAGTAATACCTATTACAAATTAAGTCTTAAAATATTGGAACAACCAACCTACTTCTGTGACTAACTGTGGTTCTGTAATCAGGAATACTGGCTGCAATACAACATTCGCGTAATAAACTGTTCCAATATCGTATCGCGAGCCGCGCCATCAATCCTCGTACAGACGCCGCAGTTACCTGTCGCTTTTAAATCATATGAAACAATTTGTACAAACAAAGACGCGGTCGCATAAATTTGTTTTACGCAGCTCTGCTACATTCGCCGAGCAACTAATTAGAACATAAATCTGTCTTAATACAAATCCGTACTTTTTACGACAGAATTCCGTGTCCGTATGAAACTCTAGTGGTACGCTGCTGGTAATGTTTTCACACGTCTAACTCTCACAGTTTTATTCTGAACTTAACAAAACTGTACGACACACTCATTCTAATTACAAAAGAATTTAAATACTAGCGTTGCTACTGGAACGAAAATGTCGCGTAGTGTGAATAGTTACTTACCGTATAGGTAGTTTAGTTACAGTGTTACTGATTGCTACATTATTTCAAAATAGGGTTTCTCGATACCTATTACTTATCCTGGTATAGTAATTTTATTCTAAGTGCATCGTCTTCACATATTATAATTACAAAATATTAATATAAAATATTGTAAAACATTTTTAAAAGAGTAATGGTGGTGTTTCTTGCCTATTCTTCTCCTTATGAAACTCCCTTTTGTAAGGGGCGACTCACAGAACACGACTATAATCAATATTTTTTTTTTGACGTTCAAAAGTGCCTTTTATGTGCATTTTTTAAATAAATGATTTTACTTTGACTTTGACGATAACTTTCTTATTTCGTGTTAATAATATCAGCAAATTTTGCTAGGTAGTTTTCACGCGAAGACGCGCTTTGTAATGATGGAAGGCTTTTTTTTTCAATGTTCACCAATTTGTTCATGAATGTTATTAAATTACATTATTAAAATAAAATAATAAATAATTAACGAACCTAAAAGTCTAAAAGATTATTTTCTTAAATTATTTTGTAAATAAATATCTAACGACCGTCTAGCTTACATACAAGAAGTTATATCTAGGTTCTCTCGTTCATTTTCTTGATGTATCTGCGAAGGCTCCAATAAATGTGAGAAAAATTTTAATCTGAAATACTTCCCGTAGATTCGGATTTTATTATTTAACTTACCTTTAACACACAAGTTTTCGATGGCATTTACATTTTCAGAGAGAAAGTGGAGTGATACTTTTTTTTTTTCATCAAGCTAAAACGTTGCAAGTGGTAAGTACATTTGTCAATAAGCAAGCCGAACATTTTAATATGATGTACGTTTTATATTCAGAGCACATGTACACGAGCGTGCGTTATTGCAGCGGGGTGGGATTTATAACGGTGCTCATTTTAAAAATAAAGCTATTCCTTCTAAAATATTGTCATATCTGCTTTAAATTTTTCACTTTATACGCCCCGTAGGCCACATTACAAAATGTCGACCGGGTAATATGAGTGAACGCGTGAATTTTTGATTTTAATTTTATTGTCGCTTCCATTTCTGAATTCTACGACCCGATGCTTTAAATACATATTTTATTTTATGGCTGTCCAATTTGCATTCCTTTATTTCATGGTCCTGTATTTTCGAGAATAAAATAAAGATTTAATCAATCATTTCTTGGTAGTCAGAACTTTAGTTTTATAAACCAACGCTTCGACCCTTTAATTAAAACGTAATCATTTTTATTGAGACTCCAGTATTTCTATAGAACGATTTTCTGATAACAATGAAAATGTCGACCAGTTCACCACTTTACAAAATATCTATGAGCAACACACACATCAACAGCAACGCAAAGTGAACATGACCTCAATTTTTAATCTAAAAAGAACGCCCATGGGCTACTAATCTTTTTAAATTAGATACGAATTTTCATTTACTTTCGAACTCAATTTCTTTTGTGATAGCTACTTAAACAAATTAAACGCGTACATCATATTTATGTTGTAATATAGAGCAAGTTAAGATATCTACATATTTATTATTCACAGGTGTTGTATATTGTACAGACAGCAATGTAATTGAATAATCAAAGTGTGTTTGTAAGCTGTAGCCAGTAGTTGATTAACTTATAATGGGTAGGTATACTATTAATATGAGCAGGCAGTAATTAATGCCAGATAATAACCGGGAGATAGTTATTATTATTATCGCAAGAAACATAAAAGGGGAGCACGTTCTGTCGTAAAACATCTAATGTTTTAATTCCTGTTTATACTTATTTTGTTTATTACTCTCTCTTCATAAAGGCTGTGCAGGTGTAAGTATTCTCACGAAGCAATTAACGTCCAAGTTGAAGGGTTGCTCTTGAACCTCAAAAAGGAAGCAAAGAAAAACAGTAATTTGGTCTTAGCCATTATTTTGTTGTTTCCAAATGTTTTTTCGCTCAAGGTATGAAAATAAACGTGTTACCTCATTACGACTTGCTCGTAACTTTTGGCTCTGTTCTTAACCTAAATACTTTCGTTATTTTTTCTTGTGGGTTTTTTAACAGTAGTGTGCGCTAGCCGAATTAATGCCGCGTGTCATGAATTTCTGTAGGAGGTCATAGAGCGACCGCGAAGTTAGCGCATGCAGTTGCGGAGTGGGCCATAACTTTACACGCAACATTAAGTTGGAACGCAGTCGCGACACGAGCTCTAATGGGAACTAGGCATTGTTCCACTGGATAAGACTGCTCTTTTTAATCTGTGTCTGTGTTCATACCTAATGCATTTTTCAAATGAATCGTTTGTTACATTCTCTTGGAAAAAACTTTTGCAGTCGAAAAATTGCTCTTTGTTTTACATTTACGTATTTCTTATGTTCATGATTAGTTCAGAGTTCAGACACGTTCTAAATAATGTTATTAGAGGGAACATGGCCTCAGGACTAGGTGTAATTGACTTTGGCGTGTTCAGCGTCAGCAATCTCAGCACAGTAGGTTCTTACAAAATTATTACCTAGTTAAGTTAATTAGTCTGTCGATTGATTTACTTGTCTTAATAAGATACATAGCTAGCTACGAGGTTTCCGTGCCTCGGAAAGCACGTTAAGCCGTTGGTCCCGGCTGTCATTCGTGGATCTTTGACAGTCGTTACGGGTAGTCAGAAGCCCGAAAGTCTGACAACCAGTCTTAACAAGGGGTATCGTGTTAACCAGTTACTGGATTATGGAGGTCAGATAGGCAGTCGCTCCATGTTAAATACTGGTATTCAGCTGCATCTGGTTAGACTGGAAGCCGACCCCAACATAGTTGGGAAAAGGGTAGGCAGATGATGAACAATAAACACAACATACAACATAGTCATTACCTACCTAAATATTAATTACATAGACATTTATACCTAACACACAAGAATCATTTCATAAACCTATTTTCGTAGACTTGGAACATAAAGTTTCAGAAAATTATTTGGGACATCCGATTTTAGACATTAACTCGTATAATTCATGTCTAAGTTCGTTACAGGTACAGGAGCGATCGTCTTTACTGTTAATGTTGCCGTAATTTATTCACAGGCAGAACACGATCCGACCCTAACAAGATACATTAAGAAAATTAACGTTTGACTCAGTTCTCTCTTTTGACACGGAATTCCTTGATTGGCCTGCTTACGTTACAGAAATTTGATTATCGTGTGTGCTATAAAAATAGAGGGAATTAATTCTATTTTCGTAGAGTTCTATGTCTCAGGGAGGTTTTAAAAATGTTCACTAAGTACGAAAATGGTTGGTTTGGTTGGTTGGGTTTTATTTTCTGGTGTACAATAAAGTATATATAAATAAATAAATAATAAATAAAATGCCTGAGCGCTACGAGAGGAAATGCATGCACTTATTGCCGTTTCATCACCTTTTCAACAACAGCGAAACGAAACGTAAAAAATGTTATAGAAGAAACTACTATTCTCGATAGCTCACAAAAAATATCTCCTTTATGGATATTTTATCACTATGAAAACGTAATTATCAATTCGATCTATAGCTAAGTAGTAATAAATTGAATCGTGCTTTTAACTTAATTTCAAGAGACTCACAGGTATTAAAGGTAATTTTAAAATAGGCGATACGTAAAGATTAGTGAGTGTAACGAAACAGTACGTGTCCCAACGGGCTATCGTTTAAACTAAGTGGCTATAATTCGCAGGAGTTTGCCCTGTGCCTCCGCCGGCCGTGGGGAATCGCGCTCCAGCGCACTGAATTACACACATCAAAAGTGTCTAGGGATCAAGCATTTTTATGCGGATTTCTTGAGATTGAGATGTGGCTTTGTAATAAATTTATGATTTTATAAATTTATATGGATCCTTTTTGGTGCATTTCATAATTTGAATCAGGAACTGTGAATCAAATTCGAGTAAAAGATGAAAATCAGCTGTCAATATTTTCCCTATAAAAACATACAACGCATTGAAGACATTATTAGTGCTACTGTTTCCCTACTACTGATTAAAACCAACGTTATTATGGAGCGGCGACGTCATTTAAGCAGGGAAGAAATGCTCAGAGCCGTGGGAATGATAGAAGCTGGTTCCCGGCAACGTACTGTGGCTTTAGCTCTGAATACAAGTCAGAGTGTTATCAGTCGACTTTGGACACGTTACCGAAGCACTGGTACCGTGGCTGAGCGCCATGGAGGACGGTATCGCTGCACCACACGGAGACAAGACCGATACATTCAAATCTTAACTCGAAGAGCTCCAACAATAACCGCCATGATGTTAGCCGTGAGGCTTCATCACTCTTCAGGGAACTTAATTAGCGACCAAACAGTCAGAAACCGCTTGCATGAAGTGAACCTTCATTCCCGAAGACCGCTACGGGTACCACCTATAGCAATGCACAATCGTAGGATTCGATATCAATGGGCTCTTGAACACAGAAATTGGGCAGAAGAACAATGGCGTTTCGTGTGCTTTTCTGATGAGTCTCGTTTTGGTATGAGACCGGATACAAGACGTATACGACACTGGAGAACCCCTGGACGCCAACAGCGATTAAAATCCTGCCAGGAAGTCCATCCTTATAGTGGTGGAACCATCATGGTATGGGCGGGTATTTGGATCGGCGGAAGAACTGAGTTGATTTGGATCAGAGGCAACCTCAACGCTCAAATTTATGCTGAGACGATTGTATCAGACGTCATCGTTCCTCTACAAGTGCAAATCGGTCCCTTATTTCAGTTAATGCATGATAATGCACGACCGCACACCGCAAGAGTTGTAAGACAGACTCTCGCCGCCGCAGCTAACATCAATGTCCTGCCCTGGCCTGCTCAGTCGCCAGACTTGAACCCGATTGAGCATGCATGGGATATGCTACAGAGAAGAGCTCTGCCGAATATGGAGGGTATCCAGTCGCAAGAAGACCTTTTTTTGTTGTTGCAACGAACATGGGCGGCCATTCCACAGCGTGATTTGGATGAACTCATTTTGAGTATGCCAAACCGATGTTCTTGTGTTGTTAGTGTTCGCGGTAGAAACACGGATTATTAATTGTTTAAGTTACCCAATAAAATTTTAAAGAAAACTGTTATTTCAGTCTTTTTTTCGAACTTTTGTGTTAGTGGTTCAAATGTCAAAAATCCCTTTATTAGGAAAATGGCAAATTTCTTTATTAATGCAAAGGTGACTTGGTTTATCGTTACTGTGACAAACGAAAACACTTTATTTGATGAATCCTTAAAGAAAATTTTAATTAATATCAATCAGGAGAAAAGTTATTGCAAAAATATATGTTGATCCCTAGACACTTTTGATGTGTGTATTTCTTGCACATAAAGGTACATAATAGTAATCCCTCACCTTATTCAAATTTTTCCTAACATCTGTTTTGTCCCGGGTCTGCCTGCATAAGAAATATTTTAAGTGATAAGCCAGGATTATATTCTTCGTCTGTGCTCATGAAAGCCTAGTAAGTAAGAAACGTTGTAGGTAATTTACTTCGCCTTACACTTAAACTGATATTAATTATAAAACGTAGATCGAGAGCACAATAGCTATTCTACCTACAGGTATAAACGATTTTTTGCCGTTCGCTTTAGGCCGTTGACATTGTCGTTGTAGGTATCTACTGCGATTAGATACTCTTTCATTATATACATCGCAAAGGTATCTTAGTAACTTTCATTATTAAAACTGTTTCGAACTAACTTCTGGTTTCGTTGAGCCCTGACTTGGCAAGGCATTACGCATTCTTCTTTCTTATAAAATATCAAAGGCCAATTATTCATATAAAAAGATTCTTTGCTGAGCGTTTTTCCGGAGAAGTGACAAAGTCATGGCCCAGTTCGCTTTTTCGGAAGGCGCCCGTTATTTATATGCTATTTAAATGTTGCATACGTGTTATTTTGACAGGTTTAAAATAAATGTATGTGGGAATCATAATAAAATAGCATGGTGTCTGACGCAGCTTTATCTGTTTAATCAGTATCTTAAAATCTTATAGCAAGGAGCAGGAGGGATGGCGTTTGGAAGAATTTGACAGGGAATAAGTATGCATACACACAAGCGACACGCGTCGACGACAGAGGCAACTGCAACCGTCGATACGAGTCGACGACAGCCGTCAACGCGTGTCGGCGGCTGTCACCGACAACATGCCGCTCGTGTGTATGCACACTAAGACGAGCAAGATGGAGTAAGAACTAAGAAGAGTTTTTTTAATGTATATTTTAATTAATCGAAGTTAAAGTTATCTTTATGTTTCATTTTGGTCTACCTACATCCCACTTTGAAATAAGTTTACTGTTGCCTTTAAAAACCTCAATAAACAACTCACCTACCAGCCTTCCATTAAAACCCATCAGTGACCGTAAATGGGCTCACCTCTTGTCAAAGCCTGTGTGTACGTTAACACGTTCGATGTATGCGTTTATCGGAAGGCTAGGGGTAAGTCCGGCAGGGGTAGCGAGCATTCGGCCGGTTTTATTGGCGTTACTAATGAGTTGCTAATTCAATTTCATGGACGCAGGGCCTGTGACGCGTCGGCAGGGGTGCACGGTCCCGCTCAGCCGCTTGGCCGCCGCACGCCCCTGGCTTTAACAAGTCGTACAGCGCTTTGTGTGTTAGTGTTTAAGTGTGCTAGTGTTTTGTTTGAAGAAGAACTCTTTAATTCGGCCGTAGGTCTGTTAGGTTTTTATTAAGCCTTTCTGCTGGTATAAAAATATTTAACAAGAAATGCATGCGGAGGTATCGATTTTAATTCTCATCGTTTTCATCTTATCAATATGATTCCTAACAAAGAAAAAAACAGAGGAGGCTGTTGTTAATAGCTACCATGTAGTATTTCAGGCAAGTAGCAACCACCATGGGCGGGCGGCATTAGGGCGGGCGGCACGGACAACTTCCCGGAACACCACGCGAAATGAAATGAGATTTGATTGATTTTTGGCGCAGCTTAATTTATGGTAAAAAGGGCCTCGCAAAAGTTAGTCGTTACGATGGTCGCAATGGCAAAATCGAAATTGAAAGTGGCCAAATATAATCGCGGCGAATTTTAATATTATTGAATAAATAAGGCTCAATTCTAATAGATATTGAACTTTGATCATTTTCATTTAAAAAGTAAATTCGTATCTATCTAAAGCTTTTTGACGGTGAGACTTTGTCATTTGTTAGTGAAGTAGTATAAAGAACAAATAGAAAATTCAAAACTTTTTAACTGAGTTCACGAAAAATACGTCTTTCAAATTACATTCCCAGACTACACGTCTTGTCCAAACTTAGTCAAATAGCTCCGTACGTCAGCTTCTCATCCATTTACTTAATGCGGTCAATAAAACCATTGTGTTATTTGGTTTATGACGATCTGCTCGTTCGCTACCCGAAGGAAGTTCGGAAAAATGAAGGAAACTTTTGATTCCCCCGCACCAAATCATTGTGGCAAAAATAAATAACCTTTTTGTCTAATAGGTAATGTTAGGAAAAGCTTTGTGGCGAAACTCTTTTGTTATAACAATAACCATAAAATCGTTTATTTATTTTCGGAGGGATTGTGTCTCATCCTATTTGAGGAAATCTAGACGTATGATATGTACTGAATATGCTTTGTTGTATAAAAGAACGACCTTTCTTTGGCACCTTCGTAAGTCAATTGATCACTAAACCCTGGCTAACATTATCTTCGAGAATGTTTGGTAGTGTCCGAATAGTAAGTGCTCATACAGCGACACGCATCATCGACAGAGGCAACTGCAGCCGTCGACAACATGTCGCTCGTGTATTTGAGCACCGTCCTCAAACACTGCACTCTTACAATCTGCTTAGTACTTGTCCTGCCTGAAATAGTAAAATCGGCCGGCACTCAACATGTTACCTTTTCATAAAATCAGCATTCATACACCGAAATACGTGTCTGGTATCTAACAAACAGCAATAAAAACGGTAACAAGTTGTGACATTTGTCCCATTTCGTTTTATTTAGTTATGTCTTGTTGTAAGTGTTTATAACAAATAACAAGTATCGAGAAGTCAATACTACGCAACTGTCAGTTCCGTTCAACAACAAAGTTGCGCCTGAAAGAAATAACACACTTTAAAGTTAGTGAATTCAATCGCTGGAAGACGGTAACTTCGTACAATTGTTTTCATTCTCAAAGTGTTGCACTTAGACGAATTTGTAGAGATACTGTGTATCGACTCGCTTCTGCCGCTCCGTTGCAAAAACTACCTCAAATGGATTGCTGTAGTAATTCTTGTACGAAATACTACCTTCGAGGGCTTAGAGTTTAGTTTACGAGTATAGTTTGCTAACAATACTTGGCTCTGTTGCTTTAAGGCAAGTTTGGATTACACAAAATACAGTTCGAGACTGAATAGGTACCTAGAAATGTTAGGGTTCTGTGGTTGTATGACTCAGATAACATTGTTTAAGATCCAAGTCTGAATAAAAGACAGATAGAAATTCGGATAGGTAAGTCTAGCTACGTATTTCGATTTCATACCCATTGTTGTCAGCTTGCTACTAAAAATTTTTATCTTCCCAGGTTTTCAGTTTAAAATCCTGGAAATTGTAACATCCTGGATAACACAAATAACGTAAGACATGCTGTTACATGAACACCATTTCCCTGCGCTTATTCCAGTTGCGAGATAATATTTTGAAGCCTGTCTATGGTTTACAAGCACCATTTAAGTTAACCATTAGGTACCTTCGGTTCACGTTCGGCGAACAAGTTGCGAGGATGATAAACAAGAAGCTAGTTGAATGTTTTACCTTTAAGTTTCTGTTTCATCTCTGAACGAGTATTGGCAGTTGTGTAAACTACAATTTAGTGAAGGATTTAGGCTTGGCTAGAGGGGCCCGTGGCTAAATACTAACAGCCGCACAAGTCGATCGATCAGGTTAAGCTACGCTTGCCGCGGTTGGTCTGTGGATGGGTGACCATCTTTACATATCGAGACCCCTCCGTGCCCGGGAAAGCACGTTAAGCCGCTGGTCCCGGCTGTCATTTGTGGATCTTTGACAGTCGTTACGGGTAGTCAGAAGCCCGAAAGCCTGACAACCAGTCTTACCAAGAAGTATCGTATTACCCAGTAACTGGGTTGTGGAGGTCAGATAGGCAGTCGCTCCATGTAAAATACTGGTATTCAGCTGCATCCGGTTAGACTGGAAGCCGACCCCAACATAGTTGGGAAAAGGCTAGGCAGATAATGATTTAGGCTTGTTAAAAGCGTTATCTGTTTCCTTAAAGCTAAATTTATTTTAGGTGGCAAGACTAAATCTGCAGGGTACAGGGATGCTTGGGACACAGGCCCCTCTCACAGAGAAGAGGCCTGTGTCCAGCAGTGGGAACGTTAGGCTGATTATGAGACTTAAATGCTACTTACTCTATTCTCTGTTTAAAACAAGCCTCATCTGTATATTTCCCCTATCCATTTCAATTCTATTCTCACACAAAAGGACAATAAAACCGTTATAGTCACTTATTCCGCACTAGCCGACGTACGAGTATAATACAAGAATTTGTCGAATGCAAAATAGGAGAGCAAACAATTGTATGCGCAGGCACCATGTTTCAGTGCCAAGAAATAATCTCTTACGTGACATTAACATATATCATGTGCAGAACAGCTGCCAAAACTGTCTGCCAGAGGTCTCGCTCCGCACTACTTACCAACTAAAACAATATTACTTAGTCGAGTTATTCTGGCGCATCACTGCAGGTCCCGCACCCAAGTCCCAACTGCTGACTTCTGTGCGTCGAGACCGCGACCTGGTACGTGCGCCACATAACCTTTGTAACTTGAAATTGAAATAGTTAATTGTACCGATTGCTGTAAAGCAAGAATTAGGTTGGTGCTTTCTACAAGGATATAATATAGGTACTAGGTAAAAGAGGCGATCGTTACGAATGTTACAATAAGCCTTGGTCTGGAATGGAACTCGTTAACCTAATTGGGCACCAAACTACGCTCTGAACATAAAAATACTTATACCAAATTAACATTGTAGCTATAACAAGAATGAAACATTAAAGTATAAGCGTTACAGCACTTTTACAACATTTGAAGTCGCTGAAGATCTTTCAGCCAGCAAAAAGATAGTAGGTAAGTACCATGAAATCACACTTTAGTTTTACGAACTCTATTCTGCCCAATGCAATAACCAGCCTTACCTAAAATTCATTATGTACTTAGTAGCAGTTTGCATGCAACAGTTCGTTCGCTATTGCATTAAAACGTTGGCATGTGCACGGTCCCTAAGGCAGACAACAGCGGAGCCAGCGCCATTGACCCATTTATGTAAAGGTATACATTTCGGTGGGATTCCGTGGTATCAACAGGGATTAATCCCGCGCAAATCTCTATTTTAGTGGCGCGATCTGTGCTCACCCAAACTGGGCCAATTAGAGCTTACTCGCACTAATCAGAATATCGATGGCGCTGTATTTCCTTGGTTGTTGCGTATTCGGCTCTTGTGCTGTGTGTCTCAGTTTAACATGGCGCTGGGATAATTCATGTAGTGCTCGTAATCGTTCTGTGAATTTTGAATACGTAATAGGTACCTATGTTTTGTAGGAGGATTTTAGTTATATGATAATGAAAAAGAATTTTTATCTCTGTTTCCAGTTTAAATTATCTTTTACTCTCGATTTATCTTATCGAAACATATGTACGTTACATCTGCTAGGTCTTAAATTCAGTTCTGGAGCACAAGATATTATTGTAATACCTACTATAATTTTTTTTTTAATAATTGCTCTGCCAAAATAATGTGTATATAATGTGGTGGGGTCATGGATGGGCCCTAGGATGCTTACGATCTAAAGGAGATCATTTCGAAAGTCAATTTTTAACACCCGTTTTCACCAAATTTCTGTAAACACCTCGACACAAATACTTACTTACGCCATCCAAAATAAAACCAAGTCGTAAAAGTAATGGCTTAGAAAAATTACAGAACAGAGCCGTAACAGCGAACTGAAACGTTATCGAATTTACAGAACTTCGCTGAGCAGTCACGAGAACAGAATTTCAAGGAGCAACAAGATTTAGTCTGTGTATAGAAACTCAACGGAAACAATATAATGGCACATTAAAATCAAGGGTAGTTGTATTTCCATTAACTTACAAGCCAAATAAGCTATTATTTCCACCATGAAACAAAACAAGTCCGCCATACAAACAGATGAACAGAAAAAGCAAAAAGAAAAATAAGATAGTACGTTATTTACCAACTAAATAGGCAACGTAATTATCCCCCGAATCCCGGGCCAATTCCAGTGTTTAAGAAAGATAAACGAGAAGGAAAGGAAACTGGTCTAACAAAACTTGTAACTCACCCCAACTGGGGCTGAATTACTTAACTGCTACCTGATGAATGGGGTTATTGGATTTAACTTTAATTTAGATAGTTATCATCCTATTAGGGCTTAATCTTTGCGTTCGTTTTGGCTTATGACGTAAGCGGTATCTACATTTTGGGCATCGGTGCGAGGGGCGATCGAAAATCGTTTAGTTTCGACAATAGCTCAGTGTTTTAGAATGTTAGGATAATTCAGAGGATTACAGGTTTTATTTACTCTAACAATTAATACCTAATCTATATACATAAAACAAGGTCGGGTTAGTTACACCATTTATAACTTGAGACCGGCTGAACCGATTTTTATGATCTTTGATTTGTTGGATTTGTCTCCGCCCTGAATACTCGTAGCAGACGAAAAATAAAATTAAGATAATTCATATTTTGAGGCGTAGGTAGGCGAGGTATGTATTTATGTAACTATTATTTAGGATATGTATAAATCTGTGTATCTATTTTAGTAAGTATATATTGCACCAACGACAACCCCATTTTATGTCCAGGCAAATCACTGTCTATTCCAAGGTTGCCTGGAAGAGATCGCCGAAAGCGATAAGGCCGCCCATTGTATATTTTTAGTGGTCGACCCAGTTTTTTTTGTTATGTATTTTTGAGGTGTACAATAAAGTATTATAAATAAAAATAACAAAGTTATATCCTAACTAAAAGTATTCACAAACTAAAATATAGCGTCGAAAAATTAATCCGCATTGCTGTCGACTGGTACCCAAGAGACTGGCGGCATTACCACGTTGTATGGCAATGCTTAGCCTCTGACCAAGGTAAAAGCCAACCCTTGGATCACGACAAGTGTCAACAAGTCGTTTAGAAATTACTTTAAAAAACTTTTTTACAAAAAAAAAACAACCGACTTCCAAAAAAAACTACAAAGTGCTAAATAACTTTTATTTCGGAAGTCGGTGTCGTTGGTTCTGCATTTTCGTTTATTGACACCGACTTCCGAAATAAAAGTTATTTATCACTTTGTAGTTTTTTTTGGAAGTCGGTTTTTTTTTTTGTAAAAAAGTTTTTATTTTTCACTTTTTAGTGAGAGAGTTTGTAATTTATCTAAGTTACAATAGCGTAACGTCAACTGCTCATCACCTTTTACAAAATATTGCTTTTCGCGATGCTGGGACGTTAATTTTTGAGGAGTTCTCCTGGTAAGAACCTGAAGAACTCCACTCCACCACCACACGCATTGTGACGAGCATAAATTGCTTAGCAACCATATTAAAGTAATCGAATCGCAACCCGTGAAATATTTATCATTGATTAGTTCCGATGGCCGTCTGTAGTCTTCATCATCAGCTGCACTTTACCAAATAATGATTTCCGAGAGCAAATGCTCAAGTTACTCTAAAAAATATCCAAATCGCTATAGGTTTGCCAATAAAATTTGAGGGTTTCCCTCGATTTCCATGGGATCCTCTCATCAGATTCCAACTTGCTGACAATGGGACCACCTTGGGAGTATACCCTTCAAGTTACTCTAAAAAATATCCAAATCGCTATAGGTTTGCCAAAAAAAGTTGAGGGTTTCCCTCGATTTCCATGGGATCCTCTCATCAGATTCCAACTTGCTGACAATGGGACCACCTTGGGAGTTTACCCTTTCAAACAAAAAAATAATTTTTGAAATCGATCCACAAATGACGGAGAAATTGGTGAACATACAAAAAAAAAAAAAAAAACATACATAAAGTCGAACATATAACCTCCTCCTTTTTGGAAGTCGGTTAAAAAACCATGAGCACTCGGATCCCATGGCCCGAGGGTTTCAACCCCAAACGGCTCAAAAATATAATTACCAATAAGTAAACCGCTCAAGAAAATAGGTAGCTCGTTCAGATGCCAATGTATACGCTTTTATAATAAACTACCAAGCCACGTTCAAGATCTAAGCCTTAATAAATTCAAATCATTCATTAAACGTAAGTTGTGCCAGAAAGCTTTTTATACCGTTAAAGATTATATTGAGGACAAAAAGGCTTGGGATTGAGCTGCTTCCAATTTTTTTTTTTTAACATTTTGAATGTTTTAATTATTTTTTTTTGTTTCTATGTACACATTGACATTAATGAATTTTATTTAAACAATGACATTTGCTTACTTTGTAAAGTATTATATTATTTTAATTATTGTGCATGTGAAGACAATGTGGGTCACATTTTTTAATTTTTATTATTCTCTCTGTTGTGTTAGTTTTTGTCTAGGTCTGGCAGTTTGAGTAATTTATGTGGCCTACCCAAATGTCCTTTCTTTGGTATTGTTCGTCGAATCGTTGAGCTCCTTAAGTTTTGAGTTGAGCTACACGATTTCTGACAAATGCGTGCACTGACTGGACAGGTCCTCTCAATCTGTGTGGTTCTTTCCTCAAAAGACCATCTCAGACATCGATCTACATGGTCTTCATATAACCTGACCAAGATTATGATGTCTGGACTTTAAAAGAGACTGTGACCTCTGAGTTTGTTTCGGCCTTTCTTCTCAGAGTAGTCAGATAGGAAACGCCGACCTCATCTAGTTTTTTTTATAAAAAATATGATTGACGTGTAAAAGTGTTTGTACAAACCTACTTACAAAATAAAATCATTTATCATTTATCATTTATCAGTAAGGTTGTTATACTTACGCCGCTTGAGGTTTTCTGCAGCCGCAGCAGCAGCACCAGCACAGCACGCCGAGCCAGGAAGATGGGATGGCGCAATAGTATCGACACACGTTGCATCCCACACTAACCCACCTTCCATGGAAATAAAGAGGTGCCGTCCGGTCTCTTGCCATCGTTGCGTGCCAAACCATTGGGTTCTAATACAGCTGGAACGCCGACGGTGACGAGAGCTCTTCGGATGTTGTCGTTAAACGAATCGTGGGGAACTGCTGTTAAAATGTATAAGAGTAAATAGAAACTGACAGAAAGTGACCTTAGATTCACAATCATTGTAGGTAAACGATAAACGACTACTCAATCATCAGTCAATGACTATGGCAGTCCTCTTCTGAACAGACTATCAAAATCTTGATGACGCGACGTGAATATCTCATTTTTCAGGTCCAAGATTGGTTTACGGTAAATAATTTGGTACTTACTTACTAAATGAAAAGATGGAAATGACCTAATGTTAGAAGTAGCGAATGTGACATCAAATTGAATAGATAAAAACTGGAATTGATTGATCAAACCGTTTTCCTAGGAATCACGCTAGACGAGAAATTACAATGAAGACCTCATATAACATCTCTTGCGGAGCGGCTTAACTTATGCTGTTTCGAAAGATAAGGCAGTTAACAGATGTGGAAACCGCGCGTTTAGTCTATTTAAGTTACTTTCACTTTTCAATCATCTGATAACTTTATTCGAGAAATAATTCCTCGATTAAAAGTTATCTGGCGATGGAAAAATCAGGCCTAATTCATATGGCATTTTACTATGGGGTCGGGCTGCTGACATTGAATCCATCTTTATTTTGCAAAAGAGAGCTGTCAAAGCCATTTATAATCTACGTCCCTGCGAATCTCTCAGGAAACTTTTTAAAAGGATATGTAAATATTATGTAGGTATGTAAGAAAAAATCTACATATTTTTTATAAAGTAAGCGATAGACATAATTTTAATACTATGTAGAAATAAAGACAAAATACATCAACCATTTTTCAGATTTTCCAAAGTACATACATATTTTATGGGGTAATGTCAATGATATTATAAGTAACTAATAATATCATTGGGTAATGTGTTAAATGTTACGATAAAATACCTTGTGATATATTGCAATTAAGTGAAAGAAAATTTAAAAAACCTACACTTTGTAAACAAGCATACTTACCTACTTTAAATTAGAGGATTATATCCAAGATAAGAACGCTTGGAAACATGCTGGTCCTGCTCCATAGGACAATCTAGAGTCTAGACAAAATCAAACTGATTGCTAATTTTATTGTAAAACTAGCTTTTGCCCGCGACTTCGTCCGCGTGAAATTTCACCCTCCCCCCATTTACCCTCTTAGGGGTGGAGTTTCGAAAAACCCTTTCTTAGTGGATACCTACTCATCACAAAGAACACACCCTCCAAATTTCATGTCTCTAGGACCAGCGGTTTAGGCTGTGCGTTGATATATCAGTCAGTCAGTCAGGACTTTGAATTTTGTATGTATAGATTTATTCTTTTTTGACATTGATTTACCTGTGCTGCTGTGAGTGGTTATAATGTTTGTAAATATGTGAGCACCATGTATCTATTACATAATTAATTTATAGGTATGTCATGGGTTCATTTTATTCTTTTACCTAATTGTGGTATATACAATTTTTTAGGTGCATCGTCTTCACATATTATTATATAATGTATGCATTAAATATTATTTTAAAACATTTTAAAAGAGTAACGGTGGAGTTTCTTTCCAAAACTATCTTTTGGAAGGGGTGACTAGAATAAATTCTATTTTTATTGTAATTTTTGACGTTCCTAAGTGCCTTTTATGTGCCTATTTGAAATAAATGCTTTGACTTTGATAAGTTTTAACCTATAAAACGGTTTCATGAACCAAAGCGGATTTTTTGCGGTCATCACCACCCTATGCTTAGAAAATTTTCAGAATTATATAAGCGTACCTTATAGACCAGGCAGTTGGATGCTGTGAACTGAGACTAATGCGCATATATAAACTTCCATTTAAAGCATAATAATTTTACCCTTGTCGAATTTTCAGCCACATATTTTTCAGAGTTCCAACCATACAGAAATGTACTTAAGTATACCTTCACCTATAATAAATGATATAAGTACCGACCATGTATGGTTGTATACTCACCCTTCTGGGACAACGTGCGTGAATACACATCCATTCAATTAACAACAATGATTTATGAGGCCGAAGTTTTTAATATTTAATTATCGCTCTCATGAAATATATTTTTCTGTCCAAAGTGGGGAGAGGCTTACCTATAACTTCATTCCGAGCCGCAATTACATTGCAGTTTATTTTTTGTCGAGGGGCCTGTGTGGCATTCGCGAACATTTCAACAACTGCAAACATTCGTCATTAGTTAACATTATTCATTCGGATGCCTTGTTTTTCAACGTCTGCCTTTTAATGAAATGCCATTGAACTTATTTAGACAACTATTGTATGAAGGAACCTTGCTCCATTCAAATGCAAAGTGGACGTTGTCTTAAATTGATTCTCTTCAAGAAAATTAGAAGCAAAACGTTTGCCGAACAAAACAAACCTTGTAATTCGACACATCTAATTTTCTTGCGACTGCGCCACTTATGAATATTTGTGTCGGCAATATTCATGGTGTTATGAAGCGAATAGAAATGCCATTGCAGAGCAGGCGTCAGATAGGAACGGAGCCACTCTAGTTCCTATGTTGCGTACGTGATTACTCTCTAAATATTCCACTTTATTGTGCAATCCTCTCCTTGTCGTGTGAAGAAGCGAAGCCAGGAGGAGCCTGAATAATTTAGTCAGTCGGCGGTGGATGTACCATTTATCCAAATTGTCGTCTCCGACGTGAAGCAGGGGCGAGAGTTAAAAATGAACGAGCTGTCAGTTTCGCGTCGCGCTCACACCGATTTGCTCCAGAAAAATTTGTAACAGCAGAGAAGGGTACTATTTATGTTTGCCGATTTCAGAGTCAATTTGTAAGCAATCCTGTTTATGTGCTCGTATAAGATCTCTGTCAGAGGGCTTAAGTTTAGGAGAATTTCTCTTCATCACTAGGTAGGTACTAGTGAATTTAACTGCCGCTCTGTGAAGCTAAGCATACCTAAACGACGAACTACTATAAGTTACTATGAAGTCGTAAAACAACAAACACGTTTTCATAAAACTATCCTGTATACTTACTACAATTTACAGTATTGGTCTCATCAGCCAAAATATGAAAAGAGTCAGGACTGATGACGCGGGAGCAAGGGACTTGCAGGTGTCCGTGTGAGAAGCAGGTCGTGCTGAGGTTGACACTCCCAGCCTTCAGTAGTCATTTCCTTTTTCTTGCGAAATTTTTATTTTTTAGTGTATTAATGAACGCCTGCGTTCCCGTAAATATGAAGGACTGATGCTTTGAATTAATACGAGTAGATATATAGTTAATCTGTAATTATGTCTACTCGTATTAATTTTTATTATAGGTAACCAAAGATGACAGAAAAGGCCTAAACTTTATGATTTTCTGTGTAGAAAAAAGAAAACCCAAAAGTAAAGCAAAGCAGTCGTCGAACCACTAAGCTATTTGCATTGTTGAAAGTTGACTAAAATAACCGATCTTATATTATGTCATGGTTCACTGCATAACTCCTTAAAGGTATAGCGGAATATTAATCATGTAAAAGGTTTAATCTGTGACTATCTGCTATATTCGTTCCCTATTCAGCCCAGTGAAGTTATGTGAAGTAATAGAAGAATTCAGCTGTAGGAATACGCACTGGTATATTGTGTTCTCTCTCTTTCAGCTGTCTCATTTCCTACGAAATTGATGGGAAAAAAAATTACGATTTACCTATAACTTTTCTAGTAGGTAGCTTCAGTTGGGTTGGTTTTTTGGGAAAATTTCCCATTACCTTGGTGACTGTAAATCACACTAATATTACAAAGGCGAAAGTTTGCGAGTGTGAGTGTGTGTGTATGTGTGTTTATATGTTTGTTACTTCTTCACGCTCAAACGACTGGACCAATTTTGATAAAATTTTGTATGGAGGTAGCTGACACCCTCGATTAACATACAGGCTACTTTTTATCCCGATATTCCCACGGGATCGACACTAACGCGGGTAAAACCGCGGGGCGCAGCTAGTACATACATATTTTCATAATCTGTGAATGATGAATGCAGATCAATGTTTAAAAAATTTAGGAATACTCTCCTAAGACTGTTTTCTTGTAACGACAATGGTAATAGTCCTAAATGGTAATAACCCTTATAGCTCCATCTCAAAAATCCATGTACCTACCTACCTACCAACAATTTAAAATTCGCTACGATTTTAATATATGTACCTATATAAAGATAAGTAAATAGTAAATTAACGTAATTAATTTTACCAACCTATATATCTACAATTAAAAGCCTTCTTGTAATGCAGGGATACGTGAGCTTTATTAGTTTCTGTGGAAACGAAATGGCTCATAATTATAGCATTATTTGAATTGGCTTTTCCATAAACTACAATCGCATGTTCAGAAACTATTCGAATGCGGCAAAATTATTATTTCGGTGTCTATTCCTACTCTAGTGGAAATATAACGGTGTAAAGTCACAACTTAAATAGACTCGTAAATGGCAAAAAGTTTTATTCAACAGATGCAATCAAGTTATAGTACCTAGGTAGGTATAGATAGGAAATTTATGTTTAATACTATTATTATAAATTATGTAGATATTAAATTTATGATTAATACTATTTATGACTAAAAACTTCTGAAAATCTACTTATTCTTTTACTAGCTTCTGCCCGCGACTTCGTACGCGGATCCTGTTGCTTATGCCAGCGACAACGGGGTCGTCAAAATCGAAGATCTGAAAAGTCTCGAATCGTCTTGCGCATCCCGTCGTTTTCCAGTCCTCTGTTTCGCACCAAAAGATGTCATTCGAAAGGCATTATTGTACGAACGGATGTTGCCCAAGAAATGTTTTGACTGTGGATGGTCACCGATTAGCAGTGATCTTAATATTTCTGGAGGATTTTGTAATATTACAATATGTACTTTCCGACTTGAGCAACACATACCGTTTGTTTCTTTTTGCCATTTAACAGCTTCACAAAAAGTACAATTTTGAACCATACCTCCGATGGCTGAATACGTGGCGTAGTCAATCATAGGAGTATACGTAAATGCACTCCGTTCCTTATCAACCCAACGGAGGTCGCCATGCCCTAAGGCTATATGTTGAGACACATCCGATTCTTCAGATGATATCGACATTCTGTTCAGAGAATCTCGAAGTCGATCAGAATTCAAACGTTCGTTGCGCTCTTCTTCTGTCTCTTCATGCCGTACTTCAACAATTCTTTCTCTCTCACTTTCTAACTGATTATGGATATTTAGTTGTGTGCGTGTTCGGGACAATGTATGATAAACTCGATCAGCAGTTAGTCGCGCATCACGTTCATCACTCGTTTCAAAAGACCAGCCGGTCGATTCTGTTAGAATCTCACCGTGAGAAGTTAGGTGAAGTGAGCTGTCATTCCATCTGATGCTATAGGGATTTAAACTAATGACAGCTCACTCCACGCTCACTTCACCTAAGTTTTCACTGTGAGATGGTTACAGAATCGCACTGCTGTTAGTAGATGTGCGAATACACTGAGAACTCAAGTGTGATTCTGTATCGGTAAACGTTTCCGATTCGCGAGATAATGCATGTCGCTCACGATCAGCGGACAGTCGCGCATCACGTTCCGCACTTGTCTCTAGAGACCTAGAAGCAGATGCGTAGATACGCTGATAACTCAAGCGCAATTCTCTATCCGTGAACATCTCCGACTCGCGAGACAATGCATGACGTTCACGATCAGCGGTCAGTCGCGCATCACGTTCCCCACTTGTCTCTAGAGACCTAGAAGTCGATGCGTAGATACGCTGATAACTCAAGCGCAATTCTCTATCCGTGAACGTCTCCGACTCGCGAGACAATGCATGACGTTCACGATCAGCGGTCAGTCGCGCATCACGTTCCCCACTTGTCTCTAGAGACCTAGAAGTCGATGCGTAGATACGCTGATAACTCAAGCGCAATTCTCTATCCGTGAACGTCTCCGACTCGCGAGACAATGCATGACGTGCACGATCAGCGGTCAGTCGCGCATCATATTCTTCACTGGTCTCTAGAGACCTGGATGAAGATGCGTAAATACGCTGAGAATGCAGGCGTGCTTTGCGATCCTAAGAGGTTTCCACGGAGCGAGTTGCAGCCTGATGTTCTCGAACAGCATCAAGTCTCTCCTAACGCTCTTCGGTAGATTCTGGGGATCTTATGATCCTCAATCTTTTAGCTCCTTTGGAACATTGGGAAGATTTGACCTCTTTCTAGGCATGGTTCTAGTTTTATTGTAAAGATACCTGATCAATTAAAATCAAAGTGACTGCTCCGCTGCGTTACCGGATAGGCTACCTTGTCACGAAGATAAATGGAAAAGGAAATTAAACACTTTAATAACATAAGCCCGAAGGCATATTTAATCGATAAAATGAAAAAATTAATGAGAGTTTTGGCCAGTAGAGTAAAATTTTCAATGATATACCATCGTCATCGAAAATCAATCCTAAACTGTTGCCGCCTTCACCGCGTGGAGGTACTCCCAGCTTATGTTATGTTATAATTATACAATTAAATTAGTGATAGCTTTGATTTCCACATCAGATGTTTCTGATCTTCGATTTTTGTAAGTCAACAGTAAATGCCCATCAGACCGAATAACTTTTGCTAAGACGTCATTCCTATATGTGTTATGGTGTAGCTGGGCTCTTGGAGTTCCACATCAGGTGTTCCAGATCTTCAAATTTATTCTCTCAGCAGAAAATGCTCATCACGTGGAACAATTTTTTCTATGGTACCATTTTTGTATCTCTTATAGTTTAGCTGGTCTGTTGCGGTTCTGCATCAGGTGTTCAAGTTTCCAAGATAAATTATAGCCTGTACGTTGCCCAGACATAATACCTATACAACAACAAAAAAATCATTCACATCCGTCCAGTAGTTCCGAAGATTAGCGTGTACAAACAAACAGACACACAGACAAACAGACAGCATTTCTTTTTTGGATTCGTGCTCTATTACTGTTTCTAAACCCCCCTCAATATATTTTTTTATATATTTAATGTACAGACACAGTTTTTTTACTGTTTTATTATATGTATAGATATTTTTTCTGTGTCATGAAATTTTAATGCATGCCTAATAACACTGGTCGGCATCAAAATAAGAGCAAAACAAAGTATATGTGGAATTGATACATTTCGCCACGCTAAATCCAAATATGTAATCAGAATTTATCTAGCACGTCCAGTTTTGATGCTATGAGCATTTTTTGTTTTCATTTACCTAGTTTTTTTTTTCCTTTAGACTTGACAGGCAAAAATTTTTTTTGAGTCCACTGCATATCAAATTGTGCTTAAAAAATTTGGTAAAAGCTATGGACAGAGATAGAGAAGAATTTAAATACCTGAAAAGTAAATTTCCACGCATAAGTGAGGCCAAATTGAAGGTCCCCAGAAAGAATCTTTAAAGACCAATTGTTCAAATCTAAGTTAGTCGATAAAGAAAAAGAGCATGGGTAGCTTTTGAAAATATATGTCACAATTTTCTTGGAAAAATATGACAATTACAAAATACAAAGAAGTACAAGAACTTATTTCTTTATAACAACAACTCGGATGCAACAATACACTTCTTACAGTCGCATTTAGAGTTTATCCCAGAAAATCTTGATGCCGTGTTTGATGAGCGTGGTGAGAGGTTCCACTAAGATATTGCGTAGGTTCATGGAAAAAAGATATAACAGCAAGTGGTCCCCAGCAATGTTAGCTGATTTCTGCTGGGAAATCATCGTGAAACAGCAGATAAAACTTATAAAAGAAAGCGATCTACCAAACTTATTTGTTATTTTTTATGTTATTTTCCTATACTTATTAATATTTTCATTCGTTTAAGATTTTAATTTATATCTATCATAGATAATAAGAATATCAAATAATTTATGTGTAAGATTTTTAACTTCTTTTTAATAAATAATTTAATATGTCAATAGGTACAGACGCCAGCACATCAAGCTACTACAATCTGTCAAATTTCTTTGATAGATTTTCAACTTTATCGCTAAAGAATAAGGTTCAAAGATGATTGGGAAAATTTGACAGTTTCGGGTAGGTTGATGTGCTGGCGTCTGTACCTATCAGTAATATCATTTTATTTAAAAGAAAAAAATCTCAAAAACTAGACGTGATAGAATAAAATATCTGTGAACAGATTTGGATTTAACACACTAAAGTCAATTAAAATCACTGAAAGTTCTTGCTCCCGACTTTTTGGTTTTGCCGGTTTTTTTTAGGTACCTACATGTTAGCAAATAAATAAATATAATAAAATTCCTAATACCAGGGTACTTACTTACAGACCTACAATGTGTTTGCTTTGGGTAGGTATCTCTGCGTAGTTACTTAAGTAGCCAAAATATATTTTCTATTTCATATAACTACCTACATGTTATGGGACCTATAAAATTCTTTTGAACGCCTGTAATATAAAAAGGTATAGGTTCAGTACTGACAGAGGATAACACTATTGCACCGACATAAAATTGAAGGAACAGGTAAATCAAATAATAAAGGAAAATTCCATTACTGTCCCAGGTCAGAAGATAGCCGAAGATTTCTCGCGAAAAAGATTTTCATTTCATTTGTAAGGAAGTTTAAAAGTAGTAAATAGAAAGCAGATATTCAATCAGAGACGGTATTCGAAAAGGGATATTGAAACATGATTTCGTTTGCGAAGAATTAAGTACCTACTGTAAGTAATCATACCGACCGACCTAACAAATTTTGAATGAAAACTGGGTTGAATTTGTTAAAATTGTATTTGATTGGCTAAAAAAAGCACTGTAGGTACTCAATCCACTGACCTCTAATAAAACAGTTGTTTGATAGAGGTCAGTGGCTGGACTGGACTAAATACACTATACGAAATGATAGTTCTTGTGCCGATTCAAACCGCCGCCGCCGCCGCCGCCGCGCTCGAGCATCTCATCATCATGGGAACTAAAATTGACACACTCAAATCAAATCAAATCAAATCAAAATCGTTTATTTGCTTAAAATGTGGTAGGTACAAAAGATGATATGTAAAATTGTAGTGCAAAGACACATTCCGCCATGTAATGATGGCATGCAAATATTTTATACATGAAGTAGGTAGGTTTGTATTAACAAAATGTAGTAATATTTTACTAATAACGTAGTTAACTGAATTAACATAGGAACAAATAATTAAAAAACTATTACAATGCATTTCTGAAGTGGTAGGACTGACAAGATTTTTTGTTCAGAAATTCTCCTACAGAATAAAAACTATGCGATATCAACCATTTTTCCAAAATCACACAGAATTTTTTGTAAGGTAGTTCTGTTATCCAGATAGGTAATGAATTATATATTAGTGGCGTCATATACACGCAGCTACGCCTGAATAGTTCTATCCTAGGTACAGGGATTTTCAATAAATACTGTGTGACTTTTCGTTTGTTAAAATTATTTTTGGCTTCAAAGAGTTTAGAATTAAGTTTAACAAATTTTGCGATTTCATAAATCTAAATGCAAGGAACGGTAAGAAGGTTATGTGATTTAAACACTGGTCTACAAGATTCAGACCAGTCCATGTTAAAGATTGTACGAATACATTTTTTTTGTGCTATTAGTATTCTAGATATTTCCGTGGAATTTCCCCAAACAATAATACCATACCGAATAATGGAACAAATATAGGCGTGATACACCATCAGCGCAGTTCGCTTAGATGTCTCATCCTTAACTTTTTTTAAAGCACTGTTGCAAATGGTCGTCGTGTTGTTTTAGTAGGTAGGTACTTAAGTCTCTGATGATTTAGGTCTAAATTGTGGAATAAGACTTTTTTGTGCATTTTGTGTTTACTACGAGATACCTATTTAGAGCATTTTTATCGTGAGAATAGGCGCATTTTGTAAAACTCACTATTAGTTCCACTGACGTTGTTATCAGCTCCAACATGGCGACAATCAAATGAATTTTTCCTCTATGATCAAATGTCTTCATTTTGTATTCTATTCTATCATCGATAGTATGACTCAATCATGATCAATCATCATCTAATTTTGTCTTTTATACGTGACATTTCATACACTCTATCAAAGAGTTGGTACTCTGTGATTTCATATGTCATATTGTTATATCCTTCTTGTTTGCGATGTAGCGATGTACCTGCATTTATAGCAAGATGGCTGTGTTCTCCTGAATATTTTATTAAAACTTGTAATACGAACAAGTTTGGTCATTTAAGAAAACCTTTAACTACAGCACCAAGGATGCAGATTTTATTTTGATGTTACTATACTATTTTACCTCCCGATTTAGGTATCTATACCTACTTTCAAGCTTTCAACATAGAGAGAGACTGAGGGAAACCTGACTAATACGCGGAGTCCCTGCTTAGAGGTATAGGTCAGAAATATCTGATCCCTAATTCGGGGATCAAGTACCTAGTTTTCCCGACGAGCAGCAGATATGCCCAGCCCAGTCAGCCCCTGTATTGCGCCAAGCATGCGCTATTTGTGTTTTGGAGCGAAGTAGGTAGGTAGGTACCAATCAACTTCTATGGATGAATGAAACATAATAAAAACGTGAAAATTTAGTTTTGTGAGACAAGAAAAGCGTTAAACAAGTAGGTAGGTAGGTACCCAATACTTAGGTAGTAGCCGTTGCATTGATTTTCTTTAAAATTACTGGTAAGTTATTTAAAGCTACTTCTATGGTGCTTGGATATTACCGTTCGAGCATCGCATGTCAACTATGTAACAAATTGGTTTCAGCTGAATACACAGCTAAGTAGGCCGTAATATTAGTTAAACGGATTTAAATCTATAATGCATTCGACGTTCATAACTTCTGTGAAACCCACGTGAAACCATTTTCATTTTAAAATTGCTATTTTCATTTTGATTGAATTAGGTACCTAATTTAGTTGTCGAAGATGGGCAGCTATGTACCGTAAAACGGATAATAGTGGAGCAGGGAGCATCTACGCATGCCATAAGTCGAAGATGAGACAATAATAAATATATTACATATAACTAGCTGAGCCCCGCGGTTTCACCCGCGTAAGTTTCGATTTAGGGGTATGAAAAATTTATAGTGGCCGATTCTCAGACCTACTGAATATGCAAATAAAATTTCATAATAATCGGTCAAGCCGTTTCGGAGGAGTATGGTAACTAACATTGTGACACGAGAATTTTATATATTAGAAGAAGAAGAATATAGAGCAGTGGTGACCCAGTGGTAACGGCCGCGACTTCCAATTTGTAGGTCGTAGGTTCAAACCCGGACAGGCACTTTACTTTGTATAAATAAAGCGCCACCGACACAGTATTTCATCCCCAGTGCTCTCAAAACTGTGAAGGAAAACATCGTGAGGAAACCGGCGTGTCCTAGAACTCACTCGAAATCACTTTTCAAGCATTCTCGAGTTCAATCTCAGATGCTAACATGCGGGGCGGGTCATACCCACCCCCCGATATCATTGAAGTTGTCAAGAGCCTATAATTATGATATACTTGTTTTATTAATAATTTCGAATCTTAGTATTAGGTACCTACTTATATAAAATAATTAAAAAAACCTGATAATAATTATGACACGAGCGAAGCAGACTCGGGAATTCATTCCAAAATGAGAGAGGGTAACATAAACTTATAAAAAAAGATGGACTCCGCGCCACGCATATCGAAAGTGAAGCACAGTAAGTATGCCGAGACCGCTTGTACAAACACGCCTTACGCTCACATTTACATCATAGTATGCCGACCGGCCGCCATTACGTGACACGCCAGCGTCAATCGTCAATCACGCACACATAGAACGGTAGGTAAGGTGCTTCACTTTCGATATGCGTGGCGCGGAGTCCATATTTTTTTATAAGTCTATGGAGGGCAAAGAATTTTTTGATCTTAGTTTTCGAGCTCGCTCTTATCAATCAATTTTGTTATCATGCTCCTGCCGAGCCCATGAAAAGTGATCTTGTTTTGAACTTTTTAATAATGATTGCACCCGGCTTTTTATATTTTTACTAGGTACCTACATTTTTTTGTTTTTGGAATCGTTCCCAGCCTATTATTTTAATACCACACAAGGTCATGGCCCCAAACTTGCAAAGCTCGACCAGGGGGCCTAAAAAGGCCACTTTGGCAGAATCATAAAACAATTCATATCACGCAATTCATCTGTTTGACAGTTTCACACCTATATATCCCTGAAGGGTTAGGCAGAGGTGTACCTATAGCATTTTACGAATCTCCATTCAAAACTGTCGTACAGATGAAATTGTGTGATATGAATTGTTTTATGATTCTGCCAAAGTGGCCTTCTTAAGCCCCCAGGTAGCTTTGGGTAGCTTCGGGGCTGGGTAGCTGACACTACAGGTCCCGCGCTAATATCATGCTTACAAAAAAAAAGTGAGAAATATTTTCTGCATAAGCCTACAAGTAACTCCTATTATCTACTGTTTGAATAATCAAAAGAAACCTAACCTACCGAAGGTGCTACAATTTTCGAGCCGCTTCGCTCTTGTATCCAAAGTTCTCTTTGAAAGATCACCTTCCAATCACAGCCGGCACCCTGATATGCGAAAAAAAGAGCCTAAACTGTCAAGTGTCTAGGGGCCCTGGGTCTCTTAAAGTCCAGGCCTAAAAGTCACCGAAAATAAGGATGATGGAGTTATTGTATGACGCCGAGGCCTGTGTCCAGCAGTGAAATGCAATAGGCTGATGATGTTATACTTGCCAATGTGTGTGTTGTACGGACGGACGGCGCGGTCAGTGGCGGCAGCGCGGCGGGCGTAAGGAACGGACGCGGCAACTAGGGCGGGCGGGCGTAAGGAACAGACGCGGCAGCTAGGGCGGGCGGGCGTAAGGAACAGACGCGGCAGCTAGGGCGGGCGGGGGTAAGGAACAGACGCGGCAGCTAGGGCGGGCGGGCGTAAGGAACAGACGTGGCAGCTAGGGCGGGCGGGCGTAAGGAACAGACGCGGCAGCTAGGGCGGGCGGGTGTAAGGAACAGACGCGGCAGCTAGGGCGGGCGCGCGTAAGGAACAGACGCGGCAGCTAGGGCGGGCGGAAGGAACAGACGCGGCAGCTAGGGCGGGCGGGCGTAAGGAACAGACGTGGCCCGTGCTCCGCGCCGTACCCGATATGATGATCCGAAGAACTGATGTACCTACTTATTCATTTTTTTCCGTGATTTTTGCCTTCCACAATATTTGCCGTCATAATTATATATGGGCGTTCGCTACGTTAAGCGTGCGCACGCGGCGCGGCGGGTGCCTGCCTCGCGTATTTGTATTGAAAAATAATATGAGCAGCGCTCTCTGGCGCGGACGCGTGCGACGGGTTTGTACACGCGGTGGCGCCAGCTCCGTGCACCCGCCGCGTGCGCACGCTTAACGTAGCGAACGCCCTAAGAGGAAATGCGGGTGGTCGTTTCTCCATAGAATCGCTCTCGCCTGTTTTCTTTCTGGTTAACACTTTCAACTGTCCCAAGCATATTTCCGTGCCGATCACCAAATAAATGTCCAATAATTATAGGTATTACATTTTAAGTTAATACGAGGTCACAACATAGGTACTATGTTGACTGTACACTTTAATCCAAAATAGGCTTGGTAGTGCCGTTAATAAAATTGTAAACGACACTACTGGTAGTGCGGCTGGTAGTGTCGTTGCCAAAACATGCATTTTAGGTAAGCGAAATTTCGTCTACAGACTCCTAGGTAGCTATCAGATAATTAGTTAAGTTAAATAAGTTAAAAAGATAAAGTTTGCAGTGCATTACATGTAATGCATGGACAGTTTAACATGATTATGCATTACCTTTTCAAACACCTTGCCGAAAACCGGAAACACGGATACGGGTCTATAATTATTTGTCTTACCTTACAGATCCGGGAGGACCCTGATCCACACACAAATAAATAATTAAATATTAAGGCTAAGTAAGGCAGTATAAAACAGTCACTTGTGTGTCCACATTGTTCTTCATAAAGGATTTTGATGTGGTTTTCTTATTTAGAAAAAAAAATTCCCGAAGGCTTAGGTGGATTTTATATTAAACTGTAATATTTTAATAAAGAAATCTTAGTTTTTTATCAAGTCAAAACTGCGCGAAGCAGGGGCGAGTCGCTAGAACATTACAAAATGAAAAACAAAAATCAGTTTGTTAAAATGTTATTAATTTAATAGTTATTACATTAATACCAAGGCATTAACGGCCACTTTAACTAAAAGCTATAAGTAAATGAAACTAGCGCAGCTCAATTTCTAGAATAACTAGAAGGGAGACATTGTAAATTCAAAATCAAATTAATATGACCGTGTCATTCATTGAATTTCACATTTGCAACTCAAAATACTTATTTATAACATACATAGAATGTCCAGTATGTTTTGATTTTTAGTTATTAAATAGAACTTTGTGTAGTCACAAAGGAAGAGATTTTGTTATAAAAATGCACTCTTCTGTGACTAATAATGCTAAACTGGTAAAGCTAAACTTAAAGTTATTTTATAAGTTGGTACAGACATAAAAGCATTCTACTGCACTGTCAGCAAGTGCAATATTAATACAATAAAAATAAACAGAAGTGGTTAATCCGGGTAAGTCACTGCTAACGTAGTGATATAAGCTCCAGTAAAACTATCTGATAGTTTTGTACAAAATATATGCAAAATCTGAGACACATTTCATTTGAAACTAATCAGTTGGGTGGTCGGTAAACCACTTCTACTTATGTTCGTGGTTGAGTATCTAGAATGTTCTAGCAAGGGCGACGGTCGGGTCCGCGACGACGTGGCGCCGCCTTGAGAATGTTGTCAACGCGGAGGATCATCTCGGCGGCCTCGGCAGCAGATAGCAGCACCTGGCGCTTCACTACGTAAGACTCTGTGATGCCCATCTTCTTCATGTCTCCTACGCGGCCCTTCTGCATGTCTGTGAACAAAAACGTTTATTTGTACATTGAAATGTGTTTTACAAATTGTACTCATTTATTCGAAGTTCACGATCATGGTTGTTTATAGTCCAGAAACAATTTTCTCAAGCAAATTGTATTTCAAAATAAATTGAAGAGTACTCTTCGTTTATAGAAGGCAACCAAAATATTTTAAGTATACACAACACTAAAACACGGTAGGTAAGGTGTGGTAAGGTAGCCGCGTGACGACTCCCGGCCACCGTAGGCGCGGGCCTGCGGACGGCGAGTAATGGGTAGCTCGCCGTCCGATCAGGACCAGGCCCGTGCCGGACGGCGCGTATGTGTTCCACGCGCGCCTCAAAGAGATGTCAGCAGACATGGAGGGGCCCGTTAGGGCCGAAGCCTGCCGGGGCAGCGGGATTGTCCGAAAGGGTTACCGCTGCCCCGGAACATAAAGGGCTAAGGAAGGAACACGGATGGGTTTTAGTCAGTAAGAGTCTGACACTCCCTTCCGCTCCACCCAGAGCGGGAGGGGTCATTTGATGATTTCCCATCCTTAAAAAAAAAAAAAAAAAAAGGTGTGGTAAGGTAGTCACGAGCATATAGTCAGTTAGCAAGATTCCAAAGTAATTCTTTTTCATTCCATTTGCAATCGGTTGTTGGAACATAAGCAAATTCGTTTCATGACAAATGGCATTGTGGTGGAGCAGCTGCCTCCCACTTCTAGATGGTGGTTCCTTTTTATCCTTTTCACCACCGCTGTAGGGTTTAAGGCGATACCAAAATAAATTAGGGGTTTTTTGGTCATATGTTTATTGACTATTTGATTAATTCTCTGACTGAAGGAAAACGATAAGGGTTAAATTTCTTCGATAGAATTTAATTCCGAAAAGACCTCTACTTTTTACCCGACTGCGCCAGAAGGAGGGTTATGTTTTCTTTTATTTTATTTTTCTGTAATTCTAAAATCCCAAGTAATTTCATTGCAAAATTGCATTCTAAATGTGCGTAATAGGTAATTGAAAACTCAGACTGAAAATATTTTTGATACACAGCTTAATTTTTTTTTAAACAATTTTTATTGGTTTGGCGCTTACGTTGTTTTATTTTGGTTCCAGCGCATTGTTGCGCTCTCTTTTTTCTCAGGTGGAAGTAATTGACTCTGTCACTTTCTTTTCGTTCAGTTCGCCTGCGGCCTTTGTCAGTAATATAGATTTATTTTTTACGTATCACCTTAACAGTTCAGTAACTAGTGGGTATGGATGCAAGGTTAGTCGTGCCTTGTGTTGTCCTTTGTACCGCTCGATTTCATAGTTTACTGATGGCATTTGTAGCAAACCAAGGTGCGTTTGCTATGTATCTTAGGATACCATTTTGGACTCTTTGTAGGCAGAGTATGTTGGTTTTGCTGGCAACGCCCCACAATCAGATCCCGTAGGTCCATAATGGCTTAGGGACTAAGTTGTAGATGAGGAGTTTGTTGTATACAGAGAGCACAGACAAGAGTTTCTTCGAATGAGCCAATACAGATTGCGGAACTTGTGGTTTATCTTGTCGCTTTATTTTTTTTAATGTGATGCTTCCATGTTAAGCGCCTTTATAAGTGGAAGCCAAGATACTTCACACAATCTGTGTGATAAGGTAACAGGACAAAGCCTGACAGGTGTTTCCGTGCCTGAGCGCGAAGGTAACGTGGTTAGACCTCGATGCACTGGCATGTATCCGCCACTTACAGAACCGTTTATGGGTTTCGTCTAGCTGTTTTGGAGTCTATTGCTGGTCATTTCTGGGTTGTCATCAACTGATAAATACGCTATGTCGTTGGCATATGTTGCTATTGTTATGCCATCCAATGTGGGTAGATCTGAGGGGCAATTCTCGTAATTTTAAGAACGTTCACAGTCTGATCTCAGTCTCAATCTGTCAAAAAATGCCTCTAATTTCCCTACATTTTGACAAGTTTTTGACATTTGTTTGTCGCTGAGATGAGACTGCGACTAGATTTTGAACGTTTTAAATTACGAGAATTGGCCTTCTGATGTAAATATGTTGTCCAACACTGAGCCAAAAACAGATCCCTGTAGTACACCAGCTAATTTAAAGAATCTTGATCTTGCTTCGCTCTGTTTTACTTGGAAGCAGCGGTCGGATGAGTAAGACTGGATAAACAGGAATATTGAGTACGGAAGATTTTCCTTCACTTAAGCCAGCAATCGTTTATGCAAGGGAAAGGTATTTATGCTCATAACTGAAGAAGCTTCTCAGTTAAATACATTAGTAACAAACAATATAAACATAGCAACTCACCAAGTCCCATAGTGGTCTCTCCCTGAGCATGATGCGCGCGCAGGCGTGAGATGAGGTCGGCAGAGTCGTAGCCCGCGTTGTCGGCCACTGCAGAGGGCAGGCGGCGCAGGGCGACGGCGAACGCTTCGGCGGCCGCGGACTCCTTGCCGGCCGTGCGCGCGGCTACCCGGGACACGGCCTCGGCCATCAGCATCTCGCTAGCACCTAAGATGGGTGAATCATTTTGTATTTTATCATTAAATTGATTAAAAGAGTTACCCAGGAACTATTCGCCAAACCCTTCTTACCAGCCAAATTCCAATATTCTGAATGGCTTATTTTACTATTTTTAAATTATCGCATGTTGCATCTGCTGGATTATAAGACATTCATAAATAACTGATTATAGAAACAACACAATTCAACATTAAATTTCGCAACTTCATGGTGACCTTATCTTCTGCATGAACAACATCATTCAAGGAATCTAGTCAAGTCAAACTTCGTTTTGTCCCTTAAGAGCGTTTACGCCGTACGGCATTTCGAAAAATCGTGTTACAGCCAAATTAGACCGATTTTAAAGTTTCCATAGAAACAGAGATTTCCAGTTATCTTTTTTTAAATAAGACATTTCGAAAATGTTCTTAGCTGACTTTTTAGACCTTTGTATCCTGCTTATGCGTATGAAGTTTCATTAAAATCGGTTCATTCATTTCGAAAAACAACGGCTTGAAAGTTTGTATGAAATGCCGTACGGCGTAAACGCTCTTAAGTACTTACAAAAAATAATAAAATCAATGCCGCATTAAACTCTGTAAATATTTATTCGAAGAATATTGCTCACCTCCACCATAAATAATTTTAGGTTCCCTGACGGTAGCGGCGAGCACGCAGAGCGCGTCGTGCAGGGAGCGCTCGGCCTCGTCGATGACTTGCTGCGTGGCGCCGCGGATGACGACCGTGCAGGCTGAGCCGAGTTCCACGCCAGAGAAACGGATGAGACACTCGTCACCAATCAACACCTGAAATAAGTCAATAATTAATATCTATACTAATATTAGTAATGCGAAAGTAACTCTCGTCTGTCAGTTACCTTTTCACGCATTAGTGGAACGGAATTTGATAAAACTTGGCGCACAGGTAGTTAATGACCTGGATTAGGATTTAGTATATTTTTTGTCCAGGTAGTACGCTCCCGTAAAATAATTTCCCACCTCCTAGCGCGCAAAGCGGCGGGCAAGCAAGCTACTTATGTTTCCTTCTTAAAAGCAAGGTGTCGAGGTTTTGGGAATCTTCCAGTTGTACACATTTGTTTCGTATTCAAACTACTCTTATCTTATAAATACAGGCAGAATTTTAAATGAAAAGGCAGCTATGTTAAACAAAATGAACCATTGGAAAAGACCTGTTAGCTCTCTTTCTCCAACAGTTAGCGACCTTCATAAGCGAAGCAGCGGGCAAAACCTAGTATATTACAATGGACAGGTCGGCAATAATATCTGACTTCATGATTCATCTATTAATATCTGTCAAGATGACGGCAAATAACAGGGAAGTACTTTTTTTGCAAGAACCCGTGTACAAACACAAATATTACCTGTTCAATAACTTTGCAGTGTCCCAGTTTGACTTTGTCGGGTGAGTCGAATGTGGATGCGATTTCACCTCCAGTCACGAGGGCCAGTCGCTCAATACCATCGAAATCAGCGTGCTCGATCGCCATGACGCCGGCGTCAGCAAACAGCTGCTCAGGGTAGTTGTAGATAAGTTGTCTGGTGAAAAAAATATGTATGTCATGTTATAAATACTGATAGTAATCATTGATGTACTGTAATGCTGCACTGTTGTGTCCATTTCATATTGTCATATTGTGACATTAACTGTTTCATACTGTGTGGTGTCCAGCAAGAACAGGACAAAGGCTGTTCCTTTATTAAGTTGATACCAACTTTTCGAGACAATGAAACGCATCGCTTTCGCGAAGTCTTAGCATATTCGTTGAACTTGTTTACTTGTCATTGTTTCATGTATTTTTTTTAGGCTCGGATATAAATGCTAATGCTAGTATTTAGAAGAAATGAAATACATTCATTTAGCACAGACTAAAATACACACAATACACCAGATACATACATCAGATAAAAACAAATAAAAAGTGAAAATTCCGATGTAAGAAATTAGCAAGAAAGTGTGCCTCACAGCTGCACCAAAAAGGCCCAGGTTCATCAAAAATGCCAGACAACTAGTGCCTGATGCTGGTTTTCATTTGAGTAACTGTAAAGACTATAAGTATCACCAATTACCTGTTGATAAAGACATTGCATTTGTGCGCCAAGATCTTGTTGACTTTGTCCTTCATCTTTTCCTTCTCAGCAACTTCCAGTTCTGCGATCTTGGCCATAGAGTCCACTTTGATGGTTGATCCGAAAACTTTGATCTTGTCTGTGTCCATGGGTGTGTTGGCAATCAGGATGCTGGCATTCTCAATGCGTTTAGGTTGGTGCACTCCCACCTGATAAGTAAATATTATGATTGATCAAGTATACAGGTGTCTGGGTAAAATGTAATTTAATAGATTAAAGAAACTTTAAAATCTTCCATCATCAAATTACACACAATACACATGAATGGTGGTGGTGGTTTTTTTGTTTTTGGAGTGTTGTGTTTCATGAGGCTAACAGAAGAGTTCATCAGAAGAATCAGAACCTAGTCTTCATCCAGTGCATCCTGCGTGTTAGTTATGACTTACGGAGTTAAACATGGACACACAGTATGGCTGGTCAAAGATGGCTTAGCAACCTATGGAACAGGCTATGCATGTAATCTCTCTGAGGGATAGAATCCGGTAACCAGATGATTCAGCAGAGAACCAAACTTGTCTACATAGCTCACTGAATAAGCAAGCTGAAATGGCAATGGATTGGCCATGTTAGGCATAGAACCAACGGGGGTTGGGGCAGACATCTTCTTGAGTGGAGACTGTGAATCTCCAAGCTAGTAACAGCTCGATGAGTTGCCGAGAAACAACCTGAATATCATGCAATTGGGTAGGTGTGTGTCCAGCAGTAAACTGCTGTAGGCTTCTGATGCATCGTGAACTTTATATAAGGACAGACAATGAAATAAGTTATTAGGACTAATTGTTCCTAATTGTACCTTCTTATTTAAGAGAAAACCTTCATCCAGGAAAGATTCCTCCAGCAGACCACCAGAGATCTTGATAATCTGGATAGCCTTCAAGTTGCCAGAGCCTTTGAGACGGAGCACTGCATCCACAGCCAACTTTGTGAAGTGTCTGAAATTATATTTTTTTATAAAAAACACATGGTTTATGACCTCCAATGTCAGCTTTTTAAGACTTTATTTTTTATAACAAACTAGCTGTTGCCCGCGACTTCGTCTGCGATCAAGACAAAATACACGTGGCGCCATCTATTATCATAATAACGTTATTGTTGTTTTCCTCGGGAACAGCACTTCTTTTTGGGATGAAGGTTACCCTATGTCCGTTTTTGTACACCTGACAATGTTTAAGCAAAATTTCAGAATGATCAGTTCAGTGGTTTAGGCGTAAAAAAATTAACATAAATACTTTCACATTTATAATATTAGTTAGGAAGTTAGGATTGCACTCTGTTTCATAATTTACTCACTCTTTGTGGTTAGAAAGAATTTTAGAGCTCAATGTTGTGCGCGCAATGTTCTCAAGGTCTTCACGGAGGGCGGCCTCATTGAAATTCTTCTCATGGTCAAAGCTAGAATCGGAGAGAGCTTTTTTAGCAGCATCTACAGCTATACGCCATCCAGCAATGATTGTCTGTGGATGCAGCTTCTGTTCAACAAGCTTTTCAGCTTCACGAAGCAGTTCAGCCGCTAAAATTGATGTAAAAAAAAATGTGATAACATTTAAAATGTTAGATGGTAAACATTAATATGATAACAATATATTCAATGGCTAAACTTCTTATACTGAATAACTCACAAACTATATAAGTAAAAAAATAATCATAGAAACAAATAGCAATAAAAAAACAACAATAAAATATCCTGAATTAAATAAACATGATAAACTATGTTCGCATGGTACACTTCAGTGGGTAACTTTGACAAAAATTCAGGTAATGATGGTTGTAATATGCAAAAAGTAACAGGCATCTACAGAAACAACTTTTATGGTCTGTTTAAGAAAAACTTCCTTTGTCTACAGGGATACTGAAACAAAAATGTGTTGCCTACCCAATACAGTTACAGATGTGGTTCCATCTCCAACTTCCTCATCTTGTACTTTTGACATGTCTACCAAAATTTTTGCTGCTGGGTTATCAACACCGATGGATTTCAAAATAGTCGCACCATCATTTGTAACCTCAACCTACAAACAAAATATTACCAATTTATTAGAACTTCAAACTCTCACATAGCCAGCTTTTTTCAATTTCAATTGACTATATTGTTAATTATGTAAGAATAAGAAACATTTACCTGGCCAGCATTTCTGCCACAGGAAACCAGAATTTTGTCCATTCCTTTAGGTCCCAAAGTACTTTTCACCAAATCTCCAATGGCGATGGCACCGATGAAGCTAGACATACGTGCCACTTCGGCTTTTTCTTCTTCAGCTTCATTTTTCAAAATTCGGATGGGATTCAGTGACACCTGCACAATAATTTCATGTGATCAAGACACACGTGCAACAAGAACAACGGCTCGAACATTTCTAGATTATTCACTATTCTTTTAAGTTTTCGTTAACTAAAATACTAAAAACTACAGACACTACCGTAAATAACACATTACTTCTTACCATTTTGGCTTTTCTTTAAACTGTTTCTCTAGAACACTAAAATAAAATACCGGCGACAAAATTCTACACCAAGAAACCAGAATTGACAGCACAAGAAAAAAAATTATAGCACGAAAACTAATGTTGCCGTACTAAATTAACATTCCAGTTATTTTAACTAGCAACTTTATGGTGCAACAATACCATCCATCGCTCCAAAGTTTTCGAATTCGATACCATTGAGTTAGGAGAAGCATGGAGCATATTCTAATATAGAAATAATAGTTTTACAAATATCTATTATATCGACACACACATGTCAAAAAGTGTTGTTTCTTTTGAACTAATCAAGAGTTGCATATGAAAAAAGTGACATCTAAATGTTTGTCATTTACTAAAGGCAACACTTTTGTGTGACGTAAAAAAATTATGTGCGTGACCGGTCGCCATGTTGAGTGCCGAGTTTTATGAATGGGTTTGTGGTATTTTTGTTGTTTTCGAGAGAAAAACGTCCAGAAACTAGGTATTTTGGTGTCCATTCATAGAAAATTATGCCCTCGTGTTGTGTAAAACAGTGTGGTGCGAGAAAAAACAAAAACAACCCTACGACAGGCGGCCATCTTAAGTGCCCGATTTTTGTAGGAATACACGCTAATTTTGCGAGTATGTATATTATTTAGTCATTGCTCGATACTTTGACATAACATAGTATGTACCGTGGGGTAGACCGACTAGTCGACTACGACAGGTAAGCCATAGGTGGCGGCAAACGGCATGACACTCTCTTATCCTCCCTCTCCATTGCCAGATTCGTGCTTCAACATCAAGCTTTGACTACATAAACATAATACTTTATCTTCACAGAGAGTACAAGGTGCGCATAAGCGTATGTAACACTTTCCCTTGGTGGGCCAACGTTCTGATCCAAGGGTTCTCAAGGCATGGATGACAGTAATATATCGGATCCCAGAGATTAATGTGTCTTTTATACAATATTAGGCTGCGTTTCCACCAGAGTAATAGTCCGTCACCGGCGCCGCGGCGCCGGTGACGGCCTATTACTACTAGCGGCGCGGCGCGCCGCTGTCTGACTGAACAATGGAAATTACGGGACCGGATTAATGATTAAATAAATGTATGGTATGGTCTAATCTACTGGCAACACTTCAACCACATTTTTAAACCATAATGCAAGCAACTCTAGGAACTAAACCAATTATATTATTCATAGAGAAAGAGAATATTATGTAAACATGTCTTTCAGCACATTTCGGACCAATCACAAGCGAAACAAAAATCATAAACGGTGGCTGATTGGTCAGTAAATGATATCTGATCTGTAAACGTAATCATACTATGACGTCATGAATGTGTCACGCTGATTGTTCTTTCTTTCTTCTGTCATTCAAGTCGAAAATTTTTATTCTCCGTGCCTTCGCCATAATTACGTTATTGACCTGAATCGTAGACTCAGTTTTTAAAGAATAGGGTGTAGTTATTGAAGTGTGAAACTTTTCAGTGTAATCTATACAAAGTTTAAAACTATTGACAAAATGGAAGAACAAGGAGGAAGCTCAGGCCCTAGAGTAAGCGATAAGCGTTTGGCTCAAACTCAAGCCAAAGTCGATGAAGTGGTTGGCATTATGCGCGTTAATGTCGAGAAAGTTTTGGAGAGGGACCAAAAGTTGTCCGAACTAGACAATCGTGCAGATGCTTTACAGCATGGAGCAGCGCAGTTCGAGCAGCAGGCTGGCAAACTGAAACGAAAGTATTGGTGGCAGAATCTAAAGATGATGTTAATTATTGGTGCTATTGGGGCAGTTCTACTTATCATAATCATTGTGTGGGCAACGTCCGGTAATTCGAGCGCGCCCGCACCCCAGCCCGCCCCTGTCACCGAGGCTCCCGCAGGGCGATAGTCATCACGCAAACTTCTAAACCTTTGATATGGATACTTATTTATGCTGCTCTGTACTAAAAATCGCGAGTTTTATGGTAAAACGCGACTGAACAGTATGTAATAAATCTATATTATTTTGTATTTGAAACGATTAACCAACGCACATCATATTCCTATTATAAGATTTACACCTTGATAAATGTTTTGATATTTTTCTATAAATTGTATTAAAATAGTACCTAACTGTTGATATACTGTTAAAGTGAATTTAATTCACTCATAAAAGACTTGTTTACAAATTGTTATACTTCTAAAAAGAAAATAATAGGAAACTAACTATACATCAGTTTTAAAAAATGTAATTTATAAAGTGGCCAACTTTTGTACAGAATCACTTTGTGATAGATAGTATTAATAATATAAAAGATTATTATAATATTGCAAAGCCTACTTTAACAGTTGATTTGGGTGTTGACACAAAGAACTGATATTTAACTGCACAAATTAAATGTGTAGTGAAACTTTAATGTGGTTGTTCTTGTTGCTTAATCAGGGAAACCCCTATGTAATCCTGTTGCAAAATTAATATAAAATATTAAGTTAGATAAAATATGTTATTCAAAGCCAGTTTTCATCGCACTTTGTATAAACTATTACAAAACTTATTTCACATTATGCTGCTGTTTGGTTTTATCATTAATTACATTATAAGTTCAGAATTGAATTTTAAAGTATGCATAGTGTGAAACAAGTGCTAAGGCACAAAACCAATTAGTTTTTAATTTATTTTAATATGTAATTAGCACATTCTGTCGGTTGGTATTGATCATATTATATTATTTAGTTACGTCTTATCAATATGTTTATAATGCATTTTCAAAGATTACTAATTTTAACGGCAGTTGGGACCAACTTTGCGCTTGTTTGCACAGCATCCAAGGTCCAGTTACTAATTGGGTCTTGACAGTAAACCAATTTGATGTTGTATGCAAAGTATGTATAATATCATAATCTTAGTTGTTTTGTATTCTGTAAGAAATAATAAATATATGTATTTCTTCAATATTGTATGATTTGCCACTTGTTAGACAAGTAAGCAGTACTTAGTGTGTTGTCTTATCAAAGGCGTACACCTACTTAAAGCTTATCACTTTTGTAGATGTAGATAAGGAGCCTGTGATTCACACAATAATTTCATGACCAGATGTTTCTTAGGTCATTGAAATTTCAGTGCAAAATATTACACTTCAATAAACATAGATTTGCAACAAGTCATTGTAATCACAATCATAGATTATACCAACAGGCTAATAGCCTTTTTGAAGTTAGTAAAAAAATGTGCCAAAGGGTTATGCTGCCGTGCTAAACGCAAAAGCGGTATCTCAGGAAAAGTTAGTTTCGAGAAAATTTAAGTATTCCTTTCATCTCTTACTGATTTGAGGTACAGCTGAGATAGGCAAAACTTTTCTAAGGACTTTTTTATTAAGATACCGCTATTTGGCTTAGCTCATTGGATGCATATTTCTTTAAGCTATCCAATACCTACCACAAAAATCAACTTTACGATTTTTTTTGTGATACCGCTTTTGAGTTTTATCACGGCAGTATGGGTATGGGTATGTATTTTTTTTTTTTTTTTTTATCTGTTTTTACTGCTATCAGTCAACTCTGACTATGATCAGATGTGTGGAAGGATGCATCACATTTTTACAAGATCCGGACCAATGTCCAAATTCTATTTAATCAGGCAGCACAATATCAGCTTTCTTGAGTCTCTTGGTATGATTTGGCATCAATAGTGAACGTGAGAGGGGATTTGGATGGATGGTTAATCTGTCTTTGTATTTCACTAGGTAGCGCTTCGCTTCTTCTAGGACCGTTGGAATTTCCAGGTGCTCATGGATTTCTGAGTTGCGAGCGTACCAGGGCGCCGCTGATAGGACCCTCAGGATGCTGTTTTGACTTCTTTGAATGCACATGATGTTTGATTTGCTTGCGGAAGACCATAATTGAATCCCATATGTCCATATTGGTTTTATGATGGAACAATAAACTCTAAGTTTGTTACTCAGGGTGAGTGAAGATTGTCTGCCTAGTAGCCAGAGCAAGTTCTTGAATCGGAAGTTTATTTCTGTTCTTTTTTTCGTTAGGTGATCCTTCCATGTCAACCTACGATTCAAGTAGAATCCCAGGTACTTTACACATGGTGACTGTGGTAGAGTGTCCTGACCCAATTTGACCGGGGCGCAGTTTCCATGTTTGAGTGCAAAGGTGATATGATGCGATTTGGGCGCACTTGCCTTTATACGCCATTTGTTTAGCCAGTCATGGGTCCTGTCAAGTTGATTTTGCAGCATGTTGCTCGCCAAGCTGGCATCCTGATCACAGGCCAGAAATGCGGCATCATCAGCGTAGGTTGCTATGAATACGTCAGGGCACTGAGGGAGATCGCTAGTAAATATATTATATAAAACTGGGCCCAGAACGGAGCCCTGAGGTACCCCAGCGAGGCATCTGGTGAGAGAGGATCTAGCGTTTCGTACCTTTACTTGAAATTGCCTATCACCAAGGTATGATTTCATTAGTAAGTAAAAAGAATGGGGCAGGAGCAACTTTATCTTACATAATAGTCCATTATGCCATACTCGATCAAAGGCTTGTTGGACGTCGAGGAATGCTGCCGAGCAATACCTTTTACTTTCCAGGCATTGTCTTATGGTGCGGTAGACTCGGTGTACCTGTTCTACGGTGGAGTGTTGCTCGCGAAATCCGAATTGGTGATCAGGTACAACTTGGTCGTCTTGTAGGTGAGGTTTCAGCCTGTTCAGGACGACCCTTTCCCACAACTTCGATAGTACTGGAGTAAGGCTAATAGGGCGGTAAGATGAAACTTCATTTTCCGGCTTACCAGGCTTATGGATCATTACGATTTGTAATATTTTCCAGACAGCAGGGACATAAGAGGATCTGAGAGAGGCATTAATGAGGATAGTGAGAAAGACTACTCCCTTTCTTGGCAGCTCCTTAAGAATTTTCGAAGTAATCAGATCGAATCCGGGTGCCTTTTTTGAGTCCATCATAGATATCAATCTAGACAGTTCCCGTGGGGATGTTGGTCGCAAAGGGGCACAAAGTTGCAAGTCCTGGTTGAGAATGGCATCAATTTCAGGATCATCAGGAACAGCAGATTCGTTCGGCTTGAAAACATTGGAAAGGTGAGACGCGAAAGCTTCAGTTTTTTCTTGATCTGTACGAGCCCATGAATTGTCTGATCTGATCGGGGGGAAGCATTGCTGAGGTTGTCCTAAATTTTTTGTTGCTTTCCAAAGGGAATGAATTCCTTTAGCTTCAGGGGTTATTCTCTCTAGCCTGTGTTGTAGGGCATCATTGTTAGACGTCGCAAGAAGGTCTTTGAGTTCCTTAATGGCACGGTTAAGGCGGGTTTTGTCCTGTTCGTTATGAGATGAGTGCCAGATTCTACGAAATCGATTTTCCTTCGGACTTCGATCGGGGTAGGTGTACTATGCTCAGAATGTTTTAACTCAGGGGTGCTGATCCACGCTGCCACTTGTAAAAGATTAGTGAAGTACAAGCACGCGTCGTCTACGTCTTCAGGGGACTTTAGAGGTACGTTGAGATTAATGTTGTCTTCGAGGTACTCTCTAAAGCTATCCCAATCTGTTTTGTAGTTGTAAAGCATGTCATGATTAGGGTTACATTTTGCAGTCGTTTTACTCAATCTTAGTATGATTGGGGTGTGGTCTGAAGACCCGTCTAGGCTAGATTCAATTTGAGTGAATTTGTGGCATATGTTTTTTGTGACAAAGAAGTCAAGGAGGTCAGGTATTTTGTTAGCATCCGTAGGCCAGTATGTAGGTTCTCCTGTGGACAGAGTTGACAAGCTACTTGCAGCGATACTTTTTTTGAGTTCACGGCCCCTTGTTACGGTGAGTCTAGAACCCCAATCCGTATGTTTGGCGTTCCAGTCACCACCTGCTATAAATCTATTGCCTTGAGTCTTAAAGAAGTCTGTAAACATTTCCTCATTGATTTTGTGTCTAGGAGGACAATACACCGCCGAGATGTTAATAAGGCCTGATCGATCTTCTACTCTTATAGCCGTGGATTGTAGGTGTTCTGTCACAAAAGGTTCCAGTAGGCAGTGTTTGATGGTGTTTTTTATTACGATAGCACTGCCACCATGTGCTCGACCGTCCGGATGAGAGGTAAGGTACACGCAGAACCCTGGAATACGTATATCACTTCTTACAGTTGTGTGTGATTCTGATATCAGGCATATGTCGATCTTATTTTCTTTTAGGAAAACTTCTAATTCATTTGTGTTGGGTGCAATGCCATTGATGTTCCAGGCTGCTATGAATAAGCAAGTCATTTCGTAAGCTTGGCGACGAGGCTGGTGATGAGACCCACTAAGGAGCCTATTTGTTGGATTAAGAGGTCCATCTTCTCGCTCTGTTTGATTAGGATATGATGTAGTGACTCATTCTGTTGTTGGTGAGTTTGTGGTAAGTCATGGGTTGTAGAATTTGGTCCGGATATTGCTTCTGCATACGATTTCTCATGAATGTTTCTTGGGGCTCGTATGTTGAAGGCAGATGTAGTGAGTGGAGCAGCCGAGGCGTTAGTAATAGTTGGGGTATAAACCCTTTCTCGTGGAGTGCGGCTTTTGTTTCTCCGAGCTAAGATCTCTTTATAGACCTCACAGCCTTTATAGTTGGCAGGGTGGTCACAAGAGCATAGTGCGCATTTGGCTGGTGTGGTTCTATCTTTCTTTGTGCATTCTGAGGTTTTGTGACCTTCTCCGCATTTGACACATCTATGAGGTCTCATGCAATTATTCTTAGAGTGCCCATATTGTTGGCATCGCTGACACTGAACAATGCTTTTAGATTTGCGGGGGTCTTCTATTTTAACTCTTTGGTGGAAAATATATTGAATGTTCTTGACCTCGCGATTGTGAATGCTTTGTTTGACATTCACAAAAAAGGTTTAGGTGGGGCTTTTGTCCGATCCATAACGAGCGTTAATGATCTCGCCTACGATTTCATTGTTGGAGGCTTCGACTGCTTCCCTTATAGCTTGATGAGGGGTAGTGTAGTGCAGGTTTTTGATAACAAAGCGGTAGCATTTTGCTTCTTTTGGTGTGAACGTGTGCCCAATAAGTCCATTTTCTCTAATGATATCAATGGTTTTTTTATAAGCTTCTATTGTATTTAACATAACACGTATGCTGTTCTTATTGACTATCCGGTATTTAAACTCAGGTGGGCTAATGACCGTCTCTATCAGTTTAGTTAATTCCTTTAGATCTTCTATTCCATACAATATGATCGGAGGGGGCTTAGTATCTTGCTTGGGTTGGCGAGTTTCATCCTCTGTCAGGTCGATGGGTAGGCCAGCAAAACTGTTTCCTGTCTGGGTTGAAGCAGGCGGAGGTGACAGCTGCGTGACCTTTCGTTTTTTAGATGATGGCACACGCTGCCATGCGGGGGGCTGGTTTTCTTTAATTGGCATTTGGGAATCAGACACTGTTTTGGCTGAATTGATTAGCGTTGCGTGTTAAACATTATAGGCACAGTGGCTGTACTACATACTTTGGGCGTAGGCTCAGTGAGTGAGTTGGATCTCTGTCTGTTAAAAAGAGAAGGATGAAGTATGGTAAGGTAAGGTATGGGTATGTATAATGCACAATTAATAAATGAGTATTAATGGTGTTATTAGTAGGTACCTAAAGCTACTAAAACAGATAGGTATGCACAATGTTTTCCTCCACATACAACAATCATAATGGCAACTGGTGCCATTGTCAGTAAGAATACTGGAATAGGGTCACAAAATATGTGGCTGTTGACTGGAATTATTATTTTATAAGTTTCCAGTAACCAGAAGGTGCAAGCAATGCACGTATGATTGTGTAGGTAGGTACTGTACACTGCTGCCTACCCTTTTGATAGTTTACTTTCGCCAAACCACTGCTATTTTTCACCAGTCTGGAACAGTTTGACTGCGTCCATGTATTGTCTATCTGCGATTCTTTTATCAGCAGCTGGGTTCAAAACAACTACCACCGAAGATATATAACGTCTTTCTATGACGTTTTACGAGAACAGTGCGAGTTAGGACCAAGTTAGCTGCTAGGTATTTAGCAGCTACATACCTAATATAAATATACTACCTATAACCAACAGACTTAGTTATTCCATAAACATTGCATAGCATATTAAACAGCTGATGTAAGCAATATAATTATTTCCATTGGGTATGTAGGTGCCTATCTTTTTTTTACGGCAATTGAGTCTGCATTTAGAGTTTTCAAAAGACCTGAAAACATGATTATAAATATACCTATTTCATTTTAGTTGAGCTAATTTCAGCAAACTTTGGCCTGCGATAAGATAATGAATAAAACAGCAGTTGGGTTAGTGTAGGCGGCTAAGCTTGACACCTACATTATGATAACGCGTTGTCCTTATAAGGAATTGTGTCCCGCCTGCGAACAGCATGCTTGCAAATTGGATTACTTACTCATATTTTTTTTATTAAGTTAATCATTAAATAAACATACATAACTTACCATAAAAGGAAGGTATTGACTGAGCATTTGGAGAGACATTTTTTGTGTGGTAGGTATTTAGATACTATGCTGATCAGGAAGTCAACAGGTACATCACAGAGGTATCATGCTTTGAACCAAATAATATGTTTCCACCTAGCTCCTGGTCCAGCTTCGTATCTCAGGTCGGGTAGGTGCGTTTGCAGGGCTAAAATCGGAAAATGGCTATTCGTATCGCACGAGGATACCGAACTGTTTCCTTTCAAAATCAAAATCAAAATATTTTATTTCACATAAACCTACATGGGCACTTATGAAACGTCAGAAGCTAGGTGCACGGTTCCAATTGGTCGTTTCCTATGGAGAAGAACCGGCAAGAAACTCCACGGTTACTCTTTTAAAAATACTTGGTTTTTACAATGTTTTCAAGTTACAATAGGTATGAAAGGACAGCGTAGGCCTGTCAACAAGTACCAGGTACTTGATAATATAAAAAATCATCTACAGATCTAGTCTAAAAGGCCTACAAAGTCCTCACATTTACAAAATTAGAATCCATCAAAAGGATAAAGTAAATAATAAAATGTATAAAAACCTACTAAAACCAAGTGATATGATTGCCATTACAATTTACAACCACTAATAAAGAGGTGAAATGATGTCTGTACAATGTCAAATAATAAAATTTTATGTCAAAGAAGTATATAAAAAATAAACATCTTAATTTGAGAGCAATTAATAGACATTTAAGTAGTTATGCCGTTAATGAGGTGTCAGGGAAGCCACATGTGCAGAAGGAATTATTGCCAGACTACCTTGTCTTCAACGTAGTCTTTAATCTTATAATATGCTTTTGCTTTTGGCGGCAACTCTCCAGTCGCGGTTTCCACCGCTATGTTAATGGCAACAGGATTGCCCCCTCTGCTTACCCCATCGGAAAATACAGGCATGATGTTACGTACGTAGTGTTATAGTCATGCACGTACATACATAACTAACTTTTTTATGGCTCCACAAACCGTTTTTTTTAATTATTAATCAGAATTATTGTGAATTATTTTATTCAGATACCTTGACCGTATCGTGTACGTAGGTATTTGTATTTGTTCCTAACTGTTTTTATTGACCTAGGTAGAAGTTTATGGTAGGTAGGAGGTACCTACTTACCTACCTATCCGGAGTGAAAAGCAAACGGGTACCTAGTCAAGTGAAGACAAATTAAGGACTCCTTGGTTCTTCGTGTCGATAGCACGACTGTATTTATCCTGTTGGGCCAAAACTTCGTCACTTCCACGGCGTCGTTGGTGGCACTCAGAGTTAGGATACCTAGGTGTAAGGTGTAGGATACTAATTTTTTGTGTTAACTGCGACGTAATAGCCGTAAATGCTATAAATGTGAATAAAATTGAACACGAATGTGACGTGTAATGAAGTACCTACCAATCTGCATAACATTTTGTACAAATATATATACCTAATATTATGTAGGTACCTAAGTATAGTTGAAAATATATTAAAATCTAGCTGTGCCCGCGACTTCGTTCGCGTGGATGACGAAGCTTATCAATGAGTTTTTTGTGTAGTGCTATTTGTGTAGAACGTTATTCTCGATCGGCACTGGTTACGCGTGCTCTTGCTTCAGTCATGCTACCCCGTATACGGCTTAACCGGGATTCTCGCTCCTTAGCTGATTCATGTGATCTGGCTAGTCTCATTCGCCTAGCGTGTCTCGATGTAGCAGAAAGAGATGGTCTCTTTCTGGAAGGCATCGTGTTATAAGTATATCCGTATTAAAAATAAAGAAATCTTTAAGACTATCTTTATAGAAGAGCCCTAGCGCTTACCTACACTTATATGTATATACCAATAAATAAGCAAAATCCCTAAAAACTAATATCTATACGAATGACTAATCCTACATAACAGTTTTATAAAATAACCTACGGTCACTACCGTGGTCACTACGTACCTACACCATCACATATACTACCTATAATTAAAATTTAAAATCTATACCTACGACTCATAAAAATAAACCTAAATAACCTTAACCTGAACTGTACTTAGTAAAAACTAAAAGGAATAAAAAGGTCGCACTGAAAAGCACGGTTTAGAATTGCAAGTAGCAGTTAAAACATACAATTCATAGAATGCTAATAAGAACGAACGCTCCCCACTCGACACGTCCATTCAAATCAAAGTTCAAAAAATGTATGATGCGCGCGCTCCGGCGCTCAGACTCCGTCCTTATCGGTAGCGATCAGTGGCGGCCGCGCGCCACGCGTGTGCTGCGAACGGTGCAAGCCAAATTCAACCTTCATCACTACATTTCCAGCATAACTTAGGGGCGCTGCACATGGCTAAGATAGTATAATATTTTTTCTTAAGATACAATATCGCCCGCCATACAAATTCATTTTAAGATACGAAAATATGAAATATTATTTATTATCTTCGTCGTGTGTGATAGTCCATTGAATTGTATGGCGAGCGATATTAGTATCTTAGCCGTGTGCAGCGCCCCTTAGTGAACTCCAATGCGGGTGACGTAACCTACGACAAACTTATTATTTGTGGTTGGTACAGTAATCGGGTCTAAGGATCGAACCGCAAAATTAAGTTTGGTTTTTATTGTATATACTTTTCCGGGATAAAAAGTACCCAGTGTGGTGCCCAGGATATTAAAGAATAATTATACCAAGTTTCATCGTAATCGAACCGGTAGTTTTTGCGTGATGCCTGAACAAACAGACAGACAGACATACAAAAAAATTTTTAATCACATTTTTGGGTTCGATGTCGGTCTAGTAACACCCCCTGCCATTTTTTTTTTGATATTTTCAATGTACAGAATTTTCACTTCTACAGATTTATTATATCTAAGTAAGTATATATTTTCAATGTTAATGAAGTACCTACCTACTTAACAAAGTGGATCTCCTTAAAATATCGAAGGTGCAATATAAACTTTTCATAATTATTATCTATTGATTCCGGGGAGTCCGGATCTGTGGCATCATGTTATTTCTCATTTCTGTCTCACTTTCCATAACACTGAATGCAGTGATGTTAATTTCTAAAAATAACCAGCCCGTCAAGGCAACACCCAAGTCTTATGATGTATACCTACGAGCGTGCAAATATGCATGTACGAAATCAATTTATTCTCGCACATCTTCGTATACCTTCATATAGTAACTGGGCCGTGATTAATACAAGAGTATTGTGCATTAAATGTACGGTACCTAGAACAACGCATTTTTTTAAACATAGGTAGGTAGGTACACTACAACTTAGATCATTTCGGTGACTATTTCTAATTATAATTATTTAAGTATGATAAGTGGGTAGCAGCTGTTTGTATTCAGATAGTTTGGGCCCTTTGAACAAGAGATAGCTCTAGAAACTGTGGACAATAAGGGTTGACCATTTTTCAACCTAATGCCTTTAGTAATAAAGTTGAAAAGTGGTTCACCACCAGAGTCCACGATCAATTATAATGTATATCTGTCGAGAGTCTAAATGATTTACTTGCCTTACTAACTTAAAACTGGACTTGAGCGACGAAAACCCCGAAAATTCAAAAACATTAAGAACGCAGACATGGGGACTGCCGACTGAAGACCAACTGAAGACTATAAAATGACGGTCAGTTTTTTAACGCGCCTAAAAAAAGGTTTTCCTTTAAAAAGCCTGTTATAAAAAATATAGAATCTAGGATGCAAGAGCGACCGAAGCAAACTCGGGATATTGGGCTCCCAGCTCGTACGTAAGGTTCAAAAGGCTTAGGTTAAGGCCAGATTCCAAAACCTAAACTGCTGTAAATCGAGTTTAAGCTTTTCGTCATAATGTGATAAAGTAAGTTCTCTTTTTGTATGATGGTTAAAAGTAAACAGAAACTATTCAAGGTGCATGGGGTGCTAAAATTTTCAGGCTCGTTCTTGCAATCTACATTCTGTTGATTCTTGAGTTTTTCTTCCTAAGTCAACAAAGCAAGTACTTAATTCCTATTTTCTAGTCATTTTGGAATGATCGAAAGAAAATCGAACCTATCCGAGTGTGCAAAATTTAGGAGCTCGCTTCGCTCGCTCTTGAATTTTACTTTCTGGTAGTTGCTTGGGCTTGCCTGCTTAAGTCGACAATCTAACCCCTATTTCTGCTTGAAAATATAAAACAAAAGTTCCAAGTTCCAATACATACTACCAATTTGGTAGCATTATTTAGGCAGGGGTGTACCTTCCTAAACCTAGTACTTACACCCACATTTCGCCAGTTATTAAGTGAAATGTCATAGGAGCGAGCCCACTGCCGCCAATCGGGCATAAATCCAGACTCCAGGCAGCTTCTGAGAAATTTCTGATGGAAAAACCCAATAACACTTTACCCAACCTAGGAATCGAACCCAGCTAGGACCTCATGCTCAGCAGTAACGCTTGCGACCACTAGACCAACGAGGAGATGTACCTCCCTTAAAATATTCCCCGGCACCCATGGCGACCCCCAAACCCCCCCCCCCCCAAAACTTGGGCTGTGACCGCGCCTGAGTAGAACGGACTGCGATACCTACACAACAATGCCTGAACATTTTGAAGTGAGTAAGGTAAGGTGTTTTCAGGTCGGTGTATATTTTATTGAAATTGCCGTACAAAACGGGAAATGTCTCCATTCTCACGTTTCCTGGGTGACTTAACCAGTCGTTAGGTGGGATGATAGTCTGTTGGATAAACTAATAACTTCCTAGAATGCTTAATATTCCGTGGCCTTAATATCGTCACTCCTCTGGTTTGTATAATATTTTAAGCCCTTTAAAAGTATGAAGTGCAAATACTGAAAACTGAAAGAAGAATATTATCTACCTACCTGTAATTAACTAATTTTGAACTTATAGGTAGGAATTATTAGCCCACATCTGGCTAATTGGCCAAGCAGCGGGTTTCTCTCAAACGGGAAAATGGGTTCAAAACGTTCGATAAGTAGATCGTTTCACTAAGACAATCACGGTCGCGGACTGAAAATAACAAATTTCCTGTACCTGTACCTACCTAAGCGAAAAAGGGGCTTACATTTACCTACGTAGGTATTATTTAGGTACTTTCCTTAAATAGCAAAATGCCTAAACCATTTACATAAAATAAATTGCGCTTTTATTGAAGTGTGACTGCACGCAGACGCAGATACGTCATAGGAATAATGTAACAGCATGGGGAACAAATTCATTTACATATGATGCGGTGATGCCCCACATTACCTAGTGAGCAATGAACCAACCATGATATCATTCAGTTACCTAGGTACATACAAGATAATTATCACACAGAATAAGTGTAACTACGTAGGTACCTACAGTATTTTACAGGAATCCAGTAGGTAATAAAAGCTGTTTTAGTTTTATTTAGTTCGGTAACTGCCTATTGACTTGTCGTGATGTTTTGATAAAAAAAGTTTTTGCTGTAGGTATCTTTTGATTATAATTATAGGAAAACCAAGAAAATGATTCAAGTAGGTAGGTATTGAAGATGCTGCCTAGAACTTTTCGTGTTCAAACCATTAAAAGGTAATTATAATCAGAAATCAATAAGCAAGATAGTCTCAATCAACCGGTGATGCCGGTCGATTGAGATTATAGGTATAATGGAACAATTAAGACAATATGTTACACTAGCACAACTAAAACCGTAGTGTGTAGCGCATAGCGTGTAGCGCATAGCATGTAGCGAATATCACGTTGCAAAAAGATTGTGGCGTGTAGCGTGTCGCGCATAGTGGTTGCTGCAGCTTGTATCATGTAGCGTGCATCTTCCAAACGCGTATCTATCGCATATAGTACTTTTATCTCACGAAGGGACGCGTGCTTTACTTGTGTTACCTACCTACAGTAGGTATATTTATCTCACGAAGCGACGCGCGCTTTACTTGTTTAAACCAAGTGTACAAAAACCTGCGAATGTGTACGTGAAGACGAGTAGCTTCAACACAACACGTTACGTGATGCACACACACACTTGCGACTTCGCCATTGTCTCTGATGGTACCGAGAGGTCTTCCGCTTACACACACTCTCGCAGCTTGTTTGTACACTTGTTAACCACGAGTAAAGTTCGCGAAGACGCTTCGTGAAAAAAATGCTATAAGTAGGTACCTAGCGTGTAGGTAAGTACACACGGCTACACATCAAGCTATGCATTTCCAGTTTGAGTTGACCTCGCATTGTATAGGTTTTTCGTACAATCAGAAGTCAGCTTATACTGGTTATGTATAGCTTGATGTGTAGCCGTGTGTACCTTAGGGGTTCATTTAAAAATTTGGGTACAGACTTTGACGTGTAAAAAGATTTTTTTAAACTTATTACAGAAATCAATATCATTTATCATTACACTCCTCAACCTCAACATTTTTATTCGGTCATTGGTATTTTGACTAGTTCATTTCATTCATTGTGTACAACTGCAGTACCTACCTACCTACCTGCCTACAATACTTACCTATTATGTCGGATTTATAACTGGTTATACAGCAATACTTCATCGTACTTAATTATAATTAATTGTGTTAATTGGCGGGCAGTAAAAACACGAGCATTGTGTTGTCTTGGTTTATAGTCCGTAGTGTTCCACATGGTCCATAAATTAACAATTTTCTTGAGCGTGGTGTTAAAGTCTTTGTAGGTAAACGTGATGACTGTTGAATCTGTTTCTTATGAAGTAAGTATAGATCTCATGGAAAATGAGAGGGAATGGTGGGAGTTTTGTAATGACCTCTACGAGACCTAGCATTTAGGTATGTAGGTCGGTCGGTAGGTAGTCAAAGCAAATTCAGATGTTTCAGTTTCATTGCTCGATAGTGACCGACGGTAACTTACAACGTTAAATAAACGGTAACTTACCGTTTATTTAAATCGCTGTTCTATGACCCACACCACTGATTTAAAGAAAAATCTATCATCAACATACCTACCTACCCAGAAAATATTCTGCCTAGCCTTTTCCCAGCTATGTTGGGGTCGGCTTCCAGTATAACCGGATGCAGCTGAATGGCAGTATTTTACATTGTAAATATACTATACTTTTAATTAGCAAAAAAAAAAAAAACCCTTGGTGTGATTTTGCAATCATTTCAAAACAAACGAACGTCACGAGGAATCAAAGTCAGACTTCGTTATGAAGCCGGTGACGTCATTTCTTTTCAAACTGCCTGAAGCAATCAGGGTAGCTTACATCATGGCTGTGTTGTTTGTTGTTTGCAATCGCAGGTACTTTGCCTACCTATCGAACAACACCGAGGGCGTAACTTATTGTGGGAGCTCCAGTTTTTAATAAAAGGACTGGTACTAGCTGTTTCTTTGGGTCTGTTGGTTTTAGTCGTGAATGTCATAATTAGGTGTGTTTTGTGTGGGTATGTTTTTACGAATGTCGTTTCGCTAAGTCATTGAACTATAGGTAGGTACCACTGCATTAAATAAATGAAACCGATTCACTGAGGCAATCGGTTTTGTGGATTCGGCTGAAAATACTATCCAAAGTAGGTACGAGTACCTAGGTATGGCTGTTGTTTTAAATTTTATTATCCTTCCTTAATTTTGGTTTTATCCAATCATAGGAATTTACCATACTTAGGAAGGTACAGGCAGTACAGCATACAATATAGGTACCTACCTACTACAGTCGCTACAAGATAGGTAGGTAATTTTTCTGTACCTAGTCTAGACAAAAGTACCTACCTACTTATTTGATTCTTCTCATTTGTAGTGCAGATTCGGCTATTAAACTTTTAAAATGTACCTAGGATTTTGTAGTAGTATTTTCATTTGAAAGAGTGTCCCTGGAGTTTCTTGCCCGTTCTTCTCCATAGACATCTAGGTACGTTTTGGAATGGGCAACTAGCTTCAACTTATAACTAAGTGACTAACCGACTCTTTGACAATAAAATGCTTTGAGTTTAATTTGAAAAGTCCCTACTTACCTATCTTCGTGATAAAGTGGCCAGTATGAATTTAAGCATATAAAATTAATAATGAAGAGTTGATTATATTGTTGCCCATCCACCTGTTCGCCATGTCAGTCAATGTGAAATCACACGAATATAATATCGAGTGTCATCGAAACTTTATAGGCTTGTAAGGAAAAATGCGGAAGGCGGCGATCTGACCAGGGTTCCGCTTTCCGCTCTGCTTGTCATTGTCACCCACCGCGAGCGCGAGCGTCACAGAATGGACCTAGCCTTGATCTTACCTATACAATTCGTCACACTTTGTTATACAATACTGAAACAACCTTGGCGGCATTGAGGAATAGGACCAGTCTGGTGTCCATTTGAATGCATAGAGAAGATACTCGGATCTCATTTGACGTGTAGGTAAGTGTTTGTTTAAACCAATTTTCAAAAATAATAAACCTAACACATTACACGTCTCATGCAATAGGGGCGACCCTTTTGCCATCAATCCGGGTAGAAATCCAGACACCGGGCTGCTACTAAGAATTTCAAGAGGAAATTCCAGATGGCAAAACCCATCTAACTTTGCCCGACCCGGGAACCCATGGACCTCATGCTCAGCAGAACCAGTAGCGCTTGCGACGAACAGACCAACGAGGAAGTAAAAAATAAAATTTAATTTATATTACATTCTTTACAAATGAGAATGTTTAAAAAAAATATGACACCTATAAGAAATACCGCCCATTTGATTTTTGAGACGGAAATGGCATTTGGCTATCTTGCAAATGTTATGAAATGTTTATAAAGTGCAATATTAGCTGCAAACTGGTTTTGTAATGTTTACATGTTGCCAATGCTTTGTTGTAAGCTGAAATCTGTCTTGGACGAGATTTATCGTGAAATAAATCAGCTTTTTCTTTTAAATCATAACCCAGCGCGGCAGTGGCAGGTCACTGCCACGCTGGGTTTCTGGCGTTGGTGCAGTTTTTTGGTGCACATAGGATTTTTTTGTAATTATATGGTTCTTATGGTTTGTGAAGTTCGATCTTGGATAAGTAACTGGTAGTATTTCCTGGGAAGAATACCTTCCTACGTAGAGAGGTTAAGTATCTACTTATTACATGCTATTACCACAAACCTTAAGAATGTAATTTGCTCTAATAAGGGTTTCTTTTGGAATTAAAAGCATGTGGATCCGTGCAACGTAAGCATCACATCTGACATCAGTCCTTATAAAGCCAGTTATTAGCACTGTAGCTGTAGGTAGTATCAGCATTACGTCACGATCTTGCCCCGCGTTCTATTCCTAATCGGTGTGGCCATTCACCCGAGCTTATTAAAATTTAATCAACGTACTTGCCGCCTTTGTAGGAGCTTATCTAAGGAACTGTCAGTACTTTTTTTAGTATAATATAACAAAAAATAATGGATGATTCCATTTCATATTGTGTTCCTGCTTCTCACTATGGCGGGATGTGAATGACCTCTAAGTTTATCGCTTTCATCAACATTCCGGCCCAGACAGTACCGTGCAGTACTAGACTAGAATAGCAGTAGTTGGCACGTTATTAGGATTTGCCAGTAACACGATGGGTACATTCCGAGATAGAGGTAGGTAACATTCGAAAATTCCTTCGAAGTGTCTGCATCTGCGAAATTAATTTGGAAAGCAATTAGAGATAATTATTTGATACGCACTCAATCGTTCTCATGAAACAATCTAAGTACCTACTAACTTACCCAATAAGAACTTAAAATAGTCTTCTAAATATCAATAGACAATACATGTTTTAGATTTATTATGAACAGGGTCTTTCTTGTAAGTTAAATTCTTACAACTAAACATTACGCGCCCATTGTAATCTGACAATAAAAGATAAATCGTAGGAGTCGATGGAGCGGAAGGAGTTATTGTTGTGTTCAAACTGATCAACCTGTTATGTTACTCACCTATGATGACTATGCACATGAGACGTCGATATTCGAATCGAGACCCAAACCCAACTAGGCTTGCCAGATTTTACAGTTACTAATATAGGAACCCGTATTTTTTTTACTAGAATCCTTCGTTGCGTTCAGGATTCAAAATAACGCCACTGCGTTAACCCCTTAGTGAATAATCTACTATACTATACGGGGTTATCAAAGCTTGTAAAGATTATTATACATAAATTCCTTCACAAAATTGAAGAGATTTTCAAAGCTGTTTCTTCAAACAGCTTCGAAAGTCGTCATTAAACAACGCTGTTCAACTAGTAACCCTAAAATCAAGAAGTGGTTGGCGGCAACCCTAAACCCAACAAGACATCACAGGCTCCCGCGGCTCAGAATAAAAACATCAATTAGGAAAAACTATGTTTGCTTAACTAAAAGCAGTTCTATACGATTAATTTGGCATAACTTCTCAAAAATATTAATTCTAAAATACAATCTTCAAATCAGAACGAAAACTATTTTAAGAAAATGACGTGAAACATACGCTAATTCACTGCTTCTTTGTATACCGTAGTAAATATAAACGTGCATCATTGTTTTTGACGACGATTCCTGGACGCTAATGTTTCATTGATATAAATAAAATTATTATTGTAATAAATTAATTATTAGATTATTACCGTCTATGCTGTAAACAGCAGAGACTAGATAGTCTTACTAAAGTACCTACCGGTCGTGGTAGGATGATTCTAATTTTTTATTACTTATATCTATTAAATAATTGTGTGAAAAGGTACCCACGGACGCTGTCGAGAGTCATACGGTGCTAATCTTAAAGCAATAAATAGAGCATGCTATGCTAATGAATGGAGCACGATAGCATTATATTATTATCACGTCTAGCCAAGACTTGCCTTGTCTAAATACCTACTCGAAATGTTAATTTAATTGGGTATGACGTACCATGGCACTGCCGGGCGCCATAGAAAGTTTTACTGCGGTTTTAGCCAAATTCTTAGTATGAGAGAGTCAACACCACTACTACTTATTACAGCACAGCCCCTCAAATTTGACACAGACTAGAGCTCTACACATTGTGTCTTCCGTAAAGGAGGTTCCCTGTGGTCCTCTACAATGAGCATTCGTTGGTATCGTACGGTCAACAGGGATGCAGTCTTTCTGGTGGACAATTCCGAAACAGTGAATTGGGATGATTAGCTGAATTTATCGCGGTCGCGGCAATGGTCGACCATTGCCGCGACCTTAGGGAGAGGACTTCAGCAGTGATTGTTTTTAGTTTGTCATGGTAACAATGATGAATCCGTAGGTTGGGTAAACTTGGACTTGTGCATGAACTACGCCGTAAACTGCACAGTCACTTATAAAAGAAACCGGTAATCTCAGCCAGCAGCATTGATAATAATTATTGTTTACCTCTTGCTTTGCTCTCACGGTTCTCGCTTTCTTCTGCCTCCCCGCAAACCATATTGCTTGAGGTTAGCACAAACTATCTTCTTCTTCCATTTTTTGCTAGCCTCTCACTTCTGTTTGAATGGTTAGGTACTTACACTATTTATCGGTTGTATCACACTCCACACACTGATCAGCAGGATCTGGTTGTTATAGGTACCTAGACTATCGTCCTGAAATTAGAACTTGATTTTAACTATTACACACACGTGTAATAGTTAAAATATAAGCTAAGGATAGGTTTTACTCAATAATTTATTAGTAGCTTAAAAACCGTGTTTTATTTAGGACACCCATCCAGCAAAAGATAACATTCCAGATTTTTTTTTAATAATTCAAAGATTTTGAAACAACACTGTTTCCAAAAATAATGTTGATGGATTTCAACCTTCAGGCGGCAGAGTAGTTTCCTGTGATAAAAGAGCTGTCGGCGGTTATAAATGGAGCATTAAGTGCGGGGTGGATGCTTTTCCGAGGGATGACTGGTGTTTACATTGTTGAGCAGTCAGGGCTTATGGCATGGCACATGTGGAATCGTATCTATAAATACCGTTCAGAACCGTTCGAGTACCTTGTCGACTGTAACTGATGATGTGGATTATGTTTAACTCCCATATAAGGTCAGAATTGGCCAAACGCTTTAGACAACTTTCTGATAGTTGCTTTTAGAACTTATATGACTTTAAGGTAGGTCAAATGCAGAAAGTTTGTTAACACTGAAGCATCTTAAAATTCGCCATGTTTTTCAGTTCAAGCAGGAAAAGCTACTTGGTGCAATCTGACTGGGTAAATCATTCTTAATTAAGTGGTAATATAGGAATAGCTATGAATTTTATTGAATCATCTGATTAAGAATAAGAATATTTTGTGAACACCCTGGTTTTGCTGGTACCTATTGATTTCACAAGTGCATTCAACCTTGGACTAATTCTTGGGATTGAATAAGTTCAATTCAATACTTACCGAATTCCTGGTAAATATCTCGCAATGATTGATATCAACGTAGGAGTTAGAGCATGAGTAGGTAATGTTTCCTATCTGTAATGAATACAACGAATATTACATATTCGCCTACTGGTTAACGTGGACATAATTGGATGTTTTTGTCTTAACACTCTCAAGACATGACAAAGTTCTGACTCATATTAGGCATCAAGGTCTACTGGCTGCTTTCATGCGGCTGTCGCCCTAAACGGACTTTTATTTATTTGCCCATTGGTTTAAGGTTTCCAATCCTTGTCAATGAGAAATTAAATATTGAAATTTTTTAACAAGACAATGCCACCGTATTGATGTTGCTCTTTGATACAAAACAATAAAGAATTTCCAAATAATTATCAAACTGGGAGAATCTTGAAGCGGTTAGGTAATTTTCGCGGTTACCTACGTCAAATTCACGTCTTAAGGCCAAGGTGACCAACTAATGTAGTTTTTCTATATTTTTTTATTGCAGAACTACTGTTTAGTTCTGCAGTAGTTTGTGACTAGGTATTGAAGAGACGGAATGACAAGCAGGTAAACATAAAATACTGCGATGAATAACATAATCGTAGGATTCGTAGGTGCATAATTTATGGTGTAGATTGCCTTAAACAGAAGAGACGGATTCAGATAAATGATTCATCAATGACGTTACATAGTGGTTGAGGAGGAAATTGTCGGTTGTAGCGCCTATGCATCATGGGCTCATGGCGAAGATGCTCGAGCGTGACCAACGGCATGGCAAGACGTGGAATGAGCGAGAAGAATAGTGTGGGCCGAGTGACGCCGAGCGAGTCTCGGCGCGGCGCGGTGGCGTTCGAACGTGAGGCTATTTAAAACTGTGCGCAGGCCCCCTGGCGCCGAGTCGAGCGACGACTAATGATCAGTACTGCCTTGTCTGCCGTTGAGTGCGTAGCGACACTGTGATCCGTGTTTACATAAGAACGTTTCAGTGTTTGTTTAGTTTCACCTATTCCACAAAACACACAACGCAAAAATGGCTGACAGTGGTCTGAAAAGGAATATTCCCATCAAGCTTGGTGACTTTTCTGTCATCGACACTGAATTCTCCAGCATTAGGGAGAGATTTGACGCCGAAATGAGGAAGATGGAAGAAGAAATGAGCAAATTCAGATCGGAACTCATGAACAGAGAAAGCAACAACTTCTTCAAAAGCACAACTAGGTATTTATTTTTATTTATTTTCTAAATTATTTAATTACGATTTAATTTAACATCAACTTAAGTCTGTAATATTCGCTTTGATTCTTAAAAGACCTTTTTTATATCCAAGTCGGACATGTTCAAGAATGCATGGAATTTTAATTCGGGCATTTGTCAAAACACACAAGAGGGTGAATAAACCGAGTTGCCTCATGGCTGTAATATTATTCCGTCCGTAACAGTTACGTTGCCGGGCACGTTTCCTAAAAGGGAATCTTGAATTAATTGAGTTTGGTAGTTTCGCAAGACAGTTGCCCACCTCGGCCGGGTCGACTGCTTCAAGAAAGTATATTCAAAAGTTATTATTCGGGATCAGTCCGCGGAACGGCATCAACTGCAGACAACTCAGTCGCCTCCATTTAAAGCGTGCAGCGACCAGCGATACGTAAGCCCGACGCGGGATGATGTCATAAATAGAAATAGCGCCGATTGCGCGCCTCTAAACCAGAATTTTGTAGCTAAAACACAGAAACGCGTTAAATTGTAAACACAATGTATGCTCATAACGAAGAATGAGCCACGGACTAACTTTACGGAGCTCAATGGAGGCGTGTTGCAAAAAAAATAACTTAACGTAGCCAATCTTTTCTTATAGAGCTGCAGTTTTTTCTGTCAACTGTCCCTATATTCATTTTGAATATCAAGGTCGGAGCCAACATAATATCAAGTGTTTGATTTCTCACAAAACTGCATTATTATCTACAATTCAAAGGTTATCGGAAATGCAGAGGTTAACAGTAAAATTAAACAATTAAGATGTTGATATCACACCTTGGATTATGGGGAAAACGCCTGCATGCCACCGAGAAAACCGGTTTACGATTGTTTTATCAACACAGGCATTGAAGTTACATAGTTTTGTTGGCGCAAACGCGCTGAAATTATGTTTACGGCATGAATACATGACCTACTTGGAGCGAGTTGGTTCTGTTTCAGCCGCAAGTCTAGTGATGCAATACCAGCCTTCACTCAGTAGCATTCGACATCTCGCGACGCTGCGTAGGATTCGTGCTCGTCAACCTTAATTCATATTCACACATGTGGGTAGTCAAATATGTATAGCAGCAATACGATTTGTATACGACATAACGAGCAAAATAAACAACGCGACGATAGTACTTGCTAACACCACGTCACTAATATTTTTAGGATCTTGCTCAATTTCATTCAAGTGTGGGCTTACTGGTTCGCCCATGTTTCAATGGTTCCGTGTGGGCTGCGTTACAGTAAGAATTGTTTGGACATATTTGGCGGTAGCAGCTGTTAACAAATGCCTACATACTTAGCGGAATGATTAAAGTTAAGGCGACAATTTTTCACTTGTGTGGTTGTCTTTTGGCCACCGAGACAGTGACGTCACTTGCTATTTCAATGCCCATACTGTGTGCTGCGATATGTTATATGTACCTGTGCCCATATTTTTACTGTATGCTTTATCTTTCCTTATAAATTTAATTATACCTGCTTTCTTATATGGAATAAGGATATCTTATTATATAGATATATACATATAATATTATCGCATTACATACAAACTTTCAAGCCATTGTTTTTCGAAATGAATGAACCGATTTTAATGAAACTGCATACGCATAAGCAGGATAGTTTTTTTTTTAAATAAGTCTTTTCGAAAATGTTCTCTACTAACTTTTTAGACCTTTGTATCCTGCTTATGCGTATGAAGTTTCATTAAAATCGGTTCATTCATTTCGAAAAAGAATGGCTTGAAAGTTTGTATGAAATGCTGTACGGCGTAAACGCTCTTAAGATACATCTCATGCCTATATTTTACAGTTGTACCTATAACGGTCTGTTTCGTCTCAATAGTCATCGATGACGTAAACTTTATTAGTTTAATATTATTAATATATGTACTCATAAAATTTATCTCCGGTTGATTTGATGCCCCTCGTTTACATCTGGTTTATTGGCTAGGGTTGCCACTTTTAGTGTGAATAACAATTATCTGTGAGACTGCGAGAGAAATATTTGTAAAAATTAGTAGCGGAGAAAGTCATGGGAACATACTTAATGCCGGGTACAGATTGGTTAAACGTAACATGAAATGTAACGCAAGTTGAAACAAATTCGAATACCTAATAATTAGGCGAATTTGTTTGTTGTTGTGTTACATTTCATTCTACATTGCATTATTTTGGAGGACTTATTTTTTATATGTCATGTTACGGTTAACGAATCCGTACCCATATAATAACGATCGTTCCTCTATTGACTACCTACTCAAATAATGTATAGTCTTGCCTTCGCTTCGCAGTTGTAGGGACCTTCAGTTCCTACCGGTCCTATTTAAAACTGGCAATACTACGCTCAATTAACTAACAGCCATTTATTCCCCTCCTCTCCAAATTGTATAAAGATATATATTATTAATATTGTTTGTAATTGGTAGTGATGGATTTCATCTAAGACCTACATTGTGAATTGGAAAGAAAGTGTCCTTGTGGGAAAACTTATTGTATAGTTTTTCCGAAAGGAAGGTAGACTTTATGGTTAACAACGACCAAAGGCACTTGGGGAATAAATTTGTGGATTAAAAGATTATGGGTCTAGTCTATGCCCAAAATATTGTCCATCACAACCTAACGTAAAAAAATGTTTTGAGCTTAAAACTAACAACATACGTTGCTTTTTGCATGTCTTACAATTTCGAATCTGTTTCCTCCGGAGGAGTAACCAAGTCATCAGAGAGGTAATATTCTATAATTAAATTATCTATTTTGTATATGTAATCCAGTGTACTAAACCGGTACTTATTATGTAACTTAGTTTATTTTATACGCATTAATTCATGGTTGTCGATATAATTAATCATGTACTTATGCCTTGCAGTAGTTTCGCACCTGTAAAGGAATCATTACCTATACCACATTAACTTTAGTACTTTAGGTATTTATCACGTGTATCTATTGTATCGCATGTATTAATCTTGACATTAAGACACTGGGTGCTTACTCTCGAATATAATTCCGATAGATCGACATTGGAATTTTCAGTCAAACGTCAGGGATTGGCTGGACTCACTGAGTCTAGCCAATCCCTGACGTTTAACTCAACCAACTGACGTTTGACCAATGTCGATCTATCAGAATTATATTCGAGAGCACCCAGTATTGTTAACATTGAAACGTATTGATTTATACATAATTATGTCTACTTTATTATTCCAAGGTTGTTCAGGAAAAACATTTTCTGTGTTAGGGTGCTTACATAAAGCAGCGGGTTTTCCACTACAGATTGCTGCAGGATCTACGGACAGAAACGGTCACAATGTTTGAAGTAGCTGTTTCTTTATGGAGCGCTTAAGCTAATAGGTACAGGGATATTTTATCCGCATCGATCGGTACCAGCTTGTCCTTAACCGGGAATCCGCGTCTTTTTGTAGGTACCTACGCGCCCTTGCGGACGAGAAATCCTAACTCATGTGGAAATTTCCTTTTATCAAAAGATAGATTATGTGGGTAGTTGTATATTTACCACAAGACTACGCGATTGAAACGTTGGTAACCGCAGACTCGACTAGAGTTACAAGTATTGAATACCACGACTTCCTGGATTAATAGTGAAATCACGATTCACGACGCCTTTTATCAATAGCAGTCGTCAACTAAACGCATGAATTGGAAGCAAATTGTAACCGTAATTCTATGGTAATTAAAGGTTTTATATCCCGATAGAATTTACATAGCGTATGTAGATTGCATACATAGAGCAGGTAGGTACAGAAACTGCGCAAAGTGCATATTATTATGAAGCTAACCGTGATTGTTTAATTTGAGCCTTACTCCAACAAGTCAGCTTTTGTGTAGAGATGCAATATTTGCAGTTCGCTGGGAGGCAAGGAGCTACGACCGAGACAAGTACTTAGCCAAGGCTAGACTGAATAGAAAGTAAAATTTGCATTCAGGTGAACTAAAACTAGACTAGAGTTAGTTACGACTCGACTAGGAAACACTAAAATTCTACCTATTTACACAAACAAAAATAATGTTCCGGACTTGTTTTCTGAGTCAAAGGAATCTGAATAAGTCACGCTTTACAGATTCTTTAGATACTTTGGTAATTAGTTCTGTAAACCGTACTTGAACGTTGTAGGAATTTGTTTTGTGTGTCGAATGAAACCTAATCCATTTAGCATTGAAATTATGCGATTGGCTGCCGGTCGTGAGGTATGTGGTATCGTACACCACACAATGTGGTACCACGAGGTACGGTGAGCAAAACAAATGGTAAACCTACTTTGGCGGCATGTACCTACTCTAAAATCATAATTTGAGATTAAATTAAAGTGAGGCAAAGTTTATCGTGCCTTTCTAAAATTTTTCCGGATGCCAGGTGCTCCCAAGCATATTCAATGCTAGACGGACAAACAATTTTTTTGGACCACAGTAGGTACCTACATGCCTCCCACTTGCACAATTGATCACAAATTAGGTACGTCGATACAAGTGCCCCTCTAATATCGATGAGCTCATTTTGTTGACAGTGACCTTGTATCTGCGCTGATGACTTGACAATGACATCAGCTGTTTTGTTGAAAAACGTAAAATATGTTTTATTATGCACTGGCTGAATTGTTCACGGGTCATAGATTATTACTTGCTCCCAGTGACTGAGTCAGATAGTTACCTACCTAACTCTACAACATGTTATATATGGATTGTAGCCTGAGTACAAATTACAAGGAATTTTTTAGTGTTCACAATCTGGAACAGTAATGCCAAAGAACTGCTGTGTTCGCACCTCATAATTCAATTAACTAACATCCGTTCTTTTTGTAAACCTCATTTAAGGCAATGGGTACCAACACTACAACTACTTAAACTGTTTTGGAATGCACGATTATTTATAATGGCTGCATTGTATTATAGATAAGGATAACTTCTAAGGAAATAACACGTTTCGTTAGGCTAATAAACAGTTAATAACAATTGCATGCAGCCCACGTGGTCGATAGTGGATTATAAATAAAAGAATAGCGTGATCGTGTTTCTCATGCCAGTAATCACTTTTGCTAGACTGAATTTAAAACAGCTAGGTATTTTTATGTTATTAGAATGAAATTCATTTTCATATTACTTTGCCAGTTTTATCAGCTTTATGTTTGGTTGGTCTGGGTAGTATTAGAATCGATATAATACCGTCAACGACCTCAGGGCTACGTAGTAAGGTTGTAAACCTGACTGTACTCGTTGTTGTAACTAGTTGTTATCGTAGTTAGTAAGTATTCTTTGCATCATTGCATGTAAGTGTTACGATGATCTGTTTAGATATCGTCCATTTCATTTATGTAGTTAAGTTGATTTGCATAAACATAAGTCACATGGCAATTAAAAGCCAAGTAGTTACGGAATGTCATGTTTGAACAATTCACATCTACCCACATTTGGGTCTTTCACTTGTTTCTTGAACTTGTTCTTTGTTAAAGACTGTCGAGGCGACGAGTGTCAACGTTAATCAAATTACGTGCTTACAACAGACTAGCAGAGCACCCACTTCGCTTACATCTACCTACACTTACATTATTGTCAATAAACGTATACTTACTTCGCAAAGGTTATCTCTCAATGTCGCCACTTAAATCATACCTACATATTACTTATTAATAATTTTATTATCTACTACTAACTTTGCAAACATTTGTCCAACACGAAATCGAATGTAATGCACGAATTTAGAAGTATTGGTGCATTAATGTACTTTGGTGGTATGTTTTGGGATATGAGAGTCAGAATTCGAACTACCGAACAGATAGTTTCCCGGCAGATTTGAAATAGACATTTACCAGCCGGTGTTGAAATGGCAGTAAAATCCACATTTGAAAATTAGAACGAAACCCGAAACTTCCGTGTTTGGTGGTTACGTAATGGACTCCCCGGTGAGTGGATGAGTGAACGCATTAAGTAATTTGATTGTTGTGATGTTCGCAGCAGCACCACACAATCACAGCACAGTGACAGCAGACAGTTGGCCGAGCCCAGCCACTGGGACAGCCTCAACTCGCCTCTGATCCAGGATGAGGGCGACGGCAAGTCACTGAAGCTCCGCTTCGATGTTAGCCAGTACACCCCTGAAGAAATCGTCGTTAAGACTGTAGACAACAAATTATTGGTGAGTATCTACACTTTTCTTAAATAACTAAAGTATGATTAAGACAAGAATTTTCTGTAGGCTTACATAAAATACTCCTACCTACTGTATGCTTCCTGTTTAAACGAGCTCTGTAAATGTCTTATTCATGATCTTCCATACAATCTAAAAGCAAAATCTAACTGCCTACTTACTTATCTCAGTACTGTGTAGAAGGCCAAATATAATCTGATTTTGATTCCTGTATAATGTCATCATCTTATTAGAATAGGCTTGCTACGCTCCATTAAAGTTCGATTAGGCGTAGGCGGAGTATGTTAGAAATAAAAGCAATCTTAAGTTGCTATTAGAATGACATTCTAAAACGAACTTAATCACGTTCTTTCTCAAACACAATATGAAATGTATTAATTTCAAATGTAATTTTACAAGATTGCAATAATTTTCAATAAATGATCTATAAAATGAATGATGAAATGATCTATGGATGTAAAATGTGTTCATTAGGCAGTTACAATTATATGGAAAACTAAATTCACAGCCAACATTCGCAAAATTTATGGTAACAGTTCGCGAAATTTGCTCAACTACACAGTACAGCATAAATAATACCTACCGGTGTAGGTTTACACAAACATTTGGCAATGGGGCGGTTTATATCCACACAATGTTCGGATGCCGTTTGACGTCATCACTGAATTCCTGACTTATTTTAGGCAGATTTATCACAGCGCCACTGACACGTTTAATGACCGATTCCACCAGAAGCAATAACCGAGAAACATCTAGTCCAGTAAATGTAACCACAGTTTTGTGAACGTCAAATGTATTTAAAAGCAGACGAAATTCAGGCGCACATTTATACAGACAGCACATTAAATCTGGCATTATTATTATTATTATTATCATCATGCTATACCTACATAATTAGTAGGACGCTACTACGCAAGGGTTTCTCTATAGACAAGACATCAACGCTCCTTCACTTTTATTTTCTGTCGCGGTCTAATGAAGATAAATTATCTCTAAAATAATGAAGCGTTTATTTACGTATTCAGTGTGAAAAAATGCCCGAAACTTCTGAGAGCAGGCAGCATGCCAACATGTCAGTATATCTATCGCTTTGGTGCACACAAAACACAAGTTTCACACACGTTTCTTTTTTTTATCGGGGTCAACGGGTGTAGCCAAAACACGAATTCTCAAGTTTCACTCAATAATTAACTGGAGTTGTTTGGTCGTATTTCAGGTCCACGCCAAGCACGAGGAGAAGTCTGACACAAAGTCTGTGTACAGAGAGTACAACAGGGAGTTCCTGCTGCCGAAGGGCACCAACCCCGAGGCCATCAAGTCGTCACTGTCGCGGGACGGCGTGCTCACCGTGGAGGCGCCGCTGCCGCAGCTCGCCATCACCGACAGGAACATCCCCATCCAGAAGCACTGAGTGCGCTCGCTAGCCGTCAGACATGACAGCAGCTATTCCATAATACTGTTAATAATTTATTTTAATGTACGTTTTATAAATTTAAGAGGAGCAATTGGCGATATTTATTTAGAATCTTTTAGAGAATCTCAAAATTTATTAACATCTTATCTAATATTTTTATTGGTCAATTAGTATTCTCGAAAATTCCAACCGACGCGACGATATTATACTGAGCACAGTTTGCATGTTGAATGTTGATTTAGCGACATTAAGCTTTCTCGATGAATGATAGGAGATGTATTCAGGCAATTGTTACTTTTGTTTTTATATTGGGTATTACGATAATGTTTTATTTGTGTCCTATATGATTAAGTAGCTCTAGGATCACAAAAAAAATTGGAAATAAATGGCCTAGAGGAAAATATTTCACTGAGCTTAAACGTGTTCACCAATAATGAATTGATACAACTTTCATATTAATAAAAGGCTATTTGGCAAATAGGCTATGATGACAACGACGATTGATAAAGTGTCTTATACTTATACGTACCTACAGAAGTCCATTTTGCTTAACACTACCTGCAATGAGCAGCTATAACAAGCACGTTATAATACACCAATTTAACAGCTTTTAACATAAAACACATTTATATTTTAGTACAAACAGTTGTTACGAATGTTTTAGATGTCAATAAAATATAAAAAGCTTTGTTTTTATTTTATTTTTACCTAAAAGCAAATGTAACTTTGTTTAGCGAAGACTTTGTTTACCTAGTCTTAAATACTGCGGGACGATTGCGTAACACACAAACTTACAGTAGGAATGGCTTTCATTTTGACAGTTCAAAAATATTCATTGCGTTATTTGCGTTGTTGAGCAGACACATTTTCCGAACATTATGAAGCGATGGTTTCAGTTTGTGATTGATACTGTTATGCAAGTTATGTTAAACTAAACACGATACCTATATACTTACATATACGTGCATACGTATTTGTATTGTAGGTTTTAACCTACAATATTATAACTAACGAGATGCAATGCAGAACGAATCGAATCATGAGTGGGTAGGACAAGGTAAATACATATGATTACTAGCTTCCGCCCGCAGCTTCGCCCGCGAGACATGTCGATGAAAACTATCCTATGTCCTTCCCAGAGATACAATCTATCGCTTTGAAAAATTTTATCGAAATTCGTTCAGTGGTTTAGGCGTGAAAAGGTGACATACCTACAGACAGACAGAGTTACTTTCGAATTTATAATATTAGTATGGATAATTGCACTGTTTAAGGAAACAACTATTGTTATAATAACAAATAGAGTAGTTATCTAACAACTACATACCTTAGATAATGAGTCACGTCTCTATCACAACCACAAAACCAGCTATAAAAGGAGACTTGAGATTAAAGATTACCAATCAGCGATTTTGACTTATTGCTTTGGAAGCCGCAAGCGAGACAATAGGGTAACTAGTGATTGTCAAATAATTTAAATTTTATGTATTTATACAACACAGAACATTACTTTATGACTATATTCCTCAAAGAAGTAAACATAGATGCACAGTACTAACCTCCGTGGTAGTAACAGTCATCGTCAGTTATGTTTAAAGTCCAATGTATACCATTTACCAGGTAGAAATCTAGACCGGGCTGTCGTTGAGAAATTCCTTATGGAACGATTTAAGACCACTGCCCCTATTTACTTAGCGTTGTTATCAATACTACTATTTCCAAAAACAAAAACTTTAATTCAAAGCACACCTACAAGAAATGAAACGCATATTATTCAGATCACGTGAGCATGTGACAAGCGTTACAACACATCGGGAAGTCATTATGAAACCACATGGCTTAACGCATGCGAAATAAAGGAAACGGATAGTGTTATTAGTAACAGTCGACGTAGATCCTATGTCATGTTCGGGCAGACCGGACGATGACTAAGGTGAGCAGTCATTGCGCAACTATTCGTGGCACAAACGAATGAAAAGGTCATTGTTTAATGTAATGCGCCTGACAACTGTACACACAATTACAAGAACACTTCAAAAACATTTTTCTGTGTATTAACTGTTTAGTGACTAAAGACATTACTTGTTTCTCTCGTCCCCTTGTCTGGACAGCGCTTCAGGCCAGCCAGCGTTCGTTAAGTTTTATTCTCTATATTTATAAACTAGCTGCACCCCGCGGTTTCACCCGTATAAGTCTCGATCCCGTGCAGGGAATATTGGGATAAAAATTTCATATGTCCTATGTGTTTCTTATGTCATGGTCTATCCATGTACCAAATATGATCGAAATCCGTTCAGCCGTTTTAGCGTGAAAGCGTAACAAACAAACATACAAAAAAATAAATATTTTCTTTATTATAAATATTATTTTAGATAAATAATTAAAAATGTATTGTTCAAGTGAGCAGTACAAATTCAACCAGCCAGCTACACAAGGTATGTGAGGCACACTGGTAGGAAATAGTTACTAATTAATTGTTCTATTAGAAATTCTATCGGTAGGCAGGCTTCTTAGTAGAATTACTGGCGAAAAGTGAATTTTCTGGACACCTTTGTCTACCCCTTCGAGAAATCCAGGCGTGATGTTATGTTTTTATTACTAATTCCACAAGATGACCTAAATAAACATACCAATCCCCACAATTAGTTTTAGTTAATGGCATTGTCACACTGTAATTCTGCCGACTGTGGACACAACGGCATAAATAGTGTGGAAAAATTTATGACAGTTTTAATTACCGGTCGAGGAGCGAAATAGGGAGAGATATAATCTGAACTAGTGGGAATACTGTACAGCGTGTATTAATTAAAGTGCTCAGTAAAAACAATAGCAACTTGTTCTGTTATTCTACTTTCATGCATATGTTATTCAGAGACGGCCAAGCAGCAACTTTTTGAAATGGTAAATAAACAATTTTAGCTTTTCAAAATTATTGAAACAGTAGTTTATGGTAAGCTATTAAAATTGTTTTAGAAAGCGATTGAAGTCGGGCCGGATAGGCCGTTAAAAACATACTGACCATTGGTACTTAAAATCAAGCATAAATTAAAAAAGCGGTAGGAGCCTAGCAGAACTGAGAGACAGTGAAAAGACATGCGCCATCGCCTAACAAACTCATTAAAATTGAAACGTTGATAAAAAAAATTGGTTTGGTATGTGATTAAGCCGGACCGCATGTGCTGTTAAAGACGTACTGACGTGCACGTTTTTGCTTGATCTTTAGATGAAGCATAAATAAAAAAATCGAAAAGGTAGCTAAAGCCTACCAAAACTAAAAGACGAGAGTGAAAAGTTATGCGCCACAGCGCATGCGTCATCGCCAAACAAACTCATTAGCATGTTCCTCGACCAGATGCTATTGGCGCCACTTGTTTCGATTAGCAGCCCATAAACCATGAGTGCTACCACTGATATGAACAGTTGTGTCTGATATTCTCAGAACAAGATACCTACAAATCAATTTGAAATGTATTCATACTATTTCTTACAGTGTAGAGTATTTAAAGTAGAAGTTATACCTATGGATCTCTAATACAAGGTAGGTACTATACAGGGTGGCATGGGACATGGACGCGCCAACTGTAACCATGGATTCAGTACATGATTCTGAACCAGCACCCTACTTGCGTAACACACTATCAATCTCAATCTGAATAATTTTGAAGGATATTGCTAATCCATTGCTTGTTATATATTGTTGTATCGAAAAATGTGTCTACTCAACAAGGATAACGCAATGAATGTTGTCGAACTGTCAAAATGAAAGCCCATACTGATAGTGTGGCAATTACTCCGCTGTCACCTTAAATTTTTAAACTATTTTTAAATATAAAAAAATGCTGTTCATACATTTATTTACGCGACGGTATTGCACTTTGACAATCTGAAAAAAAATTGCTACGCTATATAGGGGTTCTAGAGACGTGCTGAATTCATCGTTACAGTTTGCGCGTCGATGTCATGCCAACCTGTTTAAGTAAATGTAATTTTTTATCATATCTATTCAAAAAGAGCTAGTGTATTTTATTTATTTATTTATGTATTCCCCACGTATTCCCCGTAAACAGGGACTAAAATAGCTCTTCCCTAGGGAATAAAAGCGATTTGAATTTGGAATATGGATATTGTTAGTAAAAGTTCCAATCACCAAAGAGATCAATCACGAACATTGTATGAAGAAGTAACAGGCAGTATGATAAAGTAAAACGCGCGAAAAGCATTCTTACCTTCGCTTCGTTCGTAATTGTTTAGGTACTTACTCAAATTAGGATTTTACTTAGTTTTATATTAAAAAATATTATGATTATGTCTTTCTCAAGTAATTGTATGTACTTAAATAAATAAACGTAAGTCTAGTTCTTATTCATAAGTTGCACTTACTTATTTTTTCATAGAGGGTGATAAAAAGTAGAATGTCCACCTTGGGAGAAACACTATTTTAAGCTCGCTGCGCTCAGGATTCAAAGAAACACTCTCACCTTCGAAATAGTTGTTTGCTCCCTTGGCAAACAATCTACTATTTCATTCGTGTTAATGGTGCATTAATTAGTCATGGTTTTCCCGTTATGGGTAAACTAGCTCTCAAGGCTAATTAATAATATTTCAAAAAATTCTACAAGGTCCACTGCAAGGTAAACCTTAATTGAATCATAAGGTCTAACAAAATAATTAAGTAAGTACCGGAGTTTAATTCTGTAATAATTATCTTCGAAATGCGCCAAAACACTGCCCTACTAATTACTACGAAACGTTCTTATTACCGGGATAAAGTCCGTGTCTTATTGCCAGCATGCAGCAGCCAGTTTTATCAGATTGACCAAGTTGGCCGACTATTGCAATCTCCTGGCAAGGGCAGTATCAACAAAGATTACGAATCAAACCAGAAAGGTAAATTGATGTTGACGCCGGGAGCTAAAGTGTTTTATTTAAGAACTGCAACGAAATTAATCAAGTGTTTTATTAGCTAAGCGACTGTGTGAAAATGTCAACGCATTTTTGTGCGCCTACGCAAAGTATATTTCGGGACATGATTGCGTTGAGATCAAGTGCAAAGTCAGTACCTAACGTTTTATGCGCGGTGGTTGCTATGCTATACGGACGCAACTGTTTTATTATTAAAGCTTTTTAAAGTGCGGCCGACGAGAGAATGCGTTCTTGACACCTGTCAGTTTCATACAAATGAATACGTTTTTCGCGAATTTGATCTTTATTAGCTACTAGTATTGTCGCACTGGCAGGTATCAAGAACGCCTTCTCTCGAAGGCCGGACTGAAGTTGAATATACATCACGCCTGTTTTCCTCGAAAGGCTAGGCAGAAGTGTGGCCTACAGCACACCCACATTAGGCCAGTTATGTTTAAGTCCCATGTAATAGGGGTGAGCCTATTGCCATCAACCGGGCACAAATGCAGACTCCGGGCTGCTACTAATTCCTGGTGGGGAAACCTAGTAACAGTTTACCAACGTGGGTAACGAACCTATGACCTCATGCTCACCATGAGTACCGCTTCCGTCCATAAGACCATCGAGGCAGTCAAAATGAAATATAAATAATAAAACGAATAAAAAAGTGATAAATTTTGTTGACACAAAACTCAACTCTACGAAACCCAGAACCTATTAAAGAACCTAGAAAGAATTTATTAGAACCTTTGAATAGCTGTAACTCAATCACGCAAAAAAAAACGTATCGATACACATAAGTATAAAGATAGAAGATGACAAAACAGAGTAGCATGCAACGCACGAATGCACCAACGAACACGCCCACGTCGCATCCAAACCATGAATAATGGATACAAATGACGTGCAATTAATTATAAACGAGCTCTAATTATCCCCGGCCAAACGCAACTAACTGCAGGTGACAAGGCTGACAACAAACTGGCAAGTGACACTCATAATTTTCAATGTACGCATGTAATGTGCCATGATGCCTGTCGAAATCAATGAATTATAGCAGGAATAAATGTGATATACAATTGTAAAGTGGACCGACTATGCCGTTGACAGCAGTTCACTTTGTCTTGTAATGAAATACATGAAGATTTAAGGGGGGGGGGGGGGTATTACTGATTCTAATGATTAGAATTCTGTAAATACATACTTGTTACTGCCGCGAATCATATTTTAATCAATGTACAACTTAATACTGACCAGCAAACTGCAAAAAACGTAAGAAAATTTGAATTTCGCGGGCTACCTTAGCGCTTCCCCCTTAAGATAGTAGTTGCTCTACATACGCCTACATGTTGATAGAATTAAGAGGCCTCTTACAAAAATGCGCGTAGATACATGATTTCCTTGTTGAAATTTAATACTATTCGTTGGTTGGTATAAATAGCAATTAATTGGTAAAGATAGTTCCTTTTCTCTTCTAAAATAATAATTTATTATTTGATTTTTTTATTATTTGTCTATTTATTTAGCAATAATCAATCTCCTGATGTATGTTTAGGCAAAAACTCATGGAAAGCTGATTTGAGAGCTCTAACTTGCAGATTCTGTTGAATATAATCCATCAAAACATTTTTTTTCATATCATATCCATACTAATATTATAAATTCGAAAGTAACTCTGTCTGTCTGTAAGTATGTTACCTTTTCACGCCTAAACCACTGAACGGATTTCGATACAATTTGGCAGAGAGATAGATTGCATCCCGGGGAAGGACATAGGATAGGACATATTTTTATCGACATACCTCGCGGGCGAAGCCGCGGGCGGAAGCTAGTACTTAATACATTTTTGTTTTATGCCTTATAAACAAAAAATTACTGGACCTAATTCAATTTTCTACTGGAAACAAATCTGAATATCTCCGAACTTCGGCATCATTTTCACGTAGTATTTATACCAAAATAGTCTTCAATAATTGCTTAAACAATATCAATTAATAAAAAAACAAATATTGCTACTTTGATTTTTTTATACTGAATAAAATAAAAGTACGTACTCTAAATTTCACTGCGCCGGCGATGCGCGCTCGCCCTGGCTAGAGGCCTTAATTTATTGAGGCATCCACAGGTTAGGAAGACGACAACCTCATAGGTTGAACTGCGAGATGCCATTAATAACAAAAAAAAAAAACATACACTCGAAAAAAATAACCCTCCTTCTGGCGCAGTCGGGTAAAAAGATGCGCTCAGTATCAAAATGTAAGAGGGCTCATAAAACAACAATTACAATATCGGTTAAAAATTTAATTTCCAATGTGGTCTTACTGATATGTGACTCAGTACCTTCTAACATTGTTTCTTGATTAAAGCTAGTCAAAGAAAAGAACAAACCGTAATTAAAATATTTGAAACGTGAGATAACAATGTTATTTGCGGACCATACGAATGTCTGTTTTTTTAAAGACAAAGAAAGTAAGTATTGTAACCATTTGCCCTCCATACTTTAACATGTAATTAACATTCAAAAATAAACCCGCCACGAGTAAAATCAATGCTGCTGTAATGTTTCACAATTTAGAAAAAAAATAAACAATAGGTAACTAGTTTTTGGCAAAACTGCAACGTGAACGTATTGTGTTAATATTTATAATTTCTAAAACATAATTCTTAGAAATTCAGACATATTGTGATACACAAAAACGCCGAAGAATACATAGCAATTTATTCATTCATGACCGGTTGTCCGGTGGATACGTTGATGCATTGTTCAGGGTGACCCTCTAATTATAATTTCTTGCTATTTGGTAGTGCATTTATTACAAAAAGAACGATATACGGTCGTATTCTATACTGTGAGTGTGGCATGAAATCTACATTACATAAAAATCTATTGTCTAAGTGTTAGTCTCACAAAAACTCGAAAATGGCCCGACCGATTGTGATGAAACTTTGGTCTGATGTTGTCTGCGCGCCGGGAAACCTAACAAAAAAAAGGCATTGCAACGCATGCAGGCATTAAGCTAGTGACTTATAATTCAATTGAGTAGATTATGATTATGCTCATGAACCAATCAACAAGGGCACTGACAGCTTGCGGCAACATTCAGTCCTTGGCACGGTGTTCAGCTCAGCTAGTTGCTGTTGTAGTTGATGTCTAGCTGGGTGACGTCCCCTATCCCACCCATCCCTTAGAATGGTAGGTTGTACCTATTCTTCAACAGCAATCAGACCCGATAAAATTCTACTAGAAAACATGCCACCATCTTTAAGAAATTCCGGAATTACCATGACTTTCTCATTTTAGAAGCAGAGGAAGACCCTCGCTTCTTTCTTGCGAGTCGACTGAGTATTAGTCCAAAAATTATGTCCAATCGGATAAAACTAGCTTGCACTGGGTTCAATGTGTATCTCTGTATGTCTTAAAGCCACTTGGTCTGGATGTGTCATGAGAAGCCGCACGATGTAATCATTAAAAAAAATACCGTTTATTCACGAATAAATTATTTTCACATAATTTTTTTTTGTGCCGTAATAAACATTGATTCGAAAAAAAAAAATTTTGTTTCTGTATAGGTTTGTACAAACACTTGAACGTCAATCATATTTTAAAAACTAGGTGAAGTAACTCGGCATTTCCTATCTGAATACTCTGAGTAGAAAGGGCGAAACAAACTAAGAGGTCACAGTCTCTTTTCCAGACGTAATGTTGGTCAGATCATGTGAAGACCACGAAGATTGGTGTCTGAAAAGGTCTTTTGAGGAATATTGTTTCGTCGGTTTTAATAGTGTTAGTTTTGAGTGTATGCCTCGATAAAATTAATTGATGGTAAAAAATAAATGTGTATAAATGATGATGATAATGATTTTTTTTTAAACAAAGTCGTAAATCGTATGGCCTTGAAAATGTTGCCACCCAGTTTATTAAGTACACAAAATAAAAATAAAAAATACTTATTTGAGCAGTTAAAACTAAAATATTTTGTTTTTGTCCATAGAACATTAATTATTTTGGTATCCAAAACATTATTATACAAATGACATTTGTGTTATACACAAGATATGTTACTTAATAGATTTGAGAGTTTAAATCCGTAAAATACTTAAGTGGGTTGAGCTGGAGTATCTACAGTAAACTATAACTACATCATTAAATTCTTAAAAAAACAATTTTCCCAGGCCAAAATCAAACTGTATGCTTTCGAAAAAAAATAACACTTGCTGTACTTATTATTTTACCAGCCGGGGCACAATTAGTTTCTAATGATGCTGCAAATAACTAGTATGGCAACATTTCGATTTTATGAAGAGCAACTGCATCAACATAAAAACCACAGAATTTCTGTTTTCAGTCAACAAATTACAAAGTAGACATTTCAGCCCAGCCAAATTGAAATCCTTACACATACTAAATAACAGAAATGAGAATCACATACTTATTATTTTTTCACTATGTAGGAAAATAAGTTTTTAACATTGTAGACCAGCAAACCTAGAGAGACGACGATCACAGCTTCGGTGACGTATCCCACGACGATGTCCTGCAACGTCTTCTCTTTGATGAGATCTGCAGGCTCCGGGTTACTTTCAGCCATCTGAAATACGGTACATGAAAATATACGAATAAGAAAAAGGTTCAACGACATTCTACGATCCGTTTATCAACATTTTTTGATCTTGGATACTACAGATCCTTAGGGAGCAACGTATTTTCAGCTGTAGATGTTTCTTTGAAAATATGATGGCTGTTTTTTTAAAGATTGATAAGTAAGCAAGCAAGAAAGAGACAAAGAGGAAAACAGGCAAAAAGGTGAGAGGATGATCTGCCAAAAGTTCGGCGAAGAACAGCTTTGGACAGGAATAACTGGAGGGAAATAGAAGAGACCTGGGTGCTTACTCTCGAATATAATTCCGATAGATCGACATTGGAATTTTCAGTCAAACGTCTGGGATTGGCTGGACTCACTGAGTCTAGCCAATCCCTGACGTTTATCTCGACCAACTGACGTTTGACCAATGTCGATGTATCGGAATTATATTCGAGAGTTAGCACGCATGACAACCTGACCAGGTAGCTGATAATTGCTTATGTAGACCTAACCAGAAGACATAATATTATTAAATGTAGTATTGAGAACGTGTTTATGTAATAAATACGCCATAAAGGTTCTTTTATTATTTATTTTAAGTTAGAAAAATTGGAGATGGTGGCAGACAGGTGGAGTCTGCGATTGTGTGGCGTCCAAGAACTAGATATAGGAGTGTCAGTCGTACGGCGGCGAGATGGACGGACGACATTTTTACAATCGCGGGTAGAACCTGTATGAGACAGGCACAGTAGCGGTGAGGCAAAGGGATATATCTATTTTGTTTTTATTTTTCTTTATTATTAGAGAATTATCTTTTTGTATGCACATGTTTCTGTGACAAATTAACCAATTTTTCTTTCTTTATTTTAATTCATATAGAGGGCTATGCCCAGCAGTGGGTAAAGTCAACCTGTGGATGATGACGATGAAATTAAGAAACATTAAATAAGTGACCTTCCTTCCTTTACCTTATTCAGTATAATTTTCACTCTATCCGACGCTCTTCTAATACTGTTCATATTTGTGACCATTTGCTTTGCCGCATTGTTCAATTTCCCACGAATGAAAGAGTCTGGTGGTTCAAATTTAATTTGTTCCTGGATTTTCTTGTATTCACGTAGAATATACTGCAAGGTCGCTTCTAATACGTATATTTGATGGAGATGGGATCCCAGTGCCGTTAAATAGTTTAGAATGCTGGAAAATAATATTTTAATAAAATTAGAAAAATGATTGAGTACTGAACAGCCGAATGTGTTTAATGTGTTAATAACCTATGTTCAGCAACAGATTGGGATAGCGATTACCTTCAAATTTATCGGAAATATGTTGCTGATAAGCTGAACTATCCATGAAATCTAAAATCGAAGTAAGAAAATCGATTGTTAACGGCGGCATTGCACTGGTTGCCGCATGCTTTACATAGTGAACTAGTCTTCACCTCCGTTTTGTGCTAAGCTATTGCCCACAAGTTATAAGTAGATAGTGCCATCCACTAAGACGCGTCCCACTCTTCTTACTTAATCGCTAGTTAATTCCGCTAGTGTTTTAGTTTTTTGAAACACACTAATTACCCACTAATAAGTAATTACTAGCACACACTAGCAGAATGTTGAACACTTGTACTGTAAGCGATTAGGAAGAAGAGTGGGGCGCGTCTTCGTGGATGGCGCTATCTGTAATATCGCCCGTATTCCCCAAAGGGCTATTGAACATTCACAATTCGCCGAGAACTAGGTTCCAGTTAACATGAGTAGAACCGATACCACTCTTGATAGATTATTTAATATTAAATTCATAGCTAAGTACCTAAAATTTTCTGGCTTTTGATTAGTCATTCCGACCACAGCTTTAATTTTCCAGTTCCTTTTATGGAAGCTTCGAAGTCCACTCCTTAGTCTTTGTCGCTCGTACGGTAAATCCATGCCCAAATCTATCATATCGTTTTCTTCTAGCAACAGAAACGTTCTCAAATCCATGCCAGTCTTCATAATGGTGGTAGTGAAATTTTCCAGGTGCATACCATATAATAGATGCGGGATTTCGCTTTTGTAATCTGGCCTGTAAATACAGTGTTTACTCTAAGCTCCTTACAGAAAAATAAATTTCACAGTTGAAGTATTGCTATCACACTTTGAACAGGCTCCATTTTTTAACTGCATCCATTGACTATTGCACCATAATAGTATACCTAATGAAGTGTTATGTCGTCCGCAGTTAACGTAGCTTTAGTAATTTACAATACAGATAACAAAATATCTTAAAATATAAATTATTTCAAGACAAACATTCAAGCTTAGAGAGTACAACAAATGTCAAGCTATGTAGTTGATAGTATGCAACCCACGACGCTAGAATAAGCTTTTGATGCTCCAATTAACGCTTATCTACTTAAACTTAGTACAATTAAATACCTTTGCCCTTTCTTAATTCCTGGGTAAAAATCATGCCAAGACGTTAAATCCATATAAAACGAGTCTTCATGTTCCTCCGGAATTTGAAGATGTCTTTTAAATATTTCAATAATGTTATTGTATTCATGTAACTCTGCCAGGTCTAAAGCTGAGCGGTTATATTTGTCAACTTCGGTCATTCGGGCACCTCGGGCTATCAGGATCTCTAATACTTCTGGCTGATTGTGGTGAGCTGCCCAGAATATTGCCTGTAAATTAATTATACGTCAATTGTTATTAATATGAAGCTATCAACAGAACCATCCATCCCAGTAATCCCTCTTTTTACTAACTAACAATAATATTTTCAATGCTATGGTTAATGGGCTGTATTTTCCCTAAGTGAGGTACATTTCTGTTCTTATAATTTTGCCATTTTGTGTTGAATAAAAATTAAACTTTACTTACTGTCCATCCTTGCAAATCTCGTATTTCAATATTTACTTTGAGATCTAACAGTTTCTGCACAACGGCAACTCTGCCACATCCAATCGCTTTCATTAGAGGAGTTTGTCCATAGTTGTCAATACAATTCAGTTTGCAGTCCTTTTCTATCAAATCTGTCACAATGTTGTATATGGCTTCATTGCTGGCACTGCTGTTTGAGCATGCACTCATTATGGGTGTCATGGAATCTGTAAAATTTATGTTTATTTCATTATTTACCTTATGTATATCACATATTGACAGACCATACACTGTATCCTTGAAATGTTTACATAATCTAATATATAAAATTCTCGTGTCACAGTTTTCGTTGCCATACTCCTTCGAAACGGCTTGACCGATTTTGATGAAATTTTATATGCATATTCAGTAGGTCTGAGAATCGGCTACTATCTATTTTTCATGCTCCTAAATCGAAACTTACGCGGGTGAAACCGCGGGGCGCAGCTAGTATTATATATTATTCTATTCTGTACTTGTAGATAACTGATGATGGAAATGAACCTGACTTGCGTAATTTCTATAAGATGACCACAAAAGTGGTAAGTGCATGTCAATTTATGCAAAAGTCACAAAACTGTACAAACCACATGAACAATGACGAATGGGCATACAACGGACACTAAAACATGTCTCTTTTCTGGGACATACATTATTGACTTGAAATTTATTTTAAACTTACCAGCACGATAGTTGGGATCAGCGCCCTGTTCCAACAGATATTTAACAATATTATCCTGTGCATGGAAACATGCATGCATTAGTGCGGACCAGCCACTGTCTAGCTTATCGTTCACATTGTTATTTAATCCTGAAATAAAACAAATATTTTATATCATTATTTGTTAACAATACTAGATTTACAGCTCATCACTTTCTTGGTGGGATTACAAAACCTCAATTTTCATTAACTACACACAACTTGAAATATCTATGTCAAATTCAAATGGTATTTCAATTAGACCATTAAAAGGTACTTTTGAATGTCACAAATTATAGGAAAAAAGAAGAATTTATTCTAGTTGCCCCTTTCAAAAGATAGGATTCCTTTAGACTGTGATGGTTTTTTGTTTCCAGAAAATTTGTTCAGTTTTATTGTTTGTGATATTGTCATCATATTAGTATTAGCTCATTGAAGAAATCAGTTGCCAAAAACGTAAGCTGCTAAACATAAGTGTGTAATACTTTATCACATCCACAGATAATTATTTTTTGGGAACCAAACTATTGTAAAAAATATAAATAAAGTAAGAAAATCAGAAAAATAGAATGATTTTACTTGTAGTGACTATTTCTTGAACTTCTCTTAAATTCCCATTGATGATGGCATCCTGTATGTCCATTTCAAGCTTTTTTTTCTCATTTTGCTGTTGATGTTGGTAGTAATTTCTAGGCTGAAATATAAAATTTGAATTGTTTTATTTTAGTATTTTTAATTTAACCCGAATATTCCAAACATTTAGTCCTAATCCTAATCCTAGAAGATTTGTTACTTCAACAGACATTTTGATTTCTATGGTATACCTGAGATCATTGATTGAATAAACTAAGCCTGATTGAACCATGCTATCTGTTTGATAATTATGCAATATGGGCTCAACAGTTGAATGTGATATTAGGACGTCTAGTTAACTAGTAGGTAACCCTGACGCTGGAAATAAACTTGAGATCGACCCAGATCTAGGTCTTACAATACAAAAGCACCGTTTTGGGTTGCAAAAATTCTTTGTGAATGAGCTTACTCATTACGCGGGTGTATTATTTTGCCAATTATTACAAAATTAAAATTTATCAACAAATACAAAATCAATAGTTACCGGCTTTTCGTAGAAGCCGTAGTCCTCGTCGCTGTCCGAATCTGAATCTCCACCGGGTCTGCCTGGTAAATATTGAGCCATTATATTTTTACTGCAAATTATTCATAAAATAAACGATGCTTTTGTCGTTTTTAAACAATTTTTCATAACTAAAAATTGTTTAGCTGGTTTAGGTTATGTCTGATGTCTCCAATTCAAAACAAAAGTTTTTGGTTATTGACACTTGACAGTAACATGACAATGACACTGACACTTAGCAAGCGAGTGACACGAAATACATATTGTTGCCAATAGTGAATAGCAATTAGTATTAGTGCGTTCAAATTATTTAAATGTTACCTTTTGTAAATTAATGTAGGAAAGATTGGTTCAAAAAATTCTAGATTGATAAAGAACGCCGTATAGGTAATCACCAGCACTCATTATCTACAATATTAATGATGTTTATTAAACTTTATTTTACAGTAATTTTTAGATTATGTAGATATAATATGTATAGGTAGGTACGTTTATTGTTCACTGTTTTTTTCTTCATCACCGACTAACATACGTAAAGTACCTACCACGGTACCTTCTTACCTATTTTTTGCACCCAACTTCAAAAGGTTATAATTGTTTGTAACGCAACCATTGCAACCAACGTATTTTAGGAAGTAAGTCAAGGGCTATAGAGATTGACTGATCTGTTTTGGCGCTATGCTCAAGGGTGCTCCTCTACCACTATTTATTTCTCGTGTTTGCTGACGCCCCGGAGCACCCACGGCCACAGGGTCGGCGCTCTTGAAACTATGTAGGTACCTGTATCTTAATGGAGACTTTGGGGTAGGTTTTAATTTAAAAAAATTGAAACACTTCTGATATCCAGATTTCTTTCTTCCGATACACTGAAATGGTGCTTGCACGAAACAGAACCGTCGATTGTTCAGTTATACTTATTTTCATGTAGGCACTTAGGTAGGAACAGCTTGCATTTGAGTAAACTCAAGTACTTATGCCAAAATTGTTTTCATGAAAAAGAGCTAATGGTTCCTAAGACAGTTTCCTTGTATCTCTAATGGATTCGGATTTTCCCGTACCTACTGTCCCCGTTAAAAATAAACACTCTGTATAATATTAGTACTTACCTACAGTTCAATAAAAAACCGGCAAAGTATGAGTTGGACTCGCACACGAAGGGTTCCGTACCACCATACAATATTTAACGCTACTTATAAAATAAAGGCAAAATATCACGTTTGTTGTATGTATACCCTTAAATATTTATTTTATTCTGTTTTTAGTACTTGTTGATAAAGCGGCAACAGAAATAAAAGGTAAACATTATGTGAACATTTCAACTGTCTAGCTACCACGGTTCATGAGTCCTGCCTGCCTGGTGACAAACAGACAGACAGACGGACAGTGGAGTCTTAGTAATAGGGTCCCGTTTTTACCCTTTGGATACTGAACCCTAGAAAGGACTATATCTATGCGGTGGTACTATGGTAGGTACCTACCACGCCATGCGATTTAATACTCGGTAATTTAGAGGTGTCGATGCCTATATTTATACGGTTATACTACCTTTATATTATTACAGGGTCCTCTTTTACGTGTAGTCCACCAGATTTTGCAAAAGGTTTATCAGGATCTTCCTACTAAGTAGGTACGTAATACCCATATTTCGTAGATGCTGGCTACCTACTGCATAATATATTTGCCGATGGATTGGACCATTTGTATAATAAATTTCGTATAATTTTAAATGGCATACCTATTATAGCCATACCTAATAACTGAATTGAATTAATTAAATTGATTACTATATACCTATCTATTAATTGACACTAAACTGACATTTTATTCTACGTAGGTATTAATTCATAATTGTAATTTATTTTTATTATTTATAGACTTGGACATTATTGCTATTTTATAAAATCTATTGTTTAATGTGACGAGCATGTGTACCCAATATATTAAGCCATAATTGAATTGTAAGAAAATTAATCGTATGAGCGTTTTGGATGTCAAATCTGTTAGCTCGGAAGACCAATTGAATAAATAAATTAATAATAACTTGTATTTTAAGACAGTCAACAAGTTCAACCTAATACTTACAGTAAATCCATGACTTGGTTACCAAACCCTTTATAGTTAGCAACCTATTTTAAATAACTACGACTTGATTGTACACGCAATTAAAAAAGCTTTGTGTTTGAATGGGTGGATGCCTACTTATCTTTGAACACAAAAGCAATGAGTCTCAGTCAATTTGAAGAAAGCCGAGTAAAAAGTCTGAAGTACAATTCACGAGGTTAGGAGTTATTCTCCGCGTCGAAAGGTAAGGATAATAGGCAACAGTTCCAATTAGACGACGAGGGCGTTTGTTAACATTTAATTAACGTCAGGGAGCTATTGTGTCGGCGGCGGCGGCGCAGACACCAGAGCCGGGCTTCGTTGCTATGCCTTGATGAGCTGCAGTCACAATGTTTCCAATTACAACAGTTTTTTTAGAATGTCACATCGCCAAGCCGTTGGAACAATGGGTGGGTCGATTTTTATGCTGAGACGTTAATAAACGTTAACTACAAGAGTTTAATAAACAAACGTTTTATAGGGTGGTAGGTTACCTTCACCTACCTACCTAGGTACGTACCTAAGTAGTAGTTATCAATGTATAATTATATAATGTGTGTTTTCTCATCTTGGATGCCGAAACGATATAATTACCTACCTATGAGGTAAGATAAATTATCCTGTAGGTAATCACAGCGCATGTTTAGAGGGTTGATAAAAAACTATTGCCCAAAATATAAAATCGTTACGAGGTAGAATAGTCACAAATATAATTGGACGGTAATTTTTTACTGGTGGTCGAAGAAATGTTTGTGAATGTAATAGGGATTTTTCTCAGCGACGTAGAAGGTAAAAGATTTGATTTATCGTAGTCGGTTGGTGAGGCGCGCTGACCACCCGGCCGGCCGGTCCGCTGCAGGGCCGCCGCTCGCCGCCCGCCCGGACGCGTTATTAAACTTTTCCCCATATTAAACATTCCGGAGACGAATACATTTTATTGTTGCCTCGGACCGACGTCAGAGGCCCCTACAAAGCGAAACTCAAAGACGGCAATTGCGAAATAAATTGAAAGCAATTTGATATTGCGTTGTAAGTAATAGCCGTCAGGACCCACAAGTCTGTAAGAGACATTTTGTATGCAATTTAGAAAAATTTCAACGGGTCATTTGCTTGTAGATATTTCGGTTGAATGGTGGGCTGGAGATTTATGGTTTACTGGTAATAGATGGACTTATTAGTTGTTATACCCTTACAATTAAATTCTCAATCTTAAAGTTTGTTCAGTGAATGTAATAACATTTGAAGATGTATAATTACCTATCATAAACTCAGTGAATGTGTACGTACCTACACTGACTTAGTAATATGTAGTAGGTATAGATAAACCATCCAATTAGACGCCGGCTTTGTTAACTTTTAATTAACGGAGTTGTGTATAGAATAATGTAAAGGTAAATGACTACCAAGTAACCCGGCTAACTTAAACTACTCTTTTGAAGCTGTTAGAATGCTGTTGTAGCCATAATTCATTTGTAATGACATACAATAAATCATGAAACATGTTCCTTGAAGTTAATAACTGCGGTAAATGTAGGACATAAGGGTTTGTTAACTTATTACGGAGAACTCATCATCTGCCTAGCCTTTTCCCAACTATGTTGGGGTCGGCTTCCAGTCTAACCGGATGCAGCTGAATACCAGTATTTTACATGGAGCGACTGCCTATCTGACCTCCACAACCCAGTTACTGGGTAATACGATACCCCTTGGTAAGACTGGTTGTCAGACTTTCGGGCTGCTGACTAGCCGTAACGACTGTCAAAGATCCACGAATGACAGCCGGGACCAACGGCTTAACGTGCTTTCCGAGGCACGGAGGGGACACGGTATGTAAAGATGGTCACCCATCCACAGACCAACCGCGGCAAGCGTAGCTTAACCTGATCGATCGACCTGTGCGGCTGTTATTATTTAGCCACGGGCCCCTCTTATTACGGAGAACTATCAACAAATAATCTTACCAAAAATGTTTGCTGTATTTGCCGCGTTTGGTCTGTGGATGGGTGACCATCTTAAATACCAATAACCCTCCATGCCTCGGAAAGCACGTTAAGCCGTTGGTCACGGCTGTCATTCGTGGATCTTTGATAGTCGGTACGAGTCGTCAGAAGCACGAAAGTCTGACAACCAGTTTTACCAAGGGTTATCGTATTATTACTTAACTGGGTTGTGAAGGTCAGATAGGCAGTCACTCCATGTAAAATACTGGTATTCAGCTGCATCCGGCTGGACTGGAAAACGACACCAACGTAGTTGGGAAAGGGCTAGGCAGACGATGACGCCACTGGGTTCACCATCACTGTCTCTAAAACCAGCTCTAGATGCAACGTTATCGTACCTGATATTTTTCTTGCCCTTTGATTTAGCTCTCAATCTGTCAATCACCTGAGTTGAATGAAGCCTAGCGTTTAACAACAAAGTGGACAGCAAACTGTTTACCAAAAATTATACCAATGAATAGACATTAATTCTATACCTAGGTACATATCGTCGCCTTAGAGTGAAAACCTCGGGAATGTAATACCTACCTCGTAAGGCATTGTATGCATTTCGGTCAACCTTATTTATATTATGGAAAAGTTCTGGGTATAAAAGCCGGTTAAATTTCGATACTTAAGTATTAATTAACAAGAATACAGAAACTCCTTTTTTGAATTCAGTTAAAAAAACAGAAAACACGCTGTACAAAAAATTTACAGCACGCAGTTTTTTCTTCCTCCTGAAAAGTTACTTTTTTTACACTTACGAGGTTTTCACTCTAAGGCGTCGATATACAGGTTGAAATTGAATACATTCGACAAATCGAAATGGGAGATTGTACTCATCATTATGAACAACTTTTACTATGGGACCAAACCTGAAATCGCGAAAAAAATCAGCTGTTTCCTACATTTATGTTCGCATAACTCGTCGAAATGTAGGAAACAGCTGTTTTTTTTTTCGCGATTTCAGGTTTGGTCCCAACCTATACCGGTATATACCTATACAGGTTTTCAATTTCACCCTGTATAGGTGCCTACATCCTAAATCTTTCAATGTAATAGTATTAATTACCGTTTTACCGTAATACAGTTTTTACTAGTACGGAGGTCAGTGTGAATTACTCTCTAATTCTGTCTATATTTAATTGTTTTTTCTTCCCAGCCCATCTTGTAGACGTCTTCATCAGACGGCGGTCTAATCCGAAATCTCATTTCCGACGAATAATTGTAGGAAATAGAGCGAGCCTCTTCGGCGTCGTGCTGAAAAAATCCGTTAAGGGGAGGAGATACACGTTATCTTAGCCCCTTTCAGGAATCTTTTTTAATAGTGAAAAGAGTTGCCAATATTGAAATTGAGGAGATAATTCGGATATTGAGAAATTTGAAATTGTTACAGCTATAATTATGTAAGGATGAAAAGCGATTCGCGCGCGCTTCGCTCTACATATTGTCTTGCCAACAAAAGCTAACGTCTCAATTGAAATCAATCGTGTAATATGGAGCGATGGACGTAATTTGTTGGTATTGGCTTAAATCATGTACTGCAACCAATAAAAGTCCATTAACACTGTTACGTTTACAGATTACAGAAAACTGATTTTCAACATTTTGTAAAACAGAAAACAGTTAATATTATTATTTAAATATTACTTCCATCCCGATTATAGTTGAATATTTTGAGATAATAGTCGATTAACACTTGAGTTTTTTATTCATCAAAAAAAAATCAAAAATCAAGTTGAATCATATTTTATTAAGATTGAAAAAACCTAACCTAATTTAATTGTCTTTTTTTACTGTACCAACATATTTGATAGTACCTATATACGTTCTATTATCCACTGTTACGACAACAAGCAAATTAATCAAGCTTAGGTATAACGGAATCAAGATTCAAGATCCGTATGGTATTGCACGTCAACGATAAACAAAGGCGAGCTTGCAGGGAATTATATAGAGCCCTGTAAATTTATACATGAGTGTATAAGTAACCGAGGTCCACCTCGCTAAGTGATTGGATCGGTCCATTATCTTGTATCAACTGATTTCTTCAGAGCACTCCAACTCTTTTGATTCACTCTAAGCAATGAATGTAAATGTGTGGTATTTATTTGTTTTATCTATAGGAAGAGTATAAAGGCTATCGTATGTGGGATATAGTCAGCAGTTATAATGAAATTGTTCTCTTATCTATTGCTTTAAGGTATAGGTATATTGGAGGCGGTGGTATGCCCCTCGTTGCTGAGGATTATATTAACTTGTTCCTATGCCATTTGGTGCTTTATGTAGAGCCTTGCTTATTTTGCTGAAATATCCTTATTCCGAGTTTAAGTTTCCCTTCACTATATAGTTTTAACATATTCAGTTTATGCATAAGTAATCTTTCAAGCTTGCTTCGCATTTACAGGTAGAAGCTGTCATCACACGTGCACATCGTTTATGAGCACTTTAATTAATTAGGTCCCTAAACCAATTAATTAATCGACACCCAATACTTTCCATTAAGAAAGATTTCTACCAAGGCATATCTTTCTTTAGTTCAACAGTTAATTTATGTGCATACATATTTATTGCTAACGTAAGTAGTAGGTACCTAGAAATATTGTAAGAGACGCGAGAGAGTTACGAGGTAGACTTATGGCTTCCATTCAGTGGAGGAGAGATAATGCTTGCAGGCAATCACATAAGTGGATCAAATAGCTGTAGTCCATTTGGATAATGAACTAGCGACTGTGTAGCCTCGCCGAGTTCTTTTTATTGTGCACTCCTTCATATAACTAATATTAACTATTTATTCTATATGTTGAGATAGGGTTCAGTGTTTGTATATGATTGAGTAAGCAGATTAGTTGATGTCGTTTTGCAAAGCTATTGATAACAGTACCTACCTAAATCATACGCCAATGCAGCTAATGGTATTGAAGTTATGACTGTCTTTGTCCAGACAAATGTAATTTCGTGTATCAGAAATGTGTGGTCAAGAACCAGACTTAGTGTGGTACAGACCATCAAAGTGAAAATTTTTATCCATTTCTCCATTAATTTATGTTATAAATGAAATACAAAACAAGATAGGTACGTTGTTTAAATCTTGTTTATAATTTCTCATTTTAATAATACCTACTGACATTTAATATTATTAAATCTGTTCGCAACAATATACCTGTAAGAGCCTTGCCATTTATAGCATTTTATGTTGTCTTGAACGACATAATTAAAACCACCAAAAGTATTTTATTATCCTTAATAAGAAGGTAAGTGGAAAAGTTAAGGTTTCCATTTACTGTACCTACCGACTTACTTTCAACATCCATAAATACACGTTTACGTTCATATCAAAAATACATTCTGGTTTTAAAGCAATCAACCATAAAAACTGCATTAATTTAAACGACCAATTTATATTATAATGAATAAATACCTAAGAGCAAGGAAACGTTGTTTTTACTTTCAAAACGATTTTATAACACGAAATTGTAATTGCATAATATCTATAGACCGTAGCCGTAAAACCATACATCAATGGGAATCCAAAATGTCACTTACAAAATTTCAGAAACCTATTTCCTGAAAATTTATGTAGCTAAATTTATGTAAGTACCTATAACCTACCTATTATTTCACTTACAGCCATTTTGCAGAACCCTGTTCCCCGGAAAAAAAGACGTAGCTACAAAATAATCAAATAGAACCGACACGACACTTACCTACCTACAATATACCTAATAGTATAGCCGTAGCGTACTCAAAGTGGTATCTGATCAATCCATTACCGTCGCTACTCTGTCCAGGAGCTGTTAGGCCCAAGTTGGCGACACACATTTTCCATTTCCCCCTTGTCCCTACACGGCCCAGTTCCGCGTCTTCCATAATTCAATCCATACTGAATCCATTGTGTGAATTTGTGTGACGATACTACTCGATAACACCTATATGCTATGTGTTGTACGGATTGTGCTGTGTTGTTTATTTAATCGTAATGGTTGATTCTGAAAATTGATTTTGAACAATTATAATAAGTTTTTTCTTGTGCTGAAGTCAATAAACAGGGTCTTTTTAAAGGACTGCTTTATTCACAAGAGTCGTGAGATCGTACAATTCTAGGAATTACAATTTAAATAATTAACATCATGTAAAAACGTAAAACTGTAGTCTCCCATTTAATGCCAAAAATGTGTCTTAAAAATAATTCGTCAAGTTAAAGTTTGAGTTAAGAATAAACTAACGTTGTGTTGTAAAATGCCTACTTATTTAAAAAATATGTTGTAGGTACTTAGGGAGGTATCTACTTACCCATCTTTATACTTTTTTCAATTGATTTAACCCTCGATTGAGTAGAGGTATTATTGAAAAGAAAATATAGATCGTAGTCATTTTATTTAGTATCACAATTAAATAAGCAGCTTCTGAACTACTAACATCTTCTATAGGTAATAATACTAATAATAAAGCCGTCGAGTTTGTTTGTTTGAACGCGCTTATCTCTGGAACTACCAGTCGGATTACAAAATTTGTTTTGCATTTTATAGCCCAATTCTTGAGAAAGGCTTACATCTTCGATAGGACTCTTAGGAACCAAGCAAAAAGAAAAAACAATAGAAGTAATGGTGCAGACGGGGAATGCGTCGGAGTGGGTCGGGGGAACAAGAAATTTCATGCAGCCGAAGTCGCAGGCAGAAGTTAGTATTAAATAAAAATGATTACCTACTTCGTAGACAGGTTGCTACGCTGTCCTATCACCGCTACGCAACGTAGGCATTCTCTGTCACTAAAATGTTCTACGGAGATTTAAAGTAAAAAATGCCATAGAAATACTCAGTTGATCTGTGAAAGTTGTATAAGCAGCAGTTGTTATAGCTGTGTGCTTTTATTAAATAAGTACGCTAAACCAAGGTAGATAAGATAAAAATAAATACCAACCTTATTGTTTATGACATTAAATTCATGATAATTAGAAACACGACTTGATTACAGTAGATTGATTTCAATTAGTTAGCCAAACAATTTTATTAAATTAATATTTCGAAGTCATATGCAAATATTACTACTAAGAATATTCAACAACGTTCAGTAATCTATTTTAAGATCGAATGTCCACTCGCTACATAGATATGCACATTGCTTTGAGTGCTGTTTCACGGTGACATTTCTGCACTGGTGTCTACATTGAAAACGGAAAAGGTATAAATATATACCTGGCCTGATATATTTATTTCAATTATGTGCAGTATTTGCAGTAATAGAATGAAAATCTGACTTTTTGATAATAGAATTCAGTAGGTATAGAAGCTAATTGTAGGTAAGTACTCGTATATGAATATTTGATTGTCTGTGTGATTCTGTGTTGCAAGCACATAAGTCATTGCGTCAAGTGTGAGTTTCAAGACAGTTTGTCAAGTTAGCATAAAGTTTCCGTCACTCCGTGTACCATATCCATCGGGTTGTTTATCGCAGCCGCGTGGACGTTCGGTGCACTAACGCAATAGCAGTGTTTCCTTGATCCAGTCTATTTCGGCGGGATCCATTACCTCGAGAGTAGCGGCAAGAAGCAATCTCATTGAATGACCGTCTTTACCCCCAGCGCGCAGCGCCCACGTCCCCACACTCCCGCTGATCCACGCCAATCGGTAAATATGCGTGTTAAATATGTATGCGCTGTAAGATGCTCGTAAGTGTATTAGATTTCGCTTGCTTTTTCATTCTGTCAAGTTACTAAGTACACACACACTACTCGATGCGTACATAAACATATCCGCTCAATTTGCTTAAGAATTCAACGCACGCACCGATTTATTTCCTCGCGAATACTTGGTATACCTAAAAGTATTAGTAGCCATTTCTAATGTTTCATTGCCCAACAAGAATTTCGAAAGGTTGATTCCCTTAACGGCTTGGGTGAATAAAGTTTGTTTACTTCGAAAAAAATTAAAGAGAGCCTTTTTATATTGCAAGATTGAACTGAAGATATCATGAAATCCATTAGTCGCTATTGAGAGTACCCATTTGTTAAGCTAAATTATCTATCTATACCAACATCACACTTATTTGATGTAAAGTCGTTGCCTGCACAAGGCTAAGTAATAACTTCTATCTGGCAAAAGCGAAAACTTGGAATGCGCTTCGCACGAAGTGACTAGACTTTTCCATTAGGGGCAATTATCAGGCACAACAGAGGATCCCGTGCTTTCACCAGTAAAGCAACCCCATCCCGTCGACGGAACCTGTTAGAGATAACGTCATAAAGTCGCCGATGCAGAGCCGGACTAACGTCTTTGCTGTTGCGACGCCCTCACCTCGGGATAATGGACCGCACTCCCTGTGTACCACCCTGTCCCCTCTTTCAGGAATGTCTGTCTCTTTCTCTTTCGAATTTGCAATATTGATGACTAAAGATCTCGAATGAATGGTTAGTATCGATAAACATTTGGAAGAAATTCTTGATTTACAGTTCTAAACTTTTCTTTTTTCTTATTGAATGGGAAGGGTTTTATGTAATTCGCTTTTTAATTTGGTGTTATGCTCCGTACCGGTGTATTAAATTACAGCCTAATTAATTATTTCGTGCCGATATTCGCACTTATTTACTGTTATTCTGATTTCCCTTGAGAACCTTAAATTTTCTCAGCCTACGATAAGCAGTTTAATTTTTCCGAGTGGTTTGAACTAATAAAGATATTATAAAAAAAACTTTTTATCACAAAAACCTAAATTTTTCTCAGAGCTCAGAAAAGAAAAACTACAACCTCAATTATTAGTCTCTCAACACGTAAGCATCAAGTTCTCATAATAAATCGGTACAACATATTTAACTCAGCTCTTACGTAAACAATAATTACCACTAACATTATCCATTAGCTTTTAGAGATGTCCATGTATAGTGCTGTTAAATAATCGGCTCATGACAGCGTAAGGCTGCTAATGAAGTAATGGCGTATCAAACATCCCGGAGTCCCCCGGCCCTCGACCGTTCTCTGCTAATGGAGCAGTGATGGTCCGTCACTCTACATTTGACTAGGCGGCTCTCACAGCGGCGCTCGGCACTTACCTAATGCTAGTGGCCTTACACACTATACTAACGTGTCGTTGCGATACGTATGTACGAGGTATGTATGGGCACGGGCACTTCCATCTACCCATGTAGGTATATCAGTCTCAGTACGATTCTGGCTGTGGAGAACTAGAGAAAAATCTTTAATGTTTGCTAGTAGACCGGTAGGTATATACCTCCTCTAGATTTTTGCTAGTTTTTTAAAGTCAAATTTTATGTTTTTATTAAGATATTAAGTACCTTCATTAATAACTTCGTGTGCAATGTATATAGGTGGTCCACTTTTAACCTCTTGTAAAACTTTTACAAACAGACAAACCGTCACCAAATTTTCTTATTACACGACATTTTCCTTCGTAGGTACATCGGAAAGAATCTCAAATAGTAAAATCTTTTTAGGCTTATGTCCAGCGTTGAGTGGCTCCACAAATGTCGCTAAAAGGCTGGACGTCATTGTTTATCCGGGCAACATTAGGCGGGTAACCGGACACGCGCGCCCTGAGTGCGCTACAAGTATCCGCTTTCAACTCATTACGGCTCGGACGTGGTGCGTGGGCTACCCATCCCCCCCCGCCTCACACCCCCTCGCCCATCTTTGTCCTTCAATCCCTCTTACAATCTTCGATCCAATTTCGAATACCCATACATCCATCTAATGTTGGATTCCGCGTTTGATTAGATGACATTGGATGGACCAAGGTTTGGGTGTGAATGGCACTGTAAATAAATTTGATCTATCTGATGCTTTGACACTTCCTTCTTTTGTGCACATGTACTTACATATGTGGGTATTCTAACCTTTGCTCATTCCTTTTATGTTTATTTTTCATGTTTGTTTATCGTTAAACGACAAATATGTTCAAGAATGAATACAGAGACTAACAGTGCCAACATTGTCTCCTTTAACAGGTTGGAAGTTAAGTAAATGGTATTTGCGCAAACTTTCAGTAAAACAAAAAGTTAATCAAGCAGATTTATTCCAAATTAACAATAAAGAAGATTGCGACCTCATGTCAGATGTAATCGCAAAATAAAGTGACACAAGTATCTTAATCAAGTGTCCATTCCCGGGAGTTAGAGCCGCCGGAGCTGTCTGTTATGGGCGATTCCGTATAAAACTGGACTGGCGCGGGCTGTCCGTCCGTGCAATAACAGTTTCGACAAATTGAGTCCGCTGACATTTAAACTGGGACGACATTGTAACCGGCCATTAATATACTTACATGTCAGCTTAATTACCTGCATGCAAATCTTTACAGCATCTGCGGAGAAACTTCTTGATTGGGATCAATTTTAGCAACTCTTTCACTCTATTCTTCACAAACGTACATAATGACTATGTACGCATCAAATAATATTACATCATCCCACAATTACCAAAGTAAATAGTTCGTGAAATTTATTTTATGAGAAAAATCATGTACCTAGCGGATTGCGGTCGCTGCGAGCTTACCGACCGCAATAACATAACCGTTTGGACAAATTGTGGCTCGCTTGGGCCCGGATTAGCGGCTTTATGGCACAATTCGCGTATACAATACCATCTCCAGCTTCCTGATAATTGATATCAATGCGCAGGGTCCAGCAGAGAAAGGAATTAAGCGCTCATTTATCTGTGTTTCTTTTTATTACATCGCCGCTTGACTCCGCAAGGCTAATTGAAGGAGGAATTGGACAGATTGCGCGAATGACTAATCAAATTAAAGGACGCAAACTGTTACTTTTATTACTATTTTTGTGGGAGACTTAATAGGTATTCTTTACTTAATTTAAAGACATTAATGAAGTCTAAAGAGTTATTTTTATAAAACAACGTAGAATGCGGATGTTATAATTTAGATCACTCTAAGTAGGTATAAATAAGTAAAAGACTAATTTAATAACCAGAAACAAGAGTACATTTTTGTTTTATTTGCATAGGTAATGTTTAACAACCACCGAATCCAAACAGCCAATATCAAATTTGGCCAATTTATATTTTTTGTAACTTTTCGCTGCTTTGTAATCAGCTAATTTTATTTAAATCTCAAAACAGATAATACCTACACTCAAACAGCGAGCGTAAATTAGTTTTTTCTTAACACAAGCCATTCTGAATAGTAAACAAAATGAATGGGCCACCCTAAGCAAAGTTTAATCCGTTTTTATTACGAAGAAAAGAAGTAATTACTCTACCCTTAACGCTATAGAGGGTTGGAGTCCGAGGTAAAAATTTCCATAGATTTATCATAAGCAAATTAAGTTTATAATTAAAAGCAGGAGTTTTGTATAGAAGTAATTTGAATATGTAAATAATATTCAGCATGTTGCTTATTACAAAAATCTGACGCCGTCTTCTAGACAATGGCGGGTTACGGGGCTAGTCGAGACGAAAAGTACTGCGGCTTGTCGACGACAACGATCATTAACATTGTTAGCACCTGATTAAATTATTAGATATTGTTGTTTGAATTGTATCAATGTAACGATGTTGGAAATGTATCGGAGGATGTGTGGTCCTGTGGAGGCTGGCACATGGAGTAGGTGGAGGGCGCGCACACCCCCACAATTTTATTATCCTCCTCTCAGCGCCCTAATTATTCCATTAGCTGAGTAAATAGTGATAAATCAACTGATTAATAGTTAGCTCAATCAATAATATGTCCGGCAAACTAGTAATTGCTATTGAAGTGTTGATCAATGTTAACTTCAGCCGTTTTTAATACACATTCTGAAATTGAGGTCCTTAGAAAATTCTCATTATCTGAAATAAAATGTTATTTTGTTTATGTTAGCAATTCGGGCGTCACCACACTCACGAGTTTTTCAATTAGATTGTAAAAAGAATTCAATTGACGTTTTAGGGCTGTCCGTAGCTAATATTCGCGGGGAAAAGTAGTTTAGCTTTAATAATTTCCGCATTGTGTCACTTGGTGTCACATTCTAAGAAGTAGTTACGAAACCTGGAAGCGCATAGAGATGTTCGGTAGGCTCATTCATCCTCGGTGAACATTCTCATCCCAAGTGACGGTTTTATCACTTCATCAAGATACCAGCGAAATCAATTTAAAGCCCGTAAGGCCGAGCAGACTCACCTAAGAGTCCCTAAAAGTCCCGAAGGCGGGCGTCCCTGCCGCCCGTCTCGTTCGCTCGTGCCCGTTTATAAACGGTTTTATTGCTTTCGGAGCAACCGAACATTATTAAACTTTTCCAATTTCGATTTATCACGTAGCTGTCGGAATTTAATACCGCCCTACCTTCGACGGAGGCGATCGCCCGCCGCGTGATTACAATACACGTCGTTAATAATACGAGTTGAGTGCGGCGCGACTCAGCTGACTGCGGAGCGCCGGCATGACGTGCCGCGACCGCGCGACTGCGCGACCACCCTTCGGAGCTGTCGACACCAACGCACCCCTGCCACTCCAACTCTTCTGGTACTGATACTGTTCACTTCATCACAAGTTTACAAATATCGTTCAATAGGTTCAGTTGCCATTGTTAGTGAAAATAAAGACGTTTGTTTTGTTTCATCGGTTATGATCACAAAGATTTTTCAGGGATTATCCATCCCTGAAAAATCTTTCTGCAACAAATTTCATCAACATTGCTGTTTTTTAAACAAATATATTTTTGAGCACTTTTTGTTAGATTCTATAAGTTTCTAGTTTGTGTCATCAGGTGCATAAACAATTTTCAGGATCAGTTTTTGAGTGCCGCTGAAACGCGTAACATTCGTACACCGCATGCGTGCGCGTTTCAGCGGTGTTTATTAACTCATCCTGTTGCGATAAATAAATAGGAAACAATGAATAAACAACATAAAAAAGTAATATGAGAGCTACAAGATAATTTAATATGTAAACCCTACCTGCTTTACATATCTGCAAATATCATAACAAAATAAAGTCTCTTATATCGGCCTGGGTTAAAATTATGAAGCTAAAACTGTAGGTTATTGAAAACGTGACTTACATTTACATGGGTTAGCATCTACGAGATTTCGTACAGCGATATGAGTTCAAGGTGTATGCTTGTGTGTCTTAAAATATGAATGAGCTGATGATTCTATAGGTATTTATTTCAGAACGTGAAAAGGTTAACATTACTCACGTATCACATTTTAGTCCACTAATTGTGATTGACGTTTTAATTTAGTTTTTTTCGTCGATTTAAGGGTACCTGCTTTGAGAGTTATTCTGGGGAACAAGGCTCGGCTATCGGACACTTTGCCTAAAAAACCATCATCTCATTTGATTGGTCAATACATCGTAGAGACCAGTATACCAACTGATAAATTGAGCTCTTCTTTCACTAACAAAGCTGCAAGGAAATAAAAAAGCGGGCAATAAATAAAATAATATAAAATAGGGAGTGTGGTGGCGAGAGGAAGCATCGGCGATCGCGGCCGCGGTGCAATCTACTCACATTCATAGGGCCAATCAAGCACCGACCCACTGCCATCCGCGCCCCTTAGCTACACCCCGGAGAGGAGCGGATTCTGACTGGTGTTTAATAATCTTAGTTTTTTTTTTTTCAATTTGATTCCACCAAGTGGAGCTATGTAGGTACCATACCGAATCATACTGTCATGCTGCACTAAGTTTTCGTAGAAACCTTCTTAATTATACAGGCTGTAATTTTGAAACTCGTCAAAATGTAGGGAAAAGCAGATTTTTTTTCGCGATTTCATGTTTGGTTTCATAGTAAAAGTTGTTCATAATGATGAGTACTGACCCCTTAAGAGGAAAACAGTGATTAAAATTTCACCTTGTATAGTTTTTTATTAAATAACTATGCTAAATGTTACGGGTTGGGCGGACGATCCACCCAAACGGACTTTTTGCCCATAGACACTAAATTTCAACGACAATGAATTTGCCGCAATTTTTTTTCTAGGAACTTTCTATATATAAAACTTTTTACAAAAAAAAAAAACTACTTACGACTTAAAAAAAACAATACAAAGTGAAAAATAACTTTAATTTCGGAAGTCTTTGGTTTTGTATTATCGTTTTTTGCCACCGACTTCCAAAATTAAAGTTATTTTTCACTTTGTAGTTGTCCTTAGGTACAAAGACAAATTCGTATAACACTACTTGCTATGTAAATATCAGGGACAGGAAGTTATTATAACATCGTCAATATAAAACTACCCAAGCAAAGTTAATAAAATTTATATGGGACCACCACTGACATACCTTATCCATTAAAAATATATTTTTTGAAATCGATCCACAATTGCCGAAGACATCGCCTAACATACATACAAAAAAAATACAGTTGAATTGAGAACCTCCTCCTTTTTGATGTCGGTTAAGAATTATTTCGAAGCTTATCATTTTAAAGGGCGGATGATCCGCCCAAACGGACAATCTGTCCAAACTCAATTAACCACCATGAATTTGCTGCAATTTTTGTCTAGTAAGTAATCTTCTAAATAAAAACTATTTTATTATTTAAAAGCTAATGTTTCTAAACAAAAATTTAACTAATCGTTGACTACACAAGCGCCATATTTGACACCATGCCAAGTAACTGAAGCTCACTGAGCTACAGCAATCAATATGTTTTGATTTAAAGCTAACAAGTAACAAGCAAAGTTGCTGAACGCGTCGTTAGATCCGGCCGATGTTAATGAGGCTGTCACTCTTATTAAAACTCCTCAGACTCATTCTATCTAGTTAACTGTTCTCCAAATTCATAAAGTTCGTTATACGTAAGTGATATTATAAATTGAAGAGTATAAGCACTGGGTGTTATACTTGGAAGCTGTTGGCTTGGAAGTGTTTTTTTTTTGTGAGCTGTGTTTATGTTAACTCTGACAGATCAATTTATTATTATTTTATCTTATTTAAGGGGAAGGTGTTGTGGATTGTCTATGTTTGTTTATGACATTAAAGCAGTTGTCATCCAGCCTTATATTTCATTACAATTATGTTCTTTCCAAGTAATTGTTTTAGTTCGTGTCAGATTAGAAACTGCTCAAAAATGCAGAAAAGAAATCATTTGAAAAAAAAAACTAAGTGATAAATAACTTTCATAAGTCGGTGTTGTTGGTTCCGCATTTTAATTTTTTCACAAAGACTTCCGAAATTAAAGCTATTTATCATTATGTAGTTTTTTTTTTGAAGTCGATTGTTTTTTTTTTTTGTTAAAAAAGTTTTGATTTTACACTTTTTAGTTGTAGGTATACCTAACCCACAAATTCAAATAACACTAGTGCATTGAAGAATTGAAGACACCGACTATAATAATCATCAAAATTTGCATAGAAATGCAGGAGATGCAGTACATTTATGCATATAACTTCGTACATAAGAATAATTGCCTAATCTTCCTGAAAGTAAGTAGATCACATTAATGAAAGAATGATCAAAATTTGTTCATTAGTTTTGGAGAAAATCGCGGACATATAAACATAAATACATACAAAAACAAGTTTGCCACTTTCTCGCGATTACCTACCTACATTCATCTCGTTTATGCATTAACCTAAGTAAATTTTAAATCTAAACAAGAAACGTTTTAGTTCCAGTCGTTTTTTTTTTTTTTTGAAATGGGTTTCCCCTTGACTCTAGTCTAGGTCAGAGGTGACAGAGACAGAGTCGACGATGGAGTGAGCTTACCCAGAAGAAGCCTATTCACTCTCACTTTGAATTAAGAGATTCTGGTTGTATGCGCTCAGAAACACAGACGCAGGTAGAGAGTTCCACTCTTTTGCAGTCGTCCGAATACGTCCCTGTGTACAGAGCTCACGTACGACCGCTCGTAAGTTCAATGGAGGTGTTGATTAAAAATATTTCCCATGTGTGGCGTATAAGGCCCAATTGGGCAAGCAATCAACCGCCCGCGCTGCCCGCCCCTCTGCCCGCTAATCATGCGCGCTACTTGCCCGCTTATTGCAAGCCTTTCCTACGTACATGTGTACTTTTTATGTCTTCATACACATTACAGGTACTGTGAAGACAAAGGAGGATGAAAATGATTACGTAAAGAAGATAAAGGTTCAGTGTTACAGATGTGTGAATGAGCTCGGGAGTTGTATCGGATACTGGTATCGCAGCGTGGGGATGGGGCCAGTTTTTTACAGATTGTATTAGTACCTAATGTTATTACAAGGTATATTACTGGTGTGTGCACGAAGTAACTAGGGAAATTAATTTTCTACTGGATTTGTAAATACAGAGCACGCTTTTGTTTATGAATTCAGAAACCAATTAATTTTAACGTAGCATATTAGATACTTACGCAAGTTTTTCCTTTGTTAATAATCGTGATGAATGCTTTTAAAATACCTGACGAAAATAAGTCTTGTTTTGAAAGATTGTACGCGGAGGTCTTCAACCCAAGCAAAACAGCATTAGATCAAACAACAATAACGTTATTAGGGCTCGAAATACTTTTAAACAAAAATGTATCTAATGAATGGCTGTGTTCAAAGCAGCCGAATGTTTGCCATTGCCAGAACCGTTCGGCTTCAACAAAGCGCGTCTGGCCTGCCTGCCTGGCAAAAACAACCACTTTCCATTCTTGGAGTGCGTTTAATTGGTGCGCTATCTTGAGTGCGTTAGTCTGCCAGCCCATTACAAGTATATAGGCAAAATAATAAATAGGCACCTGATTTATATTAGACAGTCTTTTAAATTCTTACTGATTAGATGAGTTGGTTCCGTTACTCTCGAACTACAGATCAGAAATAATGGTATCGTTCAACAGTAGAAGATATAGGTATCTACTTACGTTTTACTGCAAATCAGGATATCGTTTTCATTTTGCTAAAAGAGGTGAAGAATGTGGATTTCGTGTCAAACAGTAACGAGAAAAATACATTGTAGTAACTCTCAAAGAACCGTCGCACACCACTCACTGACATGAGAAAACTTTTTGTTTCAAAGCTGATAAAGATCAATTCATCATGTCAAATGTACCTTTATCCTACCATGCTAGTGCTTTTTTAACCGACTTCAAAAAAAGGAGGAGGTTCTCAATTCGTCGGAATCTTTTTTTTTTTAATCTATTTTCCCTGATTTCTCGAAGACGCCTGGACGATTTGGAAAATTTTTCTTTTGTTTGAAAGGGTATAGGTACTTTCCAAGTGGTCCCATGATCATCAGGTCAGGATCTGATGATAGGATCCCAGGGACATCAAGGGAAACCCTCAAATTTTATTGGCAAACCTATAGCGATTTGGATATTTTTAGAGTAACTTGAGCATTTGCTCTCGGAAATCATCATTTTGTAAACTGGAGCTGATGATGAAGACCACAGACGGCCATCGGAACTACTCAATGATAAATATTTTACGGATTGCGATTCGATTACTTTAATATGGTTGCTAAGCAATTTATGCTCGTCACAATGCTTATGGTGAATGGTTGTTGAGGAGTTCTCCTGGTTCTTACCAGGAGAACTCCTCAACAATTAACGTCTCAGCATTGGGAAAAGCAATATTTTGTAAAAGGTGATGAGCAGTTGACGTTAGGCTATTATAACTTAGATAAATCACAAACTCTCTCACTAAAAAGTGAAAAATAAAAACTTTTTTACAAAAAAAAAACAACCGCCTTCCAAAAAAACTACAAAGTGAAAAATAACTTTAATTTCGGAAGTCGGTGTCAATAAACGAAAATGCAGAACCAACGACACCGACTTCCGAAATTAAAGTTATTTATCACTTTGTAGTTTTTTTGGAAGTCGGCAATGTATAGGAAAAGAGGCAACAAAAGTGTGAAGAAACGATTGATTTAATTACTTCTAAATGATTTTTATGGAGACATTCCATTGCGCGAGCAATCTAGAACTGCAATTCCCGATGCCATATCCAGACCGCCTAACTACCAACAATCGTTTCTTACAAGAATGACGACAGCGTCGTCTGAGACTAAGCAGGATGGCTTTCTTCGTTTTTTTCCCATTGATCTAAATTCATGAGAGCGCGCGCGCACGTTCGCGGCCGTCGCTAGCGCACAAAAGTCGCGCGCGCGGCGGATTCCGAGCTTTTTGCGCGCCATACTGTCTAACAAGTTTGAAATAACTGCTTGCCTTTGAACAGGGGATTTGATTACTTCAAAGAATGAAACAAGATCAAGAATAAAAGATGAATTGCGTTAATTGCTACTTAGTTTTGTAGATCTTGTTTCTGTGTCTACGCAAGAAAGGACTCTAAAAAGTTATATTGTTAACGTCTTCAAAATCACTCACTGTTTTCGCTTATTTAACAAAAAAGATGATTGCGTATTATTTCATGTAGTAAATTAGGTACTGATCGATAAGTCTCAGTCGCCTACCTACTACGTAGTAAACAAAATTGAAAAATCTATTTAGATATTAATAAAACTATAGGTTGATGAGAAAAGTAAAACCAATTAAAGTTTTCAAATCAATACTACTTAGTTAATATAATGTACTGGGCGCCCCTTGCGTGGCTCCGCATCGCTGCCAATACGGTGAAGGTGTCGACTGCCTCGGACACCATGGCTTATCCTGCAGTAAAAGCGCAGGCTGGATAGCACGGCATGCCAGCATCAATGACATCCTTCGTCATGCTCTTGTCACCGCCGGCGGGTGTCAGCTGTTTTAGAACCCAATGGCTTGGGATGCTACGATGGGAAGAGACCAGACGGAATTACCATAATGCCTTGGAAGCTAGGTAGGAAAACCTCAAACGGCGCAAATACTCCAATCTCTTTGGAACTTATGTTTGATTCGTTTAGGGTTGAAACACTATGGCCATGGGGCCCGAGTGCCCACTTAGTATTTGTATTAGTTGGTGGACTCTACACGTGACCAGAGGGCTGGCCTATTTTTTGGCCAAAGAATTAGCATTGCCATATACGTGGCAATATTGTAAGCCTTTTAGGCGCGTTTCCTGTTGACAATGATGCGGACAATTTTTTTGATGCCCTTTATGTAAAAATGTACATATACCTATTATTATTTTAAGACCGTTAGCTTTTTAAATTATGTCATCATCTGCCTAGCCTTTTCCCAACTATGTTGGGGTCGGTTTCCAGTCTAACCGGATGCAGCTGAATACCAGTATTTTACATGGAGCGACTGCCTATCTGAATTATGTAAACACTTTAAATAAATATTTGATCATTGCAGACGGTTTAAAAATATTCGATATTTATAAAATAAACAGACAAAAACTTCAGAAGATAACACCGAAGGCTAAAGCTAGGCTTCTCCCTAATTATTTATTATTTGACATTGAGCCTAAAAGTTATTTTTTTTACGACCTGGCTCTGCTTGCTAGTTATTGTAAATTCCAAATCCTGATTTGTAAAGTGTTTTTGCGTGGCACGTTTAGATTCAATAGGCTCAATCATACAATTGGTGATCCAGATGCATCGGTGCCTGTCACGTGGAGCAGCGCCACTTGTCCATTAGCATAGGATTTATATAGTTATCATACCATACGAAGAGATGAAAATTAACGATTAGAATACGATTGAAGTTCAGGGAAATGCATTTTTCCAGAGCTCATTAATTATTTTATTTGCCGTTATTTCATACCACCAAAGATTCATCCAATTCTAACGATTGGGTTCCAATCCAAATAATTGTATATTAATATAATAAAGTGTCTCCACAGTTTTCCTGTGAAGGAGCCAGCAGCCGTTATTCAATAGGTAGGTAGGTATACCTGTTGCGAGCACAGTTGTCGCAGCCCTACGTGATTAGGAACCGTTTATTTTATTGAAGCACCCACTTATTGTTGATGCCGACGGTTTTTGCCTCTCCATTCCCATCTCGAGTGCGTATGCGCAGTGCCACGTTTTATCACGGACATTCAGCGCAGTAACGTCGGATTTAATTAAGAACTCCTGCATTTCGACTCTGATGCAGTTTTTTTATAAGTTCGCAACTGAAATGTTGAGTTCCACATAATTTCGTTAACTATTTGGTGTGGTTTATTGTTCCTCTTTTGATTTAATTTTGAGCATCGACATCGCCCTGTTGAATATTGAGAAGCACGCCTCATAACAAAGAGGAATTTACCAATGAACATTTATGAAATACTTATCGTTACTATGTAGTCAGATTAATATAGTAAAGTTGGATGTCATCAAGTTGCGAGTGAACATACAGACTTGTGTTAACAGGGAAATTACAGCTGGCATTAATATGCGGTCCATGTATATACATAAACTTAAAAGCGGCCATGGCATGTTGTGTGTCTACTTTGCAATGTTATTAAACAGAATATATGTTCATCTTATTCCGGCTGCATTATGAGCTCGTGTGGAATCCAGGGGGTTCTCATAAGGCTGCTTTTACATCGCGGCGCCAATGAGCGCTGCGGTACTGCCACGGTCAGCGCCACGCTAATTATATCGGATTAGGTAGGTATTAATGTAATATAGCACCCGCGTGCAAATGTAATTTTCATGTACGAGTATTGTGGGTGTTTATGTGCGATATAATAAGCTTCATTAAAATTCTTACCGTGATTATAGTAGCGATTAACACTTTGAGATCGAAACCGCAATAAAGTTTGTGTGAATCTTAATTGAATTCACGAACATGCAAAATAGTTTCTATAGTTCATTACGTATATCAATATTTAAAGGCTTGTTTGTGACGGTTTATAATTTTCTAGTTAATTCCACCATAGCATTAGGTATTGAAAAAAATATTTTCATGTAACCTACCTACCTACCGTTGTCGTTCGTTGGAAGTCTTAGTACGAGTAACTAAGTAGATAGTCTGCCTTTGAATTCACGTCTATGCGCATGCATAGACGTGAATTCGTTTTAGATTGGCGATATCAGTTATGGATATTGGATGGTCCTCGCCAAAGTAACTAGAAGCCCTACAAAAATTTGTATGCATGCAATCAATGAACGTTCCGTCTACTTTATTCGCCATCGCCACCCACGTAGATGTCAAGTGAAAAAATATTTTCGGAATATAAATTCAACAAAATTGCCAAACAGCTTCACTGAGATAACAGCTAGTATATTTAATACACCCGAGTACGGCGATTCTAAAATGAGTCCAATCATATCATTAAAAATACATATAAAGCAAGGATATTTGTTTTTACGACTAATAAATTTTGGCATAAAATAAAAAGATATGGAGAACATTTTCTGAGCTCGTTCTTTCGTTTTTATCGATTTCACTTCTGGATCCATAATATGAGTGATTTAATTAACAATAAAAGTAAAATAATGATACGTTTGATGATAAAAAAGTAATGCAGTATTGAATAATTCATAATTGAGTATTAGGTATTCATGTTTGTGTAACGTTAAGTGAGTGGGGTCAAATCTTGGCTGAGCGGAGTGTCGGTCAACGCGCTCACTCGATTCCTTTATAGCGCTCACTCTCTTACGGAAGTGCTTTGCGACGATAGAATAGATGGGATGTTACGGAAACTATTTTTAAGGACGATGAAAAACACTACATGCTAAATGATATAGATGTTATCGAAAAATGAGTTCTTTTAGCATGTTTGTTGAAAGTAGAAATGGTGCAGGCCCAATTGCTCATGCGCTTTCAATTCTTGAATTCGTTTGTCACGTATGTAACGAACTTTAGAGATTACGTAAGTTTTTGAGTAGGTATTGCTAGGTTAGTTTCTAGTATCATTTTTAATTTACGAAAAACGCTGATCGCTGAAATTTTTTCACTTTGTGACTTCGATATGATAAAAATAAACTCGCAAAAGACGTATCCACACCATTCCAAATTATCGCAGCAATACTTTTAATGGATCTTGTGAGTTTTTGCCTTTATTTATACGTTACGATGTGCGCATAATGGATCAGCAGACGAACACTTAGTAGATATGCGATACTTGTATATTATTGGCATTCTACTGGATACTCTATATAAAAACGGAATTGAATCGATAATTGTATCGATTTCGAGTGTTTTTGTGTTTTAGATGCCACACATGATAAGTCACTAAAGTGTTTTAGTAATTCCAAATGGCATGGCCAGCTCGTCATGATATTTCTAAGTATTCCATCGCATACAATACATGTCGGCTGTAAAAACAATTAAACTTGCACAATGAAAGCGCTACACATATAGTGCTAAGCGCCAAACCCATTGTGTAGCTCGAGTATTAATCGAATGAGTCGGCCGGCTTAGGATGGAGTGTGCAAATGCTGTGCCACTCAGTACGTTTATTTCTCAAAGGTTTATGACCACTATTTTCTGATTAATGGAATGAAAATGTAGATTTTAATGTCCAGAAATTGAGTGCTTTTTGAGCTTAAGTACACTGCTTGGACGTTAGTCTGTTAGGAAAACGATAAGTGCTAGGTACCTCTCCAATATCTTGAGGTAAGTGCCGAATCCTGCAATTAATTCGTGTAATTGCCAAAAATGCATGTACGAGATGAGAATAAACACATTTCCGTAGTAGTGTAGGGTGTAGTGTCGGGTACAGCGCGCGCCGTTAGTCGGATAGGTCGGCCCAAGTGAGTTAATTAACTGGGAGCGTGTAAGGCGACGCTCACGGCCGCTCTAATTGCGCGATTATTCCTCCGCGACGCCTAACTGCTGGATGAAATTTAATTAAAGTTTGTTGTTCAAATAGATTTAATTAAAGTAATGTTGTAGCGAACGGCGCGCCGACACCGTCGCCGCGCCGCTCGGCTCAATCCGCGTGAGTGCTGCGCAACTTTTCTAATTCATTACTTCTGAAAGCGTTCCCGTGATGCCGAGCACTCTTAATAATTTGTATTGTGTAGTTATAGTCGCTCGCTCTCAGCGCGGCGCGAGTGGCGGAGTGACTCGCGGCGCTCGCCGGACGACACTTTGATATCTCGAGCGTCTCATGAGTAGTCGCCCAATTACACTAATGGAAACGTCCGATTTTGTCAATACCCAAATTAAATCAAACGCCGTGATCTAAGCATTAAGTGATGCTGAAACAACGCCCAATCGATAGAATTATTCATACTTAAATAAAATTAAACAACTAGTCGATATTTATCCATTAGCGAGGCGGTAGTGCTGTTGAAATTACATCGAAATGGTCTCTCGAATACAAATGTATCGTTAAAAGCCACATTAAGATAAAAGCTGTTCACCATAACTCTTATTAATTATTAATAGTATTGTCAATTAAGATGGAATAGCATTCGGAAGACCTGAAAATAGGGAATGTTTATCTATCCAAAAATAACAATCACTGCGACGATTCGCGGCCGTAAGCGAGGAACGATGTTCGCGTCAATTACGGCTAATGGAAAACTTAAATTATGATAAAAGCTAAAGAGCTCGCGTCGGATGCTGCGTGTCCGTCCGCATCTCTTCGACCCGTTAATGATGAGCCTGTCTCTTCCTTCTTAACAGCCTTAATCACCTTCACATTATTATAATGCAAGTAAAGTACCGATACACACAGAGCGAGTTAAAGATTTATACCGTAGAAAGAAAAATGTATAATCAAGATATTTTTTTCATTATTTGAATCCCGACACGTATCCCTATAAATTAATATTTAATTATGAGACTGGGCATATTATTTCACTTCTGAACTTAAACTTCCTCCTCTAGTCTTTGCTCGGCGTGCTGCCATGCCAGGGTTTGCATCGCTTAATAAATAACGGTCGTGGTCATTTGCAAAGGCGTGACCAATTTCTTTAGCAATTTTCTTTCTGTTACATTTCAGTGTATGCTGCTTGGTTTCATCAGAAATCTTGATAGGAAAATTTCACAAAATTAAATGTTGACTGCATACCTAGTCACTTTATTTTTATGCACTCTAAAAAACATTTTCTTTTCATTCATCTTTAAAACACTCCAAACAGCACAGTTATAAAACTTAAAAACTAAAATTCCGTACGACTCCACTGCATTTTCTGTCCTGGGCGCAAGTGCAGGTCTACGGACAGCTACCCACAAAAGTTCTGTTTACTTTTGCTCTGCCAGAATTACCTTTATTTGGATTTTAATGGATAGAAAGCGTTCATAAAAAAATATGCGTGTTTATACTAAGTGTCTACACACATTACTATAATCTATTGTAGGATTTGTAGCTCCATTTTCTTTCAGCAATCGACTGTATTTTCTGTAATCTTCAGAACGTTGATCTTCGAACAGCGTTGCGTATTCGTATGCGTACTCATAAAAATGTTAAATTCTGTACTTACCTACAAATCCACTGCATTTTCCGTGCAGGTCCACAGGCGGCGCTGTCCCGTCCCGGCGACCCACAAAAGCTCCGTCGGGCAGCTTTCAGCCGATTACCCGCGACGCGGAGCCTAATTTGATTGCCACCCGCCATCAATTACCTCACGACCGCCGCAGCTTTTTATTTACCGACCCGCTTTCGCGTCATCTCCTACGACTTTTTGATTCATATATAGGTATCAAACACATAATAGATTTATTAGTTTGTTGCTATTGTTACTCGTATCTTTGTTGTCGTGTATCACTGAGTGATGTGTGACAGTGTGATGCTTTGTTTTGGTAATTGTCGATCTAAAGTTGAATTATTGGTCTGTGTCGGTGTTAGGATTTTACCTACTTACTAAGTTATGAAATCTGTAGTGTTAATTTGAAATGGCAACATACAGGGCAAGCTCGTAACTACGCACATAAATTATCTGCTTACAAACGACGCGGACGCTGTTATTTTCAACATGTGTTGTTCTCAACAACATTATAAATGTAAAATTTTATTGTGCCTAAGTGTCTATTCTTCTAACTTATTGACACTTTAAAAGCCATAAACCTATATATTCCACAGATTAGTTAAAATATTCAATAAAACATGTTTTGGCGGCAGACGTGATGTTGTCACTCCGTTTCGGAGCACGCGAAGCAATCGTTGTATGGCGAGCGTGATGTAAATAAAGAGTGGATTGCGTTGCGTTGTCTGCCAGTCAATTTCCTTGATGAACTCACAATTACGGAAATTGGAAGCGCCCGTCCGACGCGCCGCCGCCGCCCGCGCCGCCCGCGCCCTCTCTCCCGACACGTCGCGTCGCTACCGCCAAACTTTCGTGTCAGATTTAATATACATGTAAAATTATATTTAAACCCTCGTGACACAATTAAAAAAAAACCTCATAACATGCAACATGCATACCTAAAAATTAATTAAACGCCACAGCCCCAACGGTCGGTTGACTCGATGTCAATTAAATTCTTACGACAAGGAGTCCATTTCAAAAGCTTTACTAATGAGAAGCATATGTGCTCACGTCTCGGAACCAGTATTTGTCGTGTACTTTTTGCCGCGGCATAGTCGCGGGAGTCGCAGCCAGCACCTATCCTTATTGAAATCTTTACTGGCCTCATTGTTCTATTCTCAATTTGCCGGGCGTCCTTGCAAGTTTACGCATCTCTTTCACGAGTAAATTGCTCTGCTCCGTCGGAGGAGTCATAAAGAAAATTGCTATACAGTTGATAAATAATTTATCTGAAAGCCCGCCCCAGTCACCGAAACGCGCCCGGTAGCACTGCGTCTACTTCTACCTAATATTACTTTCCTTTTGTACAATTTTGCAACAGGGTCGTTCGCACGTTCCCTTGCTTTTATGGGCAATAAGTGGAACGCAATTATATTTATGGAGGAAGAATGGTTAGAAAACTAATTTCACCGAGTATTATTTTATGTAACCTATGTTAATCTCCCAAATGAGTCAATGTTTATTAAGTTTAGATCCATTAACATTATTGAACGAAAACTTTTAGCTGTAGCCTAAATATTACTTTTTTTGTTGTGGCTTTTTTGTTATAATGTAGGTACAGCAAATTCAATTAGACACTACTGAACCGTAAAATTAATCAAGCTTGACGATTTTTCCTCTGTAATTGGAATGAACGCGATGACGTAGCTGCTAATTGGGAAAGTTAGATATTCAGTTTCTGGAGCAGTGGTGACTGGTGCCTGATTAGTGTGCGCAGCGGCCTCTCATTACGAGCTCAGTTTTAATTACCCGCACGAACAAACTTAATATGGCGTTTGATTCACGGTATCGTCAGCTCTCTGAGAGTGTTTCCATGTTGTCTATAAACGGATTTTAAAAGACGGAAAACAAAACATTCTGAAGTTGAACGTAGAACTGATACCTTTGTTCGGAAAAATACAGCCATAAGGAATTTTGTTGTTTTAAGATTTCGGGATAAATAATATAGAATAGAGCATAATTTATTTCAGGGCCCATAGAAACAAAACATTTTATTGACAATACTAGCAGCGCTCCGCGGTTTCACCCGCATAAGTGTCGATCCCGCGGGAATATCGGGATAAAAAGAATCCTGTGTTATTCTGATGTATCCATACTAATATTATAAATGCGAAAGTGTTTGTCTGATAATTCTTCACGCTTAAACCGCTGAACCGATTTAGATGAAATTTGGTATAGCTAGAGATAGTTTTAGTCCCGGGAATGACATGGGATAGTTTAAATCCCGATATTCCCACGTGATCGAAACTTATATTACTGTAAAATTTAATTAAAATCCGTTCAGTAGTTTTTGCGTATACCTAAGAATGATAAATGATTTTTATTTTGTAAGTAGGTTTGCACAAACACTTTTACACGTCAATCATATTTTTTAAATAACAGACATTCATCCATCCATCCTCAAAAACTTTCGCGTTAATATTAGTAGGGTTGTCAACAACGCCCACCCATACCTTATTATTAGGCTCCCGACTAGTTAACACGAACGCAATAGGTGGAACATAATAAATGTCTATTACACGGAATTGTTAATCCCCATCCCGCGTGCTGGCGGTTGTTTATTCAGCTGTATTAATTAACAGTCAGGTGGATTACAGGGCAGACGAAACGTGGCCTAATTAGAGAGATGCCTGTCTCGCGCGGCTGGCGGACATGGCCCGCTACCGAATACAACGCGAACGCAGCGCCAGTCCATGTGAAACGACCTTTATATATTATTAAATTATCTAATCTGTTCGTCGGATATCTACATGGTGTTTGTTAAGTGGCTGTTTTTGAAACGGAAACGATGCAGTATTATTTCTTAATTCTTTATTTATTTCAATTCATTGTTTATACTGAATCAAATTGTTGTGTACCTACTCCTTCTTTAAGTTTATTTAAGTGAAATAACTACAAAGTAAAGCTATCGGTTACCCAAGTAAACCGGCAAGTGGTTCTTAACAATTCGGAAACGATCAATCTTGAAAGCTAAACTTTATAATTTAGGCGTAGATTGATAGTTTCCTATAGTAATTATTTTAACAGTTTGCCTATTAGTGTGAATAAATGAATCTAAAATATAATCTATATTGCAATGAATATGCAAATTGGTTTAATTTGTGCATACTAAAATTACATAGGTATATAGGCTAATGAAAACGAAAGTTAATCAAAGCCATTTAATTTAGTTTAGTACAGGTTGTAAATAACAATTTTGCCTGTGTGTGTAGGTACCTAGGTACATTAGAGAATATTCTATTCTCTTACTTTTCGTAAGTTAAAATTAAAGTACTGCGTTTTTATTTGAGTCGTTGTGATCCCACTGATTATAAAAGTTTCAACAGCTTCAAAGATTAATTAAAACACTTAACAGACGACTTGATTGTTCATTAAGTAATTAATCTTCTCTATTATTATCAAGTTCTGTCCGTTTATGTCATCTCATTTAAAGAAAGAATTTATTTAAATAGAATTTAATTTAACTAGCCTATGTTGTCCCACTGCAGGGCAAAGGCCTCCTCCTCCTTTTTCCACACAATTCTGTCTTTTGCAAGTGCCAGTAGTTTCAGTTCCTACGGTAGGAGTCAAGCTCGTCCCGCAATCATTATCATGGCCTGCCGCGATGTCGTTGTGCGTTTTGTGGGACCCAATCGGTGGTTCTCTTAGCCCAATTATCATGTAACATGCGGCAAACATGTTCGGCCCAGTCCCAATTAAGTTTAGCGGTTTTCTGGGTAACGTCTGTTATCTTGGTTTTGGCGCGCAGTATTGTGTTCCATAAACGGTCAGAAATTCGAACCTCCAGGATAACTACTCCGTTCCATGGCTCGCTGGCAAACCTCGAATCTGGACCTCTGCTGAAGTGTCAAAGACCAGGTTTGAGCACCATATGTGAAAATGGGGAGAATGATTATTGCACATGTCCATAATTCTCCTTTTGAGACATAGCGGTAGATCTTCTTTTAGAAGATCTTTCATTCCAGGCGCTCTCGGTGCGTCGAGCAACTTCTTTGTCTTGTCGCGCCTGGAAGAAGACTATTTGGCCTAGATATAATATAGTCTAGGACATATGCAATCTCCTCACCCCCAATATATAGCCTCCTTTTCATGCTGTTAGTCATGAGTTTGGTCGTTGTTTTGAATTTATTTAATTATATGGAAAATTTATCTTTGATACAAGCAGTGTCGCGGACGCAGCTCATGATTTCAATACAATCTCTTAAAAATATTGTTAATATTTTTAAGGGAATATCTTAAGTGTGCCCTAATTAAACAGAACTTCAACATAACAGGTGAAATGTGGGTGTACTATAGGTACGTACAGCTCTGCCTAATCCATCGAGGATTACAGGCGTGATGGTATGTTATGCGTGATGTCATCTTAAGTATCGTAAGCTGATTAATTCTTGAATATCAGTTAAGTCTGCGTTGATTATTACCTTAACGAACGAACCCTCTGTATACACATATGTAGTATCGAGTGGGTCTCTTCCACGGACTATGTAGACGTATCCGTAGCCGGCTGCATTAATAGTCAATAAACAGCAGTCTCCGGTGTCGAGTCTATAACATGTCAGCTGACGTCGGCGCAGCGAAATCAATTAGGTTCGTTTGCGAACTGCTCCAATAAATACTGCTATCGTTAATTAGAATCAATCGTGGGATTGCGTTGGGGACTATTCTGAAATCAGTTTGCGTCGCGTGGGCGTTCGGCTCTGCTCTGACAGCAATTGGCTTATTAAGAAGCTAACAAAACGCAATAGCCTCCAGCTCGCTGGGATTAATTTATTTTACTTGTATCTCTTTGCATTTGTGAGTGATCGACCTTCTTTCGCGAGCTTTAATCAGCTATATTTGTTATTGATTGACTTGAGTTTCTAAGGGATTAAAACGTGGGCGTTGTTGCGTCCTATTTACGGTAACACTGTACACTTGAATCACAAGCCTAATAGACTTTTTTTATTAATTCCTTATTTTTTGATTTATAACAATAAAACTATATCCGTTGTCAATTACTTATTTGTAATTATGACACTAAATCTTCGTCGATTAAGTGTCGTAATTACAAAAGCGATGCGTCTATGCTATGTTTTTAGCTCCATTATGAGTACTTCGCGCGTTTTCTTGCAGAGAAATCAAGAGAGCTTCAAGTGGCAAGAAAAGATGGAGCATTGATGCAATTATAAATAATGTATTGAGTTTTGATAGAGTGCTATTACATCCTGCACTTGATGCAATTATTTTACATACAGCTTTTATTTCGGCGGCAATAAACTGCTAACACAATGTACCTACAAATAAATGGATTTATTCCCAAAACAGAATGTAGATTTTGATCAGAAGTATCACAAACATTTAAGAAAACCCACAAAAAGTGAGATTAGATATACTAATAAATATTATGTAATTACTACCTTACCCGCGGTCGACGCCATTTGCATCGATTTGAATACTGATTGGAATTATACGAGTAGTACAGTCGAGTGCAATCGGCCAGTCACGCCCGAGGCGTGTTTACAACACGTTCACCGCGACAGCTTTACAACTTCGAAGTCCCGTTTTTAATATTTAATTTACTAATTAATACGAGTGTTATAAAAACACCAATAAATATTCCTTATAAATTAGATGTTAGAGTTTTGTTGCCGTAATTAGAATAGCATCAGAATGATTATTATAATTTATAACATATTTACGACTTTAGTTCTGGGGCACACCTGATACATTATTTAAGATGTTTTGTTGAAACGAAAACGTATATAATTTAAATAAATTATATACGTTAAAATATCTTCAAATTATTTAATTTGAAGATATTTTAAGAATATAAACATAAACGTAACTAAGTTTTATGTTTAGTATATTTTTATTCAACATTTTGTGTAAGTATAACGTCTTGCTTTACGTAATCAATAAAATAATACTATATTGATTCATTAATTTTAAATCAACAGATTCACAATGATCAGTGATCGATCACCAATTTTGTAAGCCTACATTATCTACCCTGTTTCAAATCTAACAGGCAACGATTGTTTTATTGTGTTTCGAGGTGAATATTTTTCATCGTACAAACTGAAAACAAACAACATATTCATACTTTATTAACGTACCTACAATATTTTATAACCTTGGTGCTGTTTTAACAGGACCGCGGGTTTATTAGTCGATTCGCACGAATTTACTCGCCGGAAACGGGTCAATCGTCACTTTTAAATAATACTTATTATTATTTCTATTTGCGACCCGCACGAAGTTACAGCAATTGGCATATTTTATGCAATAAAGTATAAAAAAAGTGACACTAGCGCACAGAACTGTGTACTTTTTTTTAACTTCATTGCATAACATTCAAAATGTACCAATTGCCTAACACATATTTCTGGAGTTGTCGACTCGCCCACAATTAAATAATTATAAAAAATGATTATTATTATTCAAAAGAGACGATTCGCCAGTTCCGGGAGAGAAAATTCGTGCGAATCGACTAATAAACCGAACACGGCACATCGAGCGAGCAATCCCGACAAGTAAACGAGATGAGACGGGACGGTAAAGCCTTCAGCGTTATCTGTAATTAGGATCGAGTGCCGGAAGTGTTCGCCGAGACACTGGCCAGCATCCGGCCCGTTGGCGAACGGAGCTGATACCTAATTCTACACATAAATAAGTAAAGGTAATTTTTTGTCTGTTTGTCTTGATGTATTCCGGATTGGCGCAAAAACGACTGAACGGATTTGGATGAAATTTTGCAAACAGATCGTTTAAAACCGGGATTAACACAAAGGTTACTTTTAATCCCGGTAGTACGTTCCTGTGGGATATTTTCCGACATCCACGCGGGCAAAGCCGCGGGCAGATGCTATAAGTAATAAAGCGGAAGGATCTTACTGCAGAAGTAATAATAATAATAATCAATTTAGAAAATTATAATTATTTGTAGATGATAGTGTCGTTAAGCTCTTGACGGTTATGTAGCGAGTGCTCCAAGCATAGCCTGGGGATATGTTTTGTGGCGCTTGAGAACAGCTCCCTAGATGAAGTGGTTTTTTAAAAATTTATTATCCAATATATTCACGAGGAACTCATTTTTCAGAATTTCTACTATCAGTATTAATTAAATCTAACGAGTCCAACACAAAAACTCCCTAGGTTACGTAATGAGAACGAGTTTTTTCTCGTCCATCACGTGACAGGTTGTACAATGATTGGTGTGCGTAAATCTGAGACAGATGCTTGCACTTGTCATTATTAAGAGCGGCAAAGACGATCCGAGCCGATCCGAGCTTAATCCCGACTTGACCAACAACTTTGTAAATTAAATTGGCTCCGCGCTACGTCAACTCCGTGAGTTGCACTTCTTATGGCCCCCGTAATCACCAGCTCTGTATAAATGCTCCATTAAAAGTGGCGTCAATTACATTAATTCCTTATATGTATCAAGTTAAATATATAATGTAACTGGAAACGTTCTCTAATTAAATGTCATGTGCATAATATTTTCCGTTTATACAATCTTGTAGAATGCGAGCAACACTTACGAGAAGCTAAAGACGATAGAAGAGAGACAGAAAAACTTAACTAATGGTCGTTGACATGGAAATGTAATAGAATGTAATGACGTGTAACGCTTGGAAGAAATCGTATTTTTTGTGGATAGAATTAATTTGTATTTTAGCCTTGCTAATATGATTTTAATTTGCTCTTTTTGTGATCAATTAGGAATAAAGAAGAAATACTTCACTGCATCGTTGTTACGACTTTTGTTCATGGTTACCTTAGTTGTATTCGTACCTAACTATGTTCTACGTAACATCCTAAGCTTTTAATAGGCAGTGCACATAGTGTTGAGCTGTTATTAATTTATTGTATTAGGTAACAATATAAAAGCTAATGGCATCGTTAGATACTGCGGTTAAAAAATAATAATTGCTATACCACATAACTCACAAAATTATCAAATAATGTTACTCGATATAATTTGCCTTAATTAAGCTAGCATTAAATTCTATTTTCCTTCCAGCATAAAAATAAGGCACACAACCGTGACCGTCCACGAGTAATGTTTCCGAGAAAATGCGTCTCTACTACAAGCAAGAAGTTCATTACGTAAAACATGAATCTTGATGAAAATTGCTTAACGGTAAGTTGTAAGATTGGCGCCAACGGCGGAACCGTGTGGAGGCTCCGCTTAACTCCGCTCCGCTCCATTCCTCTCCAGGGCCGCGTCCGTCTCGTCCGCTCAAAGATCCCCAAGTGGCAAAACGTGCCCAGTAATAAGGAGCAAGTTATTCATTAGTGTTTTGAGAAAAAGTTATTAGTACCGACAAGTCATGCGAGGCGGCGGTGCGCATGCGTTTGCATTTTTCTCCGCAATTTTCTGGATCAAAATGCAGATGCAGAGAATTTGCATTTAGTTCACAAGGCCCTCGTTACTGACCAATACAAAATGATGATATAGACGAGGTGGTCAAATTAATTCGTATAAAATTAAACGAACCTGTATGTTAACTAGGTAGGTACATATAGAATGTGTATTGTTTGATTCTGGTTGTAATTTATACATGTTAAATTAAAAGAGAATGTTGTCTTAAACCCAAATGGAAAAAATATGAATACTTGCTGGCGTTTTTGTAAAATATAAAGAAGCAAATTTTTAAAGAAGAACTTCACCGTTTCATTTAATTGACAACATGGTTGTGCAGCGTTAATTAACGAGAGAAATTGCTCGTTCTGTAATGAGAGTTTTATGGCCAGCGGGATACTGGCGCGAGGCAGCGATGGCGGGAAGCTGCAAGACTCATAGCGCAATTTGCTGTCCGTGTTGAGCTAGCTCCTAATTAATTAATACCTACATCCTACATACAAATAATTGCACGGGCTTTTTGTTCTTATTAAGGAAATTGTTGAATCTTATTCCTAAGGTTCCTGGTCTTTATAACTTATTTTTACGAATAGAAACTTAAGATATTTAAACCATATTTAAAACAAAATTAGTAAAATAACAATATACGATACCAACTTGTTATGTACAATATTTATAATTTATTGAGGCTAATAATATTGTTAGGACTAGGCTAGGTATATCGTACAATCATTTGGTACTCAAAAAGGGGGACCCATGGCGGAAGAAATTTCTATGTGGGTACGATGAACTCGTAAAACTTGGTCCTTTGTCGTTGGTTCTGCATTTTCGTTTTTTGACACCGACTTCTGAAATTAAAGTTATTTTTCACTTTGTAGTGTTTTGTTGGAAGTCGGTTGTTTTTTTTTTTGTTAAAAAGTTTTTTTATTTTTCACTTTTTTTTAGGGTTCCTTACCTCAAAAGGAAAAATCGGAACTGTTATAGGATCACTCGAGTGTCTGTCTGTCTGTTCGTCTGTCACATACAATTTTCTCCGAATTTAATGGACTGATAGGTGTTGTCTGAGAGTCATCACTTTATGCTGCTGAGCTAATGATAAGTGAAAGTCAAATACTTTTATTCAATTAGGCCTATTACAAGCTATTTCGACAATAATAAGCCCTTACCATCATCAGATGCAGGACCTGTTCGTCCCGTTACATCATTACGAGAAATGGAATGATGAAGACGATTGTTTTCAAGTCCACGTCTATCCAAGAACTGCCAAGTAGTTTCTGTCGACAAACTCCTAACAGTTAAGGACTGCTGTGGCTACCATCGACGGCTCGGTAGCAATATAGTCGGACTTTTAATTAGCTGCAGTAAAACGACAGCTTATGTGTAACTTAAATGACTAAAATTGGCGTCTTTTTGTTTTTTCGCGGCCATCAACCAAACCATGTTTTTCTAGTACAGAATAGTGTAACAAACCAAACTTATTTGACATGCATACCTATCTCTAAATGCAGTCCGAAATGAGTCATTAAGAAGTGTCATTTTACTGCAGCTAATTCAAAGTCGGAGTATAGGTAAGTGATGACTCTCAGACTCAAACACTTAAATCATCAATAGGTTTCATTTGATTTGAGAAAGTTCAACTAACACACTGTACAATACTATACCACAGAGGATTTTCCTCGACTTTCATGGGATCCCTTCATCAAACTCTGACTTGGTGACAATGGGACCACCTCGAGAGCATACCGTTTCAAACCCTAATGTCAACTGCTCATCACCTGTTACAAAATATTGCTTTTCCCGATGCTGGGACGTTAATTGTTGAGGAGTTCTCCTGGTAAGAACCAGGAGAACTGGAGCTGATGGTGAAGTCACCATCAGCTCCACTTCACCATACGCATTGTGACGAACATAAATTGCGTAGCAATCATATTAAAGCAATCGAATCGCTACCCGTGAAATATTTGTAATTGAGTCGTTCCGATGGCCATCTGTGGTCTTCATCATCAGTTTCACTTCACCGCATTATACTTTCTGAATACAATTGCTTGAGTTGTTAATAAAATATCAAAATTGCTATATGCATGCCTATAATATTTGAGGAGTTCCCTCAATTCCTCATGTATCCCATCATCAGAACTGGATTTTGACAAAAATGGGGCCAATCTGGAAGTAACGTAAACGCACCTAATAACGACCCGTTAAAATCCGCGCTCATTACCGCCCTATTCAGAAAACTATCATTTTTATGTCATGTATTAAAGCTACACAATTGGTTGCTTTAAAAAAAATGTAGATGTATTTGTATTGCAAATGTTCATCTCTTGTTTCTGTGCGTAACTCGACGATTTAAATAATAATTGCTCAGTTCGTCCGTGGACGCCGAACTTAGTGCATTTTCCATAGTGTGGCATTCCCGATGGCGTAAGTATCTTGTTTCTTTTTTAGCAGAAGATTATATCGTCAAGCATTTTAATGTAACTTCTAGTTCTTTTGATGCATTTTTGATACTTTCAGGAACACAAGTAATGATTCATTTTAATGAGATACTATTTTATTTTGCTTAACTTTCAATATTAAAAATAGGCGGTAATAGGAACAAAAATCACAATTTTATTCCTATTGTCGACCCATGTCGCTGATAAGTACTTGTTGTATCTTTTGTTTGCCATGATTTTTGTTAAAATGCTTAAATTAATAGGCTGGAGGCTATACTAACTCAGTTCCTTAGTATGTTAACTTACATTTGAGCTATTAACGCCTTATATTCAAGAGCTTTAGTAGCCGTATACACTAACTTTGTTCTTATGTAAATATTTTGATGAATAAAGGAGGTATAATTTTTAAATTGTGTATTTTTATAGTTGAAATATCATTATTATTAAATATTTTCAGCAACCGCACCACTTAAAATCATATACATGTACAAAAATCACATGTATTTACACAATTCATACACATTCCCTTGGGTCGGTAATAGGTTTTACGATTTCCTTTAAGAAAACCTATTACCGATCAACTTGTACATTTACGACGGACCCCTTTTTTTTAAGGATGGGAAATCATCAAATGACCCCTCCCGCTCTGGGTGGAGCGGAAGGGAGTGTCAGACTCTTACTAGACTAAAACCCATCCGTGTTCCTTCCTTAGCCCTTTATATTCCAGGGTAGCGGTAACCCTTTCGGACAATCCCGCTGCCCCGGCAGGCTTCGGCCCTGACGGGCCCATCCTTCGATGCTGACATCTCTTTGAGGCGGGCGTGGAACACATACGCGCCGTCCGGCACGGGCCTGGTCCTGATCGGACGGCGAGCTACCCATTACTCGCCATCCGCAGGCCTGCGCCTACGGTGGCCGGGAGTCGTCACGCGGCTCCCGACGCCCGGGGCGTCTCCCGCGGTGGCTGGGACGGGTGGCTCTCTCCCTCGCCCATCCCGCCACCTCCTTCGCTAGCATGACTGCATCGCAGAAGGAGGTGATTGCCTCCCACTCCCTCTCGCCCCGGACCATGGCTTGGACCAGGGCCGGACACTAGAGGTCTCTCTACGAGGACACGGCGGTGCTCTGCCCAAGCGGGACAGACCCCCACCGTATGCTCCACCGTGTCCTCTGGGCGATCCTCGCAATGGTGACACCCGGGCGTTTACTCCCGCCTGATGATGTGCAGGAACCTCCCGAAACATTCGTGTCCGGTGAGGACCTGCGTCAGGCGGTAGGTGAGGACGCCTTGACGCCTCTCTAGCCACTCTTCAAAGAGGGACCTTATCGCCACTATCGTGGCGTGCCCTGCGCTGGGTTGCGACAGTCGCTCTTTCCATGTCGCCATGAGATCGCGCGGAGGTCCGTCCGTTCCGCAGCGAATTGCCGCGGAAGCGGGTTTTCCCCCCGGCGTAGTGCCTCCGCGTGTCACTCATACAGGCGCGCGAGGACTATCGCCTCCAGATCCCATGGCGGCCGTCCGGCAAGGAGGCTTGCCGCCTCGCCCGAGATCGTGCGGTACCCCCGTATAAGCCGTATGGCTACCACCTTTTGGGGCGCGTTCAAATAGTGGGCGGCTCGTAGCCGCAGTGAACGCGCCCACACCGGGGCCCCATATACGGCCATGGACCGCACGACCCCCGCGTAAAGCCTCCGTTAGGAGGCGTTTGGCCCCCTCAGGTTGGGCAAGAGCCACTTGAAAGCGGCCCCGGCCCGTTCCAGTTTGGGGGCCAAACGTCGGAAATGCTCGACGAAATTCCACCGGCTGTCGAGGACGAGACCCAGGTATTTCATCGTTGTCTCGACGCCGATGTGAACCCCTCCTACCGTTACTTGGGATCCCGATGGTGGCCCGTTCCGAAGCCCATGAAAGGACATGGCTTCGGACTTGTGCAGAGCCACCTCGAGACCCAACTGCCGGATCCTCTCCACGACCATCGCAACCCCGCGTGTCATCGCGTCGGCTGCCGCCTGATGCGACCTCCCCTGCGCCAGGACCAGCGTGTCGTCAGCGTAGCAAACCACGCTGACGCCATGAGGGAGGTCGGCCCTACTACTCGACGGAGGTCGGCACTCGGTGATACCGGAGTGCCTCCCCAATGCAGCTCCAGGGCAAGGTGTTAAACGCATTGGCGATGTCGAGTGACACCGCCACGACAACCCCACCCCGGGACACCGCGTCCCCCGTCGTGAGGGCTCTCACACGCATGATGGCGTCCACCGTCGAGCGCCCCTTGCGGAAGCCAAACTGGCTATCCGCAAGATCCGGCCCCATCCTCACCAGGTGCCCGACGAGGCGGCCCGCAATCACTCTTTCAAAGAGCTTGCCGACCTCGTCGAGCAGCACGATGGGCCGGTATGCAGACGGAGTCCGCAGGGCGCCCTGGCTTCCGAATGAGGACCAGCTTCCCCGTCTTCCAACGGAGTGGAACCTGGCCTCTCTCCATACATGCGCTTAAGAGCGTCTCCAGTCGGGGTTCGAGAGACCTCAAGGCCAGGGCCCAGGCTTTACCTGGCAAGCCGTCGGGCCCTGGGGCGGTATTTTTGGCCTTCAGCCTACCTACCGCCACTCTCAGATCTACCCCGGTCACTTCAGGGATGTCGTCGTCGTCGTCCGCGTGGTCCGCTTCGGACACCGCAATTGGCGGAGCCATGGGCGGGGGAGTATGCTCCCCCCGTGAAGGGAACAGAGCGCTCACTACCACCTCCAATAGCTGGGGGCGGAGACTCTGCGTCAGCGGGGGGCCCAGGTGCGGAGTTTACTCTTGTATAATACCAAATGCCCCCATTGGTTATATATTATAGTAGTTATAATCAATGCTGGCTTTTGGTAATTTGTTAAACATAATTCGTATAAATATGATATTTTTTATTGATTTAACGCTGTTAAGAATATACTATTATAAGAATACATATAATAGCATTCTGTACTGTGTTGGACCATTTATATAAACAGTTCAATATACACGAGCATTTTTATTTAACTTTAACGGTTCCATTTATTTAGTGGTCGGTATTAGGTGTCACATAAACGGTATTAGGCACACACCCGATATTTTGAGTCGGTAATAGGGACATGACCCTTTTCCTTTTATTTAATTTTTAATTTTTTAATTAATTTTTTGATTATGTGTTCTTATACATAACTAAAAAAATCGATAATTTCAGTACTTGAAAAAATATTTTTATTGAAGCCACATATTAAGAATGTGCTTAATTTTTGGATATCAATCTGAACTCCGCTTAAACTGGCGGTAATGGGTGCGTTTACGTTATATCCTTTCAAATAAAAAAATAATTTTCCAAATCGGTTCATAAATGACGGCGTACTGAGGTAATAAACATAAATAAAAAATAAAAAAAACACAACCGAATTAAGAACCTCCTCCTTTTTTTTAAGTCGGTTAAAACACACACAAATGATCTTATCTTATCAAGGATAGCAAAGCGAACGAGAATGCTATAAATTGTGTCATAGTGCATTATATGTGGATAACGCCTACTGGGGATACCTACCACAAAAAATAAACGCGCCACTTATCCTTCTAGTGGTGTGAAAATAATTAGTTATTAGGCGAAAACGCGTGTTGGAGTAGCCTTTGCGGCGCTCGTGCGCTAAAACTATTAATTTTACAAAATAAAAGTTGTTCATAAATTAAAAGAATTCTTTTCTAGTTTAATTCTTATAAAAACTATTTTCATCGTAAAATTAGTCGGAAAAGAAATATTGTCAAAAACGTGTTAATGGGCGCAATTTTCCAATATAAAGTCAGTGTTAATTTGTATGTTGAACAAAATATGATTCGCTATCGCAACCGTATGTATTTACAGAATTATAATAATTAAATTGATATTTCATGAAATAGTCATTCAATAGGGTTATAAGAACTTAGATGGTTGTTTGATGGTTGTGTGGTGGTTTGATGATTGATGGTTGATTTTAATGATTATGATTCTGTAAATACATACCTACTTGTTACGGTCGCGATCGCGAATCATATTTTGTTCAACAAACAACCTAACACTGACCTCAAATTGCAAAATACGTAAAAAAATTTCGTGGGCTACCCTAGTATTTTAAAAGTTATATCAGATTTAAGAAAACAGTGTTTCAACGCGTCTCAAAAATAACATAGAAAACGGCTAAGGAACACGCGTAGCACAGATGCGGCTCTCACTTGACCACATTTTCTTATTTTAATTACTTATATTAATATATATATTTGTTATTTTAATTTATTATTTGTCAGAAACATGATCCATTATGGTTAGTAACAACAGGAGCTTATACACTATGTTAGTAGTTACAGAATTTAAATATAAATACTTAACAATTAAAACATTCTATTTTACCGTCCCAACCACGATGCTTACCCTGAGCGTGTGTATCGGACACTGATATTTACTCGAAACTAACCTCAGAATTTTGTTGCTGCTACCTGCTACAGAATTATGCATGAAGTAATTACGGCTATAAAATGTTGATATGTCACGTGTTAATTCTTTTACGATTACTTTGTTACGTTACGTACGTTAGGAAAATAACCATAGCACGAAAATATAGACATAAAAGCGGGATTTACTGGTTATTAAATGAAAACAATAATTTTGATAAATATAGAGTAACTAATTCCATAGTGTATTTAATAGCCTACAGTTAGACTTAACTGGCAACAGCGTCGAATGAAGCAATAACCATTAAGCCAAAGTGGATAACAATGTTTATAATTTATACAGCTGTAGTTACAATAAATTAAAACAAAAATTAGCACAGAAACACGAATCGCCTTACTTCAGCAATGAGAAATATACAATGTTCGATTAGTAAACTGACAAAATAAATAGCCACTTCACACCTGTAGCTGTGATTGCCTCGCGGGGTCGCCTGCCGCGGAACCGGTCGCAGACACGAGAGCCGCCGAAGCCACCCGATCCTATTATTTGGCTAACGAAGCCAAGGGTATCCCTTGATTATTAAAACAAACTTGGAGCCACCCACAGCGGCACCTCCCGAGTGTTAATTGGGCCCCCGTAGACAATACTAATAAGGCCCGTCCGCGCCTCTATCTGCCTAATTAAACGCGAAACTTGAGAGTAGCTGTTTGCCGAGCCTCCTGAATACACTGTAATAATACCGGCTAAGCGTGTTTGAGTGGCTCTTTTTCGGATCTCTGTAAACCCCCGTTTAATTAGCAGTATTATGCGTCTGAGTGTCGACTACCGGCTTGTTTAATTAAGCTAAGTCAGTAACAACAATCCATTCTTGTTACTGATGTTTTATTCGACGTTTATAAGAATTGTTTACTGTGTTTTTATGTAATGTTCCAAGTTATCGTTTATTGCAAAACCGCGTTTATTTTGTTAAATTGTTTAACTTCGAAGAAAAGCTATGAATGAATTAAGGGGGAGTTTAATTATTTCAGTGGAAGATAATTAAACCAAACCATAAAAGAGGTATGATATGAACTATCTACATAAAATGGAAAGAGTGCGTGAGCGCATTATATATTTTTACGACAAACGAAAAGACATAACGCGATTAAAGAGAATATTTTTAATGCAATGTTTTGAACATTTATTAACTCTGAAGTCTTTAATGGATATCATTACCTCGTTGAATTTAATAATAATACTTTATTTTGTTATAAATACTATATAAATAATTTGTAGCAGTAAACCAAATTCAGAACAGTTTTATTAAATACGGTTTTTTAATAATCCGCAGCAGCAATAATGTGCAGACCCTGGTTATCTGCATTTTGAATAAGTTGTCTACAACGGACAAAAAAATTCTCGTTTTTTAAGTTTCCGTACCTCAAAAGGAAAAACCCCCTTAACCCCTATAGTTACCCTTATAGTTTTATAAACCCATGATCTTGCACCTAGACCACATTATTATGGAGTGCTAATTTGTAGCGCGTAGTCACCCTATAGATATATTTTTGTTTGTGTCACGTTAGTTTCAAAGCTTTCTGTCTTTGTTTGGCTGTTCCCTGTTCATGCAGATTTAGACCCTTTTATCTAGCCTCAAAATCTGCACACTAATTGGGTCGCAGACGGTTGTTGCTACGAATAAAACTGACCGAAAAATATTTATGTACCTTTCTGTAACTAAAATATTCGAATAAGTATAAATGTAGGTAATTTAAGTAGCCACATTTGGCAAGCCATTCGAACACGCGCGATCTATTTGTATTAATAGAGTCGTGCACGCACCGCGGTTAGCCTCAGTTGCTCTTCTGGTGATATTACCTTACGAAAAGTAGTTTCTTCATATCGTAGATACTACCCATAACTTGTAATAAATTATCAAAAGTACCGTTCGACGTTCTGCAGTAATTAAACAATTAAGTTAACTTATCGCGATGCTCTCACACTTCGTTGTACGTTTTACAAAAGTATCCTTTCAAATGTCGTTGATCAGTGAGTGGATGTACCCTGTACCTATGGTGGCAAACTCAAACTCAAACTCAAAGCATTTATTTCAATTCAACCATTTACAGGCACTTTTGAATTGTCAATAGGTCAGTCAGAAAATATGAAGCTAGTTGCCCATTCCAAAGCGTAGGTACCTATGGAGAAGAACGGGCAAGAAACTCCATGGACACTCTTTTAAATTATATTTTACAAAAATATTAGTTACATCATTAATGTTGAATTTATAATTATATGTGAGAACGATGTAAAAAAAAAAATATACGTACGCGTTAAAGTGTCCAGAGTACAGCAAATAGTATTTAACAAAACAATAATCCAAAAGTAAAATAATTAAAAATAAGCCGAGGCAGCCAAGTGATGACCAGTCCCAACTGACGGCGCCCGTTCACGAACATGACGCATAGATCAGCACCATTCAGCTCAACCATTTTGAAGGGAGCTAAATGATCCAACACACACGCCACCGTTAGCGAGACATTTTAGTGAGCATGACATACTATCAGCCGCCAGGGCACATTCAAGTCAATGAAAGACATTATTATCATTACCCGGTAAATGGTAGCACTACAGTACATAGAACTCACATTTGTGCTATGCAATTATACAATATAAAGGAAATTGAGTTTATACAATGCAAAGATAGTCTTACAATCTTCAACAGCTCCAACAGTATTTTCAAGAGTTAATCAATTAGTTGTGGTTGTGGAGCAGGACCAGCATTGAGCCAGGCATCTTTATCAACGATGTAATCCCCTAACTTATAATATGCCTGCCTGCATAGTGTGCGTTTTATACAAGACTTGAATTTTGTCTCATTCAGTTGAAGAATGTGGGGAGGTATTTTATTATAACATTTTAAACAGTACCCCATAAAAGATGAGTCTACTTTAGCCAGTCTGAAACCTGGTTGAACTAATAGGTCCCTATTTCTAGTACTTTAATTATGTCTTTCACCTCTTTTGCTAAAAAGATGTAAATTTTTCCTTACATACATGATGTTTTCGTAGATATATTGACAAGGCACCGTCATGATGTTAATTTCCTTAAACAGTGGCGGCGTTGGTTACGTTTTCTAATTTTTTAAACCAAAGCCACAACACACGCTGCTCGCCAGAAATCCATGGTGGTACTGAAATAAAATCAAATTTGTACGCGGTTGGGCGTTTTCAGCTAGCTATATTCCAAAACAGTGCGTTTAATTGCAACGCTAAGCCTTAAGGCTGTATATTTTACAGAGCTACACCACCGTTTAGTACACTTGTAGCAAAACATTGTAGTTAATATACATGTATGGGGTAAAATGTGGTAGTGATAGCGAAAGTATGCATGAAACTAGTAAGTTAATAACATAAGTTGGGGGCGTGTATAAATTCCGGCCGACACTGACACCAGCCCGCGTGTAATTACACCAGATAGTGGTGTTATGCGCTTAAAACTACGCAATAATAACTACAGGCACTGCCTAAGTTTTCCAATAAACGCGAATGGAAAATTTAATAGAACTCCTTTTACAGGATTGCTGTAAAATGGAGTTTTGCAGTCTACTTTACTTAGAGACAATATGAGTAGTGGGGAAAGTTTAACCAGCTCGTTTATTTGAAAGTAAATCTACAAAATATTGTTGCTTTACTAATACTTCATTTACATTTCCTGTAACCCTCGTGTGGTGGGAACGTTAGGTGACTTCATATAACTTTTACTTTGGATTATCTAGTATCTAAATAACTAGTAGAACACTGTAGAAAACAGGAACCCACAAACACCTTAAGATATTCTTAACACTAAGCACCACTTAGTCCTGAAAACGTTATACTGGCTGTACTCATAGTCCAGTAGCCAGAAGTCTATGCCCTTCGATAATTCACAAGTTTTTTATTTTCGCTGAGTGGATGAGTATAGTGATTTCAATGCTATGTACAAAAATGCTAACAGTTTAGAGTTATGCAATAGGTATTAAGTAGGTATTTCCTATTATTTCGTGTTGTAACTATGTTAGAAAATTTAAATTTAAATACTATACTGGTTCTTTGTAAGTACTATCTAAAGCATATATTAGTGAAAATGCTAACACGTGGGTACTGTGGAACAATGGAAATCTGAAAATGTCAAGTAACTCATTCAATAAAAAATTTAAGTTTCTCAAATTATTTCTTATATACTTAAAGGGATTAGTTATACCTTACAACAAAAGTTCTAACAACTAAGTACTATGGCTGCACAAGTAATTGTATTTTTACTTTGCGATTAGCGAAATATTGAATTTAAGTTTATAAATTTGCGCCTACATATTCGTAATAATAAACTCTGCTACCATACAAAAGTTTCAACAAATGCATATTATGGCTTTTGTTTAAATTGCAAATAACTATTTTCGCTAACGAGCCGCGTAGCTACGGCGCGTGCGATCGCTACTGAGTAACATAACTCCCCCGCCCGCCCGCCCGCTCCGATCGGGGATGTACGTACCTAACGCCGCGCCGCTTCATACTGACCGCTCTTGTTTAATGTTCTCCCTGGCGCTTATAGTCCAGTAGCCAGAAGTCTATGCCCTTCGATAATTCACAAGTTTGTTTTTTTCGCTGAGTGGATAAGGTTAGTGATTTCAATGCTATGTACAAAAATGCTAACAGTTTAGAGTTATGCAATAGGTATTAAGTAGGTATTTCCTATTATTTCGTGTAATAACAATATTAGAAAATTTAAATTTAAATACTATACTGGTTCTTTGTAAGTACTATCTAAAGCATATATTAGTGAAAATGCTAATAGATAGGTACTGTGGAACAATGGAAATCTGAAAATGTCCCGTAACTCATTCAATAAAAAATTTAAGTTTTTCAAATCATTTATTATATACTTATAGGGATTAGTTAAACCTTACAACAAAAGTTCTAACAACTAAGTAATATGGCTGCACAAGTAATTGTATTTTTACTTTGCGATTAGCGAAATATTGAATTTAAATTTATAAATTTGCGCCTACATATTCGTAATAATAAACTCTGCTACCATACAAAAGTTTCAACAAATACATATTATGGCTTTTGTTTAAATTGCAAATTTTCACTAACGAGCCGCGTAGGTACGGCGCGTGCGGTCGCTACTGAGTAGCAACACTCCCCCGCCCGCCCGCCCGCTCCGATCGGGGATGTACCTAACGCCGCTGGCTCTGCTACCATACAAAAGTTTCAACATATAACATGCTATGCCTTTTGTTTAATAAATAAAATACAATTTGGATATTGGGGCGCGGTGTAGGTACGCGGCAATTCGTGCAGCACGGGCCACGGCGTAAACGTACCTTTTGAATGAGGCGCGAAATCATTTCATTACTGTCACATCTCACAAATCACTAGGTAGGTACTTACTCTGTTCCAGTAGGAAGGTAAGTAGGTACTTAAGTTTGATGTTTTATTGCACAATCTGCAAGTAGATTTATTTATTATCATTTTTAGAAATATACTTTATTGTACACCAGAAAATAATGATAATGATGATATTGTTATTTTATATTATGAAATTAAAGTTATTTTATATGATGATATATTATGAAAACCTTGAAATATCGGTACACTTTGTTGCACTTCTTTCGGCTCATAATAATAATATTTTTTACACTAACAACTAGTTGATAAATAAAGACAGTGGAAGTATGTCCAACATACGCGACGTTTGTGCGCCGTCTTTACATAGTATAAAACAAAGTCGCTACCGCTGTAAGCTTAGATCTTTAAAACTGCGGAACGGATTTTAATGCAATTTCCAGCAATAGACAGAGCGATGAAAGAGGAAGGTTCATATGTATAGTACATGCATAAATTATAGTAGAGAAATGCCGAGAAATTCGAAGATTTGTAATGTGATGTCGTAACAAACATATTTTTATGCGCTTACAGCGCTTACATTGCAAATAGATCAAATTAATGTACAACGGAATTGTATATTTTAAAAAGATCGATAAAAAAGTCGGCGATGGTATATGTTTATCTCCTAAGGATAACCCACAGTAACCATTTTTATCTTTAGCATATTACAAAAAAAAATATGGATTATTATTTGTTTTGTATCAATATCCGGAATCCATCTTGAGTCAAGCACCTGTCTTTCAGCCTGTTGTCAGCGTTTCCTTTGCCTCTCCGCTGGTGGCGCCCTCTGTAATTACCGTTGGTACTAAGTATTTTAAGCGCGCATCAGGTGATGGCCCAATTTACCGTCATTATAGCGTCGTTTTTCGCGCCGTTCATTTGTTAGCGTTATTTAAACTTCGCGAAAAAAGTTCTACCTGTTTAATTCATTTAAAAGTTTGGTAAAACTATTCAGTTTTAGATTCGTGACATTTTTTACCTCTCCGTTGTTATTATGGAAAATTCTAATAATAATTTAGAGTCAGAAAGTGTTAATGGTGGCTCATTATCACGTAAACGAGTTCGTTCTTCGACACCAAGTGGTAGTGATTCTTCTACGAGTAGTGGACCTAGCTCTGAGAAACGCAGAGCGAGAAGGGACTCGGAATTGCAGCGTTTTAGGTGTGATGACTGTTATGCCGTTAGGTTTTCGGATGCACAAAAGAAATATTCAGCTACCCCCGGTTCGGATATTTTAAAAGAAGATTCACGCTCATATTTATTAGAACGATCTTTTGCCGGATTAACAAATGCTTTACTTCTCAAAGACGAATTGTATAAAACATTACAATTACTGGTGGATTGGTCAAACGAGTCTAAAGAAACGTTGACACCCATCACGTTATTCGAAAAATCGGAGACATTATTTTCGAAAGAATCCGCTTATAGTAAGGTTACAGATGACTTGTTACAAATAGTGTGCGGTCGTAGAGCCGATTTAATAAATATACGTCGAGAGGCTATGTTGCGCCAGATATCCGAAGGCTTTCATCGCGAAGTATTACATAAAATTCCTCCTAGTACAGAATCACTTTTTAATGACGAGGCAGTTCAAACCTACCTTCAAAAAATTGGGGGGGGGTGGATAAACTAACTGTTTCAACAAAATCAGTACCTCAAACTTACTCAAAGAATAATTTTTATCCAAATTAAAAACCGTCGACTAGTAAGCAAGCAGATGATAGATTTTTTCGTCGAGATAACTTCAATAAAAGACAAAAACATGGCTCACACGCTGCACAACAAAACAAAAACCGAGCAAGCAACCATCGAGCCAAACCTAAGGGAATGAAATCGCAGGCTTTCACTAAAAACAAGCGTCGCGAATGACTGTCGGAAATTTTAAGGCGGTTGTCTGAAGCAATTTCAGTATGTTTGGAGCAATCTAGGTGCACCAGACAAAATAAGTCGGCTGTTAAACGGTGCACGCATATACTTCATACTGAAACCGCCGCTAATATTTCCAAGTCCCACGGTTCTGAAATGTTAAGAACCAAAATATCTACCAATATGACCATACAGATTTGAACCTTGTTAGATTCAGGTATACTAGAACCTGCAGAACGGACGCCCAGTTACCTTTCCACGTTCTTTCTGGTACCGAAGTCAGATCAGATCTTCCGTCCTATCTTCAATCTGAAGCAACTGAACCAGTTCGTAGTAGCCAAACCATTTCAACTATTCAGTAACTTCCGTGTTCCAAATTTATTGCAACAACAAGATTGGATGGCCAAACTAGATCTGAGCCAAGCATATTTTCACGTAGCCATCGCACAGCAGCATCGCAGGTTCCTGAGATTAAATTATCATCAAGATGCACATCAGCATCAGCTACTTCAAATGAATTGTTTGCCGTTCGGCCTTTCATCGGCACCCAGAACGTTTGCTTCGATAACCAATTGAGTGGCAGAATTCCTGAGGAGTCACAACATCAGGTGCGTCGTATACTTGGACGATTTCCTTCTAGTAAACCAGTCAAAATCGCAGTTGGAAGACGACATCGCATTCACGATAAAGATTCTACATAAACTGGGCTGGACAATCAACTTCGAAAAGTCTGTACTGGCTCCGACACAATGCCTCGAGTTTCTCGGCATAACATGGGACATAAAATGCAACGCAAAGTCCCTGTCGGAGCCGAAGTGCCTATCGCTACGCAATGCACTTTACCAACAGCCCCAGAGAAGCAAGTGGTCCCTCAGACAGTACCAAACTCTAATGGGGAGACTCAACTTTGCAACGTTCGTGACTCCGAGAGGTCGCCTTCACTGTCGCACTCTGCAATATTACAGTCGACACCTGTCGGTGAAACATCCGTACCACTCAACCAGCTCGATCAGAGATGGAGTGGTGGTGTCAAGCTATAGGAAAGTCGATGCAGATCCACTTGAGCTCGGTGACACACCTATTGACTATAGACGCATCAGACATCGGATGGGGGGCACAAATCAGCGATACAAACATTGTGGGAACCTGGACGAATTCACAAAGGACATGGCATGCCAACAAAAAATAGATGTTTGCTGTGTAAGCAGCTATACGTTCAATTAAATACAGCAGATACGTTGTGGATTTCATGTAGATCAAAATTGCCCTTCACAGCATAAATCATTAAAACGAATTTCTTAGAAGATATCAGAGATTTAAAAAGCGGAGGCAGAGCGGCTGGTGGGGCGGTACGAAGTTCGCCGGATCAGCTAGTATGTATGATTATAAAATGAAACGCGCGAGCGCGAGCCGTCTCGTATTCATGTTTGTTGCCGCTCCTTTTAGCTAGCCCCGGCTAAGGCCCGGACTCCACTGAAGCGGAGCGGAGCGGAGACGTGCAGGAGTCGTCCACACTCACAGACGAGGCGAGTGAAGCGATGAGGATTTCAACCATTGCGATTGGTCGCCTAGCTCCGCTTCAGTGGAATCCGGGCCTAACGCACAGCGCGCGGCGCGCGTTTCGGTTTGGCAACGTCGCGTAGCACCAGAAGTAGATACATTTTAGCGAAATACCGCTATTACTAACGCTATTTAAATACCGGTAAATCAGTTGCTATAACGATATTTTTAACGTTAAATATTTAACGTAACGGAACGAAATGTTTGGGTAGTTTTACTGGTATTTTTTTGGTAACGGAACCCATTCACACTAAGATTAGACATTGAAATAAATCTTTTTACAGTCCGTTCAACCGATTTTGACTTCTATTGCGTTGGTGGCATGACAAATGGCAGCTGCAGTAAACAGTTGGTATTATAATCACGTTTTTGCTTTTAATGGCATCCTTATGCCTACGGAATAAAAGTAAAAATCGGTTGAACGGACTGTAAAAAGTTTTGTTTAAATGTCTAATCTTATTGTAAATGGAGTATAGCTCCTTTGGGTGCATTTGTGACTAATTTACAGTTGCACTTTCTAGTATGGCGGCCATCACTCTGTTGTTAGTATCTACTGCTCTCTCATTTTAAAAGTTAACCATGCTCAATGCAGTATAAACATTACGATGCATCGAAGTAAACATCATCTCAACACACAGAAAGATTAAAAACAATAATCAAACGCGCTGTGACGTGCATTAAATTAGTAAGCGCCAGGGAGAAAATTAAACATGAGCGGTCAGTATCCCCGATCGGAGCGGGCGGGCGGGGGAGTGTTGCTACTCAGTAGCGACCGCACGCGCCGTAGCTACGCGGCTCGTTAGTGAAAATAGTTATTTGCAATTTAAACAAAAGCCATAATATGCATTTGTTGAAACTTTTGTATGGTAGCAGAGTTTATTATTACGAATATGTAGGTGCAAATTTATAAATTTAAATTCAATATTTCGCTAATCGCAAAGTAAAAAAACAATTACTTGTGCAGCCATATTACTTAGTTGTTAGAACTTTTGTTGTAAGGTATAACTAATCCCTATAAGTATATAATAAATGATTTGAAAAACTTAAATTTTTTATTGAATGAGTTACGGGACATTTTCAGATTTCCATTGTTCCACAGTACCTATCTATTAGCATTTTCACTAATATATGCTTTAGATAGTACTTACAAAGAACCAGTATAGTGTTTAAATTTAAATTTTCTAATATTGTTATTACACGAAATAATAGGAAATACCTACTTAATACCTATTGCATAACTCTAAACTGTTAGCATTTTTGTACATAGCATTGAAATCACTAAACTTATCCACTCAGCGAAAATAAAAAACTTGTGAATTATCGAAGGTTTTGTGGAAAAATTATTGTATCCCTACTGGACTATCATGATATCTTGCTAATGGATCAGGCGAGGCAATGGTTTAAAAATATCCATCTAATCCAAGAGTCGATTTAGTTTCATTTCGGATCTGTGTTCAACTCCCAGTAAGACCTAACAGGAAATGGGATGTGCCGCCCTGTTATGACTACCCTACATTTGCTAATAACGTTGCATTGTGGTTCGACGAAAGAGCGTTTTGAATTAACACAAACTGACATGAATAATGTTTATTTATTAACATGTTCTACGTTAAACATGTTGATTTCGAGAATGGTTAATCGATTTTGCACGTTGGATCTTAATCTGTACATACATGACTTTTTAACATTGAAAACGAATTTTGAATACCGGTATATTGAATAATAAAAATGCTCTTGTGTGGGATTAAAATCGTAAGTTCTTCCGATTGGCATACTTAAATAATTAAAAAAAAAACTCATTCGCTGTCAATAAAATAGAAAGATATATAAAGTTGTAAGTTACTAGGATATATTATGTTAACACCAGATACACATTAATGTAGACATACTATCAAACTATTTGAGGAAACTGAGCTTAAGTGCTCCAAAAAAGACCATTACTTAGCGGAAGCTTTGTTGTGTGAATCTTTGGCTGTGTTGACGGCTCTGAATGGCGAGGTGGATGGTATTTATTCAGCATTAGAAAGCATCCACTCTCCGTTGATGCGTCACTGACATATCCGTTAATGCTTTTTCCATTTCCCCGTCACCCCCTCCCCACACCCTCTCACGTTTCGTATAATAGTTTTACCGAAAGCTACGTATGATTTCAGCATGACATGTTGAAATTGAGTTCCTTAATAAAACTGAACTTTATTTAAATTTTCATTTTTGCATCATTTAACACCTGGTAATACTCGAGCCGTAATACCTAACGAAAGTGAAAAGTAGTTGTTGTGTGGCAAAGCAATCAAAACTGTAATTCGCAAAAAGAGACAAAGGGAATCAAGGGCGAGGGGTGTACCTCCCTAGTTGCATAGCCCTCCAGTGGTCCAGTGGTTGCCCGCTGCCCTTTTGATTGCGCATTATTCGCGTGTTTATACAGTTAGATCGCTTTCTAGATTGTTGCTATTGTGATAGCGTTTTTTGTTGGCGCGGTTTTGAAGGGGGTTTTAATTAAAAATGTTTGTAGAGAGAGCCTCAATGGTTTCCTTCGTTTGTGGTTGTTTATGTATAATTAGACGTATTGTACTATTATTGTGTTTTATCGTTTACACAAGAAGTCATTAAAATTGTATTTCCGAGATGTTTCGCAAACGAGTACTAAGGAAACGTTTATGATTGGCTTAAGCTCCAATAAATTTAAAGAAAGAGTTTTAAGCTGGTCTGCTCCTAATTGTATAATGGACTCTTTTAAGTACTTATTTTAAAATGTATTTTCTGAAAGTTCCAAATTCCAAGTCTTGTTGCGAATTATTGTATAAAAGTTGCTTAATCCAAAAATTGAGGAGGGCCCGCCTATCTCGTCCGGCCCACCCACGACGTCGTCCATTCATCTCCCCAGCGCATTTATACATTACTCTCGGCTCAAGTATCCGATTATATAACACGCAAAATTTCAATTACAACTTGTAATTAGTTTTTCGAGAGTTTTTCTTTCAGGAAGGGGGATGTGGAGGCGCGTGCGAGTGAGACACCTACAGCTCTGCATCTCTGTCTCGCGCGGTGCACTGTAACACTTAGAGTAATGTCCATGCCACTTATTTGATTATTTTTATGCAATCTGTGCAGGAAAATGAAGGATTTATTTCCCACATGCGTTCGCTGTTAATTAATTTTACAGTCTGAAATGTTTTGTACCCTGTTCATTAACTGTTTTAGCTTTTTCATATTAGGTTTGTGATTCGTTAAAAAGTGCGAACAATTTAAATTGATTAGACACAGCTTTGGTTAACAATGAACTTCAAATGCATTATTATTAAGTTAACAAGTCTAGCTAAGCTATTGCCTATTAAAAATTTTAAACATCTGAAAATTCTTTTCCCAATTCATTTACATTAAAAAGATATTTCAAAATATTTGTAAAATAAACATTTAAGTCAGCAAAATAGTCTTACTTAAAACCAAAGTGCAGCATAAGTAACGAAAACAAAGTGAAGTTGTTTTCACGAAGTAAGTTGCACAACAGAAAGCGTTGACGTCGTACAGAAATGACCCTTTTCGTGGATTGGCAGCCTCGTCGCTGGCCGCTAATGCACGGAAGCCGGGCCATGCGAATTAATGGCAAGAATAATGGCGATCCCATTATGGATTGCCGCCAACATACTTTAGCCATGAAAAGAACCGAAAGTTACATTTGCGATACTCTGAATACTGAGCGCTCTTGGACGGCCCCCCTCCCCGCCCCGAGCCACCCCCGGGGTGGCACAAAGATTGAAGTGGAGTGGTATTAATAAACCCAGATATTGTTTGGATTATTGTACAAATTAAATAAATGTTCCTTATTGCTTGATGTACTTAAACAATACTTTAGCATTTGGGTTACTCAGTATCTTTTTATTATAGTTGTTATAATAAAGAACAGAGCTATAAGGAACTGAATTCACTGCAGCCTATTGTCGTTTATGGCTATGTCAATTTATGGGTACATAGCTATTTATTACTAGATTGCTATTAGTTTGACAGTTTCGTCTCTATCTTCATCATTGTTCTTTTGTCACCGTCTTTCATGTGAAAGTTTTAGAACGGAAAAGTCTTTTAAAACTGCTTTCAAGGAAATTAAAGCATTAATGGTCGTTATATTTAAGAGCTATTGTAGTGCGATGTGAATAGAGTGACAACAAGAGGCGAGGAGGCGACGTGAACGTGGCGACGGCTACGAGAAGTACGGGATGTACCCGTTCGCATTAGTACACAGCATTAGTCCACAGCTCGTAGCTATCTCGTAGCAGTTCCGTAGCAGTTCCGTAAGAGCATCGTAGCCGCGTCGTAGCTGCGTCGTAGCAACGCGTTCTCACCCCGCGCGTCGTCTCGTCGTCGGTCTCGTGGCCGCGTCGGCCCGCACCTTGAAGGCCACACCGCGCGCCACGGTGCCAGTAATTGGCAATTTGTTCGATCCTTAGATCTGACATAATGACGCGAGTTCGTTTATTTAAATGATTCGACGGAAACTTCTTGCGCCTCACAATACACTTGTACCTAGTTGTTTCTTAAATAAATCAAGAGTTAATGGCCCATTCACGACTCGCGTACGAAGGTTGAAAGTCTTTAGTTGTTGCTTGTTAATTTTTTAAATTGATTTTACTTCAAAGTGGTTTTTGAGGCCGGGACGTTTTAATTAATAGTCGGGCGGATATTGAGTGATCTTAAAAAGAGTAAAATAAACATCATTCTCAATTTACTCCGCAAGTGCACCAATTAATTGGTTGCTGGAACATTCTGCTTGCACATATGTATTATTGATCGATCGTACACATCACACCGTGTAAAAGCAATGCATCCATAAATAGAATCAATTTATCAAGTGTCGACTCGTGTTTCTTTATATGTTTTAGATATCAATGTGCTAAGTGCACGTTCCTGGCACTTTTTGCCGGTACGCTAAGTGACATTTACCTAGACTCCAGAGCTAAAAACACGTCGTATTTGTAGTTTTAAATATCTAAGTCTACTTATGATTAAACGAGTAAATAAATAATCCATTAAATACTCTTCAAGCAATGTAGTTAACATAGAGGCAGCATTTATAAAGCATGGAAGACTCCAACATCATGTTCTTAATTAGTCTGACATTTTCAGAATGAAATCTAATCTTTTATGGATTACCTTTAAACCTAGTTTGTTGTAAAATGTCATTCCTATTAGTTAGGATAATAAATACTACCCGATACAGAATCTGTCTGTTAGCTTGCATAATTACTGTGTTTTATATTTACGAAGTCTCATAATGAGTTCGCTAATGTTTAGTTAATTATATGAGGGCAAGCAACGTTGACTGCATGAACTTTATAATAATCCATCGGTCGGCTTAATGACCAGCCGTGGCGCGGCGTTTTCGTTAATTAAACGCAAACAAAGACGGCTGACTTCACTTAGTTATGATCAAACACATTAGCGGGGATTTGCTTGCACTTATAGCTATTTCCTAAAACCAGATCTTGCTTAAATTCATTATTTTTGTAATGTATTTACTCATATGGGACCTAGTTTTAATCCATTATGTGGAGTTCACAAAGCTTTTTCTCGTATCATACCTACTTCTAGTGACCCAAATCGTTGTACGGCATGTGTAAATACGGAAGCTAAGTAAATTCTCGTTCATCAGCACATTATGAGAACAGTTTGTTCATCGCCGGCGACGTCGCAGGGTGCACCGCTCCGTAAAAGTCGATTTCGATGGTCATTAGTCTTCAGTGCGCGGACTAATTAATACAACGTTTTGGTAAAGCTTCGGGATAAGATTCCTTACGGCGTCGACGAGAAAAATCCAAAATTTAATTAAAAAAGTTTAAGTGAGTTTTCACGGGCGAGCGTTCGCAAGCGACTCTCAATAATTTAGGCAAATTCTATTCTTTCTGCAACCAAATTCTTTTGGGAATGCCTATGAACTGTAATTAACCTTTTAGTCCCAACCGATACGCGGCTTTGTGACGTTTATCGTAATTGAAATAAATATCCTTAATGAAAAAAGTCAGGAGACGAAATAATGATAATTATGATGCCGGCTTACACAGCGATAACATTGGAATTAAGGCTGTATAAACTTTTGCAAAATGCGTCCATGAAGATACTAAAAATATTCTTCAATAAAGCATACGTGTAATAAAGTATGATAATCCTCTTAAATGTAAAAATAATCGTGTGTGACAACGACACGAGCACGGCGTCAGTCATTACTGCGCCTGCGCAGACGACGACGTCCGTGAATACTCGGAACCCGCACACATTTTTGTGAGCTCATTAAAATTACATTACAGCTCTTATTTAAACAACTAAACGACACTCGTTAATGCGTCTCGTCGTTGAGAATTTTATGGACAATCCCACCCCGAACAAACACTAAAACATTAAGCTTGTTATACCCTCGATTAATTGTTACGGAGAAAGTTTGTATGAAATTAATGAATGCCAAAATATTTTATTGCCCATTAATGGACCCATAATATTTTATAAAGCATTTATTCTGGTAATCTTAAATGATGCACTAACTGGGGCACACACAGAAATGATTTATCTAGGTAAATTGTTTTTGCGTCAATAGGTGAGCATGAAGGGTATGATAAGTTGTACAGACGAGTGATTAAGCCCATATGCAGACCATGGATAAAAAACTAGTTGTACAATCTACACACTTGTCTCTTTCGTCGACTGTACGTCATCTAAAACGTTATTTTTAGCTTTTTTACCTGTATCAAAATACATGATTGCAACAGTTTATTAATAAATTCATCAAGACATCTTAGGGCACCTGTCCCACCTTCGACGAGGAAACGACTAGCTATAAACGATTTTCTCGCTCAAGAAACGTACAAAGGATTGTAGGTCCCGTGTAAGTTAAAGAGATACATAGGTACTTAGGTATATTAATAGCCAACTCGTTTTTTGTTGCTAGCTCCAGTCGCTTCTCGATCGCGTGCGGTGGGATAGTTGCCTAAGGCTAATACAGCTAGTATAGTTACAGAGTGGTGTCAGTGTAGAGCTTCCATTGTTTTTATGTAGATACCTACCTATAGAATTTCGAATTATATATTCGGAATTCTAATTGTGCAAGGCATTTTCTTCCTTTTGATATTTTACCTTTTTATACTTTTTGTTTATGCTTTTTCTACCTTATGGTTTTTACTTTTGAGTAACATATATTAAACTTTGTTTTTACTACCAAGAACCAGCGCCTTTTATTCGGTAGTTAATACTAATATTGAATATAAAATTGATATTGATCAAACTTAATGAAGGTATGATTGAGTTGACTAAGTTCCAATGTAATCGAGTTATTTTAGTTATTATATTTATTTTGGCTCGTCAAGTAAAGAATATTAATGTTACGACATTATAACACCATGCCATTAACAGCTCAGTCTACTTCTGCCAATCGTTAACCAGAATTGGTAAAGTACTTAATAGTATTTATCATTTGAATAATATAAACTATGTTTGTTATGGAAGGTATAATATTTTGGGTAGATCTGAGAGTGGCGGTAGGCAGGCTGAAGGCCAAAAATACCGCCCCAGGGCCCGACGGCTTGCCGGGTAAAGCCTGGGCCCTGGCCTCGACGGCTCTCGGACCCCGACTGGAGGCGCTCTTAAGCGCATGTATGGAGAGGGGCCAGTTTCCACTCCGTTGGAAGACGGGGAAGCTGGTCCTCATTCGGAAGCCAGGGCGCCCTGCGGACTCTCCGTCCGCATTCCGGCCCATCGTGCTGCTCGACGAGGTGGGCAAGCTCTTTGAAAGAGTGATTGCGGGCCGCCTCGTCGGGCACCTGGTGAGGACGGGGCCGGATCTTGCGGATAGCCAGTTTGGCTTCCGCAAGGGGCGCTCTACGGTGGACGCCATCATGCGCGTGAGAGCCCTCACGACGGGGGACGCGGTGTCTCGGGGTGGGGTGGTCGTGGCGGTGTCTTTAGACATCGCTAACGCGTTTAACACCCTGCCCTGGAGCTGCATTAGGGAGGCACTCCGGTATCACCGAGTGCCGACCTACCTCCGTCGAGTAGTCGGGGCGTATTTGACGGACAGAGCCGTCATCTACCCCGGTCGCGATGGGGAATGGAACCGGCGAGAGATGTCGTGCGGTGTCCCGCAGGGATCGGTCTTGGGGCCGCTCCTGTGGGACATCGGTTACGACTGGGTGCTGCGGGCAGACCTCCCTGATGGCGTCAGCGTAGTTTGCTACGCTGACGACACGCTGGTCCTGGCGCAGGGGAGGTCGCATCAGGCGGCGGCCGACGTAATGACACGCGGGGTTGCGATAGTCGTGGAGAGGATCCGGCAGTTGGGTCTCGAGGTGGCTCTGCACAAGTCCGAAGCCATGACATTTCATGGGCTTCGGAACGGGCCACCATCGGGATCCCAACTTACGGTAGGAGGGGTTCACATCGGCGTCGAGACGACGATGAAATACCTGGGTCTCGTCCTCGACAGCCGGTGGAACTTCGTGGAGCACTTCCGACGTTTGGCCCCCAAACTGGAACGGGCTGGGGCCGCTTTCAAGCGGCTCCTGCCCAACCTGAGGGGGCCAAACGCCTCCTGCCGGAGGCTTTACGCGGGGGTCGTGCGGTCCATGGCCGTGTATGGCGCCCCGGTGTGGGCGCGTTCACTGCGGCTTCGAGCCGCCCACTACTTGAACGCGCCCCAAAAGGTGGTAGCCATACGGCTGATACGGGGGTACCGCACGATCTCGCGCGAGGCGGCAAGCCTCCTTGCCGGACTGCCGCCATGGGATCTGGAGGCGATAGTCCTCGCGCGCCTCTTTGAGTGGCGCGCGGAGGCACTACGCCGGGGGGAAAACCCGCTTCCGCGGCAAATTGCTGCGGAGCGGACGGACCTCCGGCGCGATCTCATGGCGGCATGGAAAGCGCGACTGTCGCAACCCAGCGCAGGGCACGCCGCGATAGCGGCGGTAAGGCCCCTCTTTGAGGAGTGGCTAGAGAGGCGTCACGGCGCCCTCACCTACCGCCTGACGCAGGTCCTCACCGGACACGGATGTTTCGGGAGGTTCCTGCACATAATCAGGCGGGAGGAAACGCCCGGGTGTCACCACTGCGAGGATCGCCCAGAGGACACGGTGGTGCACACGGTGGAGGTCTGTCCCGCTTGGGCAGAGCACCGCCGTGTCCTCGTAGAGGCGATCGGCAGCGGCGGCGACCTCTCGCGCCCGGCCCTGGTCCAAGCCATGGTCCGGGGCGAGAGGGAGTGGGAGGCAGTCACCTCCTTCTGCGAAGCAGTCATGCTAGCGAAGGAGGTGGCGGGATGGGAGAGGGAGAGAGCCGAGAGGGCCGCTCGTCCCAGCCGCCGCGGTAGACGCTCCGGGCGTCGGGAGCCGCGTGACGACTCCCGGCCACCGTAGGCGCGGGCCTGCGGACGGCGAGTAATGGGTAGCTCGCCGTCCGATCAGGACCAGGCCCGTGCCGGACGGCGCGTATGTGTTCCACGCGCGCCTCAAAGAGATGTCAGCAGACATGGAGGGGCCCGTTAGGGCCGAAGCCTGCCGGGGCAGCGGGATTGTCCGAAAGGGTTACCGCTGCCCCGGAACATAAAGGGCTAAGGAAGGAACACGGATGGGTTTTAGTCAGTAAGAGTCTGACACTCCCTTCCGCTCCACCCAGAGCGGGAGGGGTCATTGGATGATTTCCCATCCTTAAAAAAAAAAAAAAAAGGTATAATATTTTGGACTGACATTAATAAGTAGCCATCACTGTCCGCCACTCAATAAAAACTTTACCAAAGCAATTATTGTACATTTATGTCTAGAATACATAATAAGACTTGGTAATAATCGGTTCAGTTCAAGTTCCGACAAAGATAATTAAAATGGCGTGTCCACACGTTTCTACGGAAAACATCTAAAGTCGTTTTTTGTTTGACAGCATAATATATTTTTAAACGAATTTAAAAAGATGTGTGTTTCTGTGTAAAGGCCTCTGGCCAATTAGCACAGTGTAGCACCCTCGGAGTACCTGTGGAGTGCCCAAACACCTCGGCACTGCGCATGAGAATTGTTTTAAGTGCTTTTCACGAACGGGGCTGTAATATTTGATCGGCAATCAACTTAAAAGCTTTTGTAATATAATAATGTACACTGACTTTTTGTAAGGTCTGCGTGTGGGTGTTCATGTAATATTTGTAGTGATTATTGACTCATTGAAATTGGGAAATTATTCGTCGAAGTTAAGCGCTTCCTGATGACTTTCTGTCATCTTTTCCTGCTCATTTACTTACCTACCATGCTACACTGATGTCATAAAATGTTCATTTAAAACATTAGGATTTTGTTATGATTTGGTTGATGCCAATTATTTAATTATATTAGTTTATACCTAACCTAATGCAGGTACCTTTTTCAGTGAAAGACTTTTACCTAAATGGAAAATTATATAATACAGTCCGTTCACAGATATTATACCTCTGATAATGCATTACTGTCAAAATCAGTGATCAGTGATCTTTATTGTCGCAATAAAGGTACGGTATTGTCGCAATGCATACGTATCAAACCGGAAAGGGATCGGCACTGTATCAACTCGAGCCGTTCTTTGTATGAAACTCCCTACTGCAACGCACACTAATCGGAATCGTAACGTAATCGCCTCGCCTCGGGACAAGCTCACGAACCGCGGTGCGGTGCGTTACGGCTCGTCGTCCCCGCGCTTACGTCTCTCCCGCACCCGAGCTTACGGCTCTTCGCGCGTCCACCCTTGCCCCTCTCACCCCTCCGGCCTGCCTGCTGCACAATCAACAAGCGGTCGGCGAGCCGTAAGCGCAGCGTTGCCTAGCCGTAGCCGAGTCGACGTACCGGAGCTGCTGATCCGCTTTGGTTACGTGCTTAACGTAGGTTGAAGCCTGTTTGACGGCGAGGAGGTGAAAGGCGATACGGTGTCGATCCCTTTCCGATTTGATACGTGTGCTATGACCTTTAGGTTGCTATTGGGTTGCTGCCTTTGCCAAGTCTGTCAAAATAACCATGATCTTTATTTTTGTTGCTATAAGGTTGCTATTGGATTGCTGCTGTCAGAGGTAAAATAACTGTGAACGGACTTTACCTATGTATGAAACTCGTAAAGAGAGTAGTTACAATCATGGACTTATTAGTCCATGGGTACAATAGATTAAAAAACCACGGTTTCACTTGTCACACACCACCACTGATCTCTATTAAACAAGTGTAGCATGCCAAAGAGGATTTAACACTCTTCAACCAAATCATAACCAAATAGCTAAATGTAAAGAAAAGAGTATATTTAGACATGGAGTGGGAGATAAATAAAAAGTAAATATCCGGGATGATGCAGTTTAATTATTAACGAGACACTGCTGCAGGAAGTTAATGAAACAAAAACGGTAATCATTAAATAAATATATTTATTTACACGTTAACGGCAAAAGAAATAATATTCTGTCGATGTTTATGAAGTTGAAAATATTTTTAAATCGGTTTTATGGTAGGTAAGTATTTAGTATTAAAAATTTCATGAAACATTTTACATTAGACAATAGTAGGTACTAAGTAACGACAGTTCAATTTTTTACATAAATACATATTTTATCGTAGAAATCTTTATTTTACATTAGGTATTCTATCTTAGATAATTTTTGCATTTATCTACATAGAGGTTCCAACTTCTTTTATTATTAAACAAAATAAAAATTTAGCATAATCATCTGTATTTCAAGATTGTTACAATTTAATGCGCGAACAACTTTCACTGAAGCTCTGTGGCGGAAAGAAAAACATACCACCTTATTGATAAACGTCGCACGCTGAACAACTGCCTGCTGCCTGCCCTATAGCACAGACCGTAAGCTAACCTCCCAAGAGTAAGTGATTCTTATTACAAACAATCACCTACATACGTAGCTACAGACAGCGTTTATTAGTAAGATGGGTGTTTACAAAAATGTTAAACAGTTAAACGTTTATATTATACAGAGGTACCTAACTAACCATTGCACCACTTCAGAGTACCAAATATATCACTATTAATCTACAATCTTAGCTCATCTGTGTAGACTATTATTTAGAAAACCCTTCTACGGAAACTTATCTTTGGTAAAAAATAACATTAACATACGTAACCAATCAAAAGTAAATAAAAGTAAGAAATTACGATCAATAAAACTTCATACCTTGTATGATAACAATATTTATGTTTAGTACATGTACATACATACATACAATCCATAACAATGAGATCGATTTTATCAATTAATATTTTAGTGTCTGGACCTGAATCGTTGTATCACGATAAAGAGTACAATCGATAAACAATCTGTTCGTTTCGAACCGAGGGTAAACCTACCCGGTACTTCGAACGGAATATATTACCGATAATACTAAGTAAAATTTAAAATAATGTATTCAAATAAAGACCTAAGGTTGTGGGCACGTAATGAGCATTTTATCCATTGTCTTATTTATTAGTACGGGGCGTGTCTAAATTGACTAAGCGCAAGATGTGGTACAGAAGGTACAACAAAGTAGAAGCGAGAGCGCGCGCCCTACCCACGCGACGCTGCTATCTTAACATGTAAACAAGTGCTCAAATCGTATACATAATGGAAATATCGTGTTCTAACAACGTTATCGCGACTCATCCCGGACACTTTGTAAAGTGGCCACATATCCACGACTCGCGGCCGCCCGCGCCCGTCTAGCCTAATGTACTCTCGCGTACCGCTCGCACTAATATATTCCCGACATCTCCGTGCAGATCTGCACTTAGACGGCTTACAACGTGGAATACCTGGCCACCTCACACTGTTATTAATATATTACCTTAATATCAAGTACCTACAATTCGATATTTCATAACAGATTTCAGGTTCGCAAGACTTCATTATGAACTAAATATAAAAATAAAGCATTACAAACTAGTCTATTTTCTATGTAAGGTAGTTTTGTAGGGTGATGGCTAGTTTGTATGTGGGGTGAAGAAACGGAACGTCACATCTATAGTGTCTATAACTGCGTCGTTAGAAAGACGTTCATCGATACCGAGGTGCTCGCCCAACGTCAGGGGCTAGCGGCAGCCTGCGCGCCTCGCCAACACTCAATGAGGTTTTACCTTTAAACAACAGAAATAAATTAATATTTTGAACCATAACGCTCAAACAAGTACAGCATAAAGGCATATGCAGGAGCATACAGGCGTGACGCGCGACGCGAATCGCATGCGACTCAAAGGCACCGCTCGCGATTCGCGTCGCATGTCGCGCCTGTTTGAAGGAGCCTTAACTCTCATGGACCATTCCAGTTAAGTTAATTCTAAATAGATAGGTACATCGAGTTTTCAACAGCTGTGAAGTTGTATTGGCATCTCATTCAACCCTTTTACTCTATGTTAGGATTAACAAGATGGTCTAAGCATCAAGTGTAAGGAGAATATAAACCACAACCGCGACGACTAAAAAAAAACCACATTTTTGCACAAGCTTTCCCCGCATCAGACATCATCTGTCCTTTTCTAACAAGCTTATTGGCCAGTTAGAGCTAGAGCAAATAAGTATAAAGAAAACAAAAACCACGAACCGAGGCGAGATGTCGGCGCTGCACCGTCGGTCATCGTGCGGCGTCGCACACGTCGGGGTCGGGCGGGCTGCCGTAGCCGCTGGATGCGTCATCGGCGCCCGCGCAGCCGCCGCCGTCCTTGTCCACCATCGCGCCACCGGCGGCTGCCCCACCGCCACAGCCGGCCACCCCGGCCACGTAACCACCACTTGTTGGTGACTGCACACAATATTCAACATGTCAGAGAAGAAACTTAATTCTAAACGAAAAAAAAAGTGGCGGTTTCAGGAGGTCTTCCAGCTGTGGACGATGACAAACTACCTTAAGACGAGTCTTAAGGTGCCACTATTCGATATATTTTCAAACAAATTTCGGGAGAGTATTACTCCATTGTTTGACAAAAGTTAAACATGATATCGTTTTGACTTATTATTGATTGTGTCTGTACGGAAACAGAATAGTAAAATAAAAAGCCATTAAAAAGTTATGAAAAAAAAAACAAAGATTCGTTTTTCTTTCTATTTGTAACGTAACTTTGGGTGTAAATAAGTAATAAATGAACTGTAAAATCTTCAAAACCAAAACCGTATCGACAAAGCTCAGTTATCGAAAAATTCAATAAACTTTATTTATAATTGATTTATGCAGTGGTTTTTTCATAAAACTCGATTTTCCAAAGCAGTTTTCGAATTTATTTACGCGCCTATCAGTTCAAAACGGTGTTTCTGTGCGTGAGAACTAAAGGTAGAGTAGAGTAGAGTAGAGTTGTGCATGTAGACTAGCGTCTAACTGCTCATCACTGATACTAGCTCTGTCAGACACGAAGCTAGGTGAGACAGCGTGCTTTTTAGCCATGACCACCAGTGAGTTCGAGCTCACGACTAGTTTACTCTTAATGAGTTCATGGAGCGTTTGATTGAGAAAAAACCACAAAAAAAGGTTCCAAAGTGGCGCATTAGATTAGATGTCATAAGTGTGCTCATAATCTATTTTATAATTCACTTACGCGTCCAACAGAAGACCATACACGCAATCAAAAAGTCGATTAGAAATGTCGCGCGGCTGAATGGGTTCCTCCACTCGCGCGACTCATAAAATGAAATAGATTCCCCCACATTCGCATTCCGACAAGCGTTCGTACGAGAAAGATTAATGATCACAAAAGAAACATAATAAAGTGGAGATAGAATCTCCCACTAACAGTGTCCTTGTGGGAGTTATTTACTCCGCCGAGTCGACTTTTTCACGTGCCCTTTATTCCGAATGGAGACGTTTGAAAAAATATATTCCTTTCGGCTATGGTAAAATGCAAACACAATTATGCTCACTACAACAAAAGGCTCTCGCCTTTTGCGGTAGAGACGAAAGCATAAAATCTCATCATTTTGTAATAAAGTGCAAAGCTGTTGCGTACATAATAACCGAATCCGTATTAAATCGATAAACGTAGGTATAATAATGTAAATGGTGTGTAGTCGCATCTTGCTTTATAATTGAGCTGGTTCGCGGCTATTAAGTTAACAATAATTTTGTAGTTAAGTGCGAGTGTTGGATCGCCAGGCTTGTGGTCCCACACTGTGCATTGGTCCACGTCAGCCTTTCAGGCGCGATGTGCAACGTGGCGCAGTCTGGCCTAGCCACGTACAGCACTGCCGGCTGGTGAGAACCGACAATACGTGCGATTTAGATAATTATACAGCACATGACACGACCGTTTCTATTTGAGAACGACAACACTTGGAATGTAAGAGCACCTACTTACGCTCACAAAGCAGCTAAATGGAACTATTGATACCAATGAATGGGGTCAATCAATAAGCAGCTGTTGTTGTAGATAAATCCGTTTATAACGAAAGCAGTCTAGACGTAGCTGAAATAGTCGTTCCATAAATATTCACCTGTAGTCCGCTTACTTGGCGGCGGATGTGGGCCAGTCCGCTGGGGTTGGCGGCCATGCTGGCGAACACCAGTCGCTCCTCGTAGTCGTACTCGCACAGGATCTTGTTGTCGCACAGGTAGAATCTGTCGCCGACGCAGAACCTGTAACAATCGATCATCTAAGGACTCTGTCAATCTATTTGTCGCTAAGTATACCTTCTGTTATTTATTTAAAGTTGGGTAGGAGGTTTTTCTTCTCTTTACTTTAAGAATCAGAATACACATTGAATGCTTTTGATTCAAATGGATAAGTACTACCCGAACTATTCCATGCAGGTAAAACTTCGTGAAATTGGTTGATCACGTATTTTAAACAACTGTTTTCTTTTGTTTTCCACTCACCTATGATTGCATTGTTGACAGGCGAAGCATTCTAAGTGGTAGACGAAGCTCTTCGCTCGCATGACCATTTCGAAGGCGGGAATGACTTTGTTGCAGGCCACACAGTTGCCTGTGGCACCGAATAACCTGTTAAAAATAACAAGACTATAAACATAAAATACTTACGACTTATAAATACCGAAAGCACTTTACATTAAAGTATTTTAAGCGTAAAAATGTGATGTCACTATAAATTGTTTAAGATCAGTTACCTAAGGTAGTCTCTTTTGCAGAGCATGAGGTCTGCTTTGTAGTACAGTTTGGAGCCAACCTCTCCTAGACGGCAGTCGCAGCAGCCGCACTTGAGGCAGTCCTCGTGCCAAAACCTCTCCATGGCTTTGAGGAGGAACCTTTCTGTGATCACCTTTCCGCACTGCGCGCACAGTCGCGCGCCCCCCGTGCTGCCGGTAACCGTGCTGTTGACGGTAAGCCCGTACTTGTTGTCATCCTGTTGACCTGTTAACAAAGCACCAACCATCTTAATCATTTGACGTGCAACACGGAAAGCCAATTACGAGTGGTATACTTATGCAGGTATGCATATTAGATAGAAAAAGAAAAATAAATGGTTTGATTTAATGATTCGCTACATCGCTGGTACATGCCAGTAATTGTTCGTAATACGCGTCGTTATGGCATTAAGCTAGGCTCGATTGTTTTCTACTGTGTAATTGCGTCAATTAATTCGAGCAAAGGCGCGCCGCGTGACATGCAGTCGTTGCTCGCTGACGTCATTAAGATGCGCATACGCATTTTTCTCACACATAATAAAACTGCAACATTGAAACATGCGGACTCATTATGAGCATTAACAGCACCCAATAAAACTTTATGAAGCATTCGCGCCATAAAAGGCTATACTACAATTCTTATTTCCTTTTTAACAAATAAATTGTTACGTGAACATATTTTGAACGACTGTATTGCATTTTATAATCAATATCGAATACGTTGGTATAAATAAATGAAGCTTTGGACATTTAGCAAACAATCAGTTCCAATTTATGGCATACGGTCCACATAATAATAGTGCGTACGTCAAACCAATCAAGGATCCAATTGAAGGGGTAACTAGGTGGACATAACTCATCGCAATCGATCACTTGCGCATCGCCGCCGCCGCCGCCGCCGCCGCCGATACGTCTCGTTTATTGAAGCCGACGTCGCGACAATAAACTTAATTGGGGTATATTAATGACAGCTCTTTACTAATAAAATAATAAAGATGACGTGTGGCCTTCAGGCGTCGCTATTCACAATTAGCGGTGCTGTATGACGCCGCAAGGGGTAAACTCGTATAAAACCCAAGTCGCCCAGAGGGGATCGCGATGTATGTTATTACGATATATTGGCCTAGCTCATTACTACGCTTCAAAAATAATTACGTAGGTACCTAATTTCCGAAAATCTTAACTTTCTCAGAAAAGTTCACTTTTCTATTAAATTACCTTATGGTAAAAATGTCTAGGTAGGCTAATAATATCGTTTCCACTAACTCAACTCAGACGCGTTCAAGCGAAACGTTAAAAGCTAATCAATTCATTGTTGTTTCCCTTAATATTCTCAGAACGAGTATGTACAACCGTGGTAAGTTTTCTTCACGATAAAAACATTTACCATGTAATGTCGGTCTTACCCCGTTTTACCTGGAGCAATTCAAAAATCTCAGTATTTTTCTTCGGAATGCTGCATACAGGCGACAGGCAGGCGTGCGGTTACTGGCGTGTTTTGACCATTTCAGGTTGTATGCATGTTGTTATTGCCGTAATTACGAGCACTGCACATCGTTCTAATAGCCACATCGATTTTATCCATTTGCTTTGTAAATGGACATGTCTGCTTCATTTTTTGCCTCGGTAATTATATCTCAATTATTGTGAGTGTTTCAAAAGTTACATCAAGGTATCGTTTTTTACGCGATGTAATCTTCAATAGAAGCCTTCAATCGAATGGTTTGTGACCTGTGTGTCCCGACCCTACTTACTCCCTGTCCACTCAACTCTGCCACTATCAAGAAACAATAAAAGGCACGTTAATAACATGGACTGTACATAAATATCCGATGGTGGGAAGGCGTTTCGTATTATTTTCGTTTTATTACCTTCGGCTCGAGAATTTGATAGAGACTTGGCTGCCGCACTAGCCCGGCAGTATAATTTCGCCGACGCAGCCGGTTGGCCGCCGCCAACGTATTAAGGCGCCGAAATTAAAAGAAACCCGGAAATGGATGAAAAGTAATTTATTTTAGCGCGAGTAGGGTCACAATGGTGGTGCACAAGTTGATACTAACATTTTTGGTCCTAGGAGTCCGGAATAGTTAGTAAATGGAGCGTTAGGGATGCTTCTTTTTCCTCCAACTTTTTTACAAGTTTGGGGTAAATAATAAAGCACAGTTATCTGCTATTTCCAGTCAAGATGTACGCCTAACACTTATTTGACAAAGCTTAATTTAAAGTGATATCTTTACAACTGCTCTTGCGGAGCCCATCGCCCGAACATCTCCACTGTTGGCGATTACAATGCGCGCAGGAGAATACTGTTCCCTCCGACCTCCGCAGTTGGAGCGAGCCCCTCTGACATACTCCCCTGCCTCCGGTAACACAATATTAATTTTCTAATTTCACCGCGAAATTACATCTAACCATGGGATCTAATTGGAATCCGTAATGGACTTTCGTTCAGAAAATCCTTTCTTAGCGACGGAACTCATTTCCGTTTGTTTTGGAAGCGCGAGTAGAATGCGAGAGTTAGTTATTACCTGTTTGTACTTCACATGAATTTCTCTTTTCTAGTTATTAGGTGTCACTACACTATACGTATGTATTGCCAACTAAAAAAAAAACAGGAATATAACTTCAAACTTGGGTTCTTTATTGGTCAGATCGAGCTCTATTATTGGAGAATAAAACTCGCTTCAATTTACAGTTCGTTAAATTGGGAGACTAATGATTCTGTGAATCGATAATGGAATGATACTTTCTTTAAAACCTTATTTATACAGTTGGAATTTAATCAAACGCAAATGAAAAACTTTTCAGTCTGCAGACAAGCTGGTTTCCGTCGAACACACACATGCAAGTTCATAAATATGTGATTTACCACCACATTTTCAAAATACTTGTTCTTTATTGATGCTCCATAAACCACATAAATTCCTTGGATTTAATTAATGCCAAGCTATTATTGTAATTAGTAAGAATCACGAGCACTCCGCGTACATTCCGTGTAATTTACAATCGTTCATTAAATTTTGCAATTAGTTGCCATCCCTATAATATGCTAACGTTACATGCCTACATTGACTATGCATCATTCGTGGAACAAGATTTCTACAAGGTTTTGTGGTAAATGATTGGAATATATATCTATCTACTTCGATTTACCCCAATAAAGTGGTTCCTGCATGAAATCATAAATGTTGGAAACGCAATTTAATAGCTTATTGCAACAGTTAGCAGCAGTTAGATAGGCAATAGTATATATTATGCCCACTATTGCCCACCATAAAGGTTTGCTTCCTACATAATGCCAGGAAATAACTCATCGAAATAGTACGCAATCAACATTTTGGAATATATTTCGTGAACTTATTAGCATGTTGACATTGTAGAAGAGTGCGCGCTCGCTTTGTTAACTACTCGCTACTACAATAAGATGCCAAATTGCATCGTTACGACAACTACGTAAGATGTGTTCTGTATTCGCTGATACTTTTGAAAAATGTTATGCAAGAAATTGCTTTAAGGCTGATGCACTTCTGGCTATGTGCTCTCATGAGCTTTTTAAGAGACAAATCAAGCAATATACTGTTATTTATAGGCAGCGTTAGCAACAGTACAGCAGTTCTTCAGTTTTCTCAGAAACCGTAATTACGAATAAACAAACTGAGCACTGAGCGTATGTTTGCTAATGAGTGCACGACTCACGACCACTTCCTTTCAGCAGACCTTGGCAACGTTCCGGAAAACGAAAGGATGACGAAGAACGATACAAAGACTAAAATTAATTACCATAATCTATTCTGCGGATAAACTAAACATACATATTTAATTAAATTTCCATTTAACGCAAACGCAATTGCTATAGCAGAAACCGCTTATTCAATTTAATTACGAAAACAAATATATAATCATATGGTATAATCTAAAGTACGATACTAATGGATTTGTATAATGATTGTGGTTGCAGCTATTCTAAATGGTCGTACATTTTATTTAGTTTTAGTCGCCGGTCACTCATTAAACAATGGAGTTAATTGCGTTGTTGCGATATCCATTATGCGGGCTGTAATTAGATTTAACCAAATGCGGGTTTTGCATTAATAGCGATTAAAATGTAAAAAATTACGAGCAGGATGTTCGCCCTGAATAACGTTACACACGTTACTACATGCAGACGATAGCGTCTATTGCGTTGGACAAAGACAAATCTGTCCATCAGAAATGCATGTTTTTGTAGTTTAAATTGTTAGATTCGCCCTACCGCGCCAATAGATAGTCGCGTTTCTGTTTCGTTTTGAAACCTCTGACACACAATGACGCAGTTCTAGACTTGATTGTCATGGAAACGCTAAATAATGTGTGACCTCACACTTCTGAGTATGAACACTTTTTCGCGCGACTAAATACATTATCATCATCATCATCGGTCTAGCTTTTCCCAACTTTGTTGGAGTCGGCTTCCAGTCTAACCGGATGCAGCTGAATACCAGTATTTTACATAGAGCGACAGCCTTCGCGTGACTAAGTAGGTAGGTACGGTGGGAGCAAATCTAGAAATTTAAATCTGTGCTTTTTTTGCAATTTAACTTTTATTTGGATTCATCAGTTCAGTCATTCATTGTCTGCAGAGTTAGGCTACGATACATATTCCTTTGCTTAAAGTCTATTTTCAAAAGTACCATTTACCGCGCATTGATTTCGGATTCAAGTCCAGAATTTCTGATCTGATTTCTAGAAGTTGTCGTAAAAGACTAAGGTGTAAATTAAGCATAATTTACTCCTAAGGGCGCATTCGACCAAACTTTTATACCTAGAATAAGTCTTATCCTGAGAATAATTATTGAATTTTTGACAGTTAGTCCATACTGGAACTGTCAGTCGTCAATTTTATTACAAGATTAAAAGTTATCTGACTTTGGTAAAATCAGCCCTTAGTCATATTTATAGTTTTTCAATTTCAGGCTCCATCCATTAATCACATGTAAGTAAACATGCGAAATAAAAAAGGTCTTGATTAAATTCGAACTAGATATGAAATTATCACATCTAGTGCCAAAGCAAATTACAAAACAAAATATTATGCCAATTTCCAAACAAGCAATATATTTACCCCTTACTAATAAACGTAGTTATTCTATTATGTCAGATGAATAGTTACACACTTATTTCTCTCTTTCAGTCGTCAGTAATTTGACTTTCGAAAGAAGAAGACAAAGCGTTGTGTAACTATACAGACGCTATACAATGTTTCTTAGTAGGGGGTTAATGTCCTGGAGCTTATTATAATCTTAATCGTAATCGAACCCGTTAAGGTAATTAGAAGAGATGTTCCTTGTAAATCTCACAAGTTGTCCGTAAAGCGACGAATAACGAGGTGCAGAGGTGAAGGTGCAGACGCCTTATTAAAAATACGACTGACCTATGGCAACGGGACGCACCCTGCAACAAGCCCCACTCTCCCTATTGCCACCATCGTTAACATTTCCGTTATTAAAAAAGTACGAGACTTTGTCATTACAGAAGTTAGTTTTTTTTTAATTAAAATTATGAAATTGATATTGCTTTTACGCCGGTGCTCGCTTCCCAGCTCAACCTTGTGAAAGTTTAAATTAATTTTTGAATTAAGCCTAATGGCAGTGGTAAACGATTTCTAAGGAAAGAGTTTTCAGCAATTAAAATTTCAATTATTTGATGGCAGAAAACCGTATCTTAATTGCTTTTCATTACTGGTATAAAAAGCGATCGGCTTAGCAATTTGTGAAGATTAATCAGCCTCAAGTTGAACAGGAAATTGTTGTCTAAACAAATAGATTTAATTATAGAAACGAATGATTATGGGCGTGTATATTTCCATTATTGGTAGATGCAGCAGACCACAAAGAGCGCGTAGTTGTTATCTAACACAAAAACTGAGCGGTTGCGCATGAAGAAATGTGTTTTCTTTTATAATCATTTCCTTTCTTGTTAATACAGTCTGCTTCCTTGTTAACGTCAGTCAGATCTTCAATCTACATATTCAATTAAGAAGTAGATGTTTGTCAGGGGCTTGTGGCTAAGTAATAACAGCCGCACGGGTCGATCGATCAGGTTAAGCTACGCTTGCCGCAGTTGGTATGTGGATGGGTGACCATCTTTACATACCAAGACCCCTCAGTGTCTCGGAAAGCACGTTAAGCCGTTGGTCCCGGCTGTCATTCGTTTATCTTTGACAGTCGTTACGGGTCGTCAGAAGCCCGAAAATCTGACAACCAGTCTTACCAAGGGGTATCGTATTACCCAGTAACTGGGTTGTGAAAGTCAGATAGGTAGTCGCTCCGTATATTATACTGGTATTCAGCTGCATCCGGTTAGACTGGAAGCCGACCCCAACATAGTTGGGAAAAGGCTAGGCAGATGTATGTATGTCAGGGAAATGAAGACAGCTTGTCATACAGATAGCAATTGATTTCATCAAACCTGAAGAACGAGATTTCCAATTATTCACGTCATATCGTGAAGAGGCATTTAATTCTTACAAAATAACATACAGTTATAATAACTTCTTGTTTATATTCAGCACTCATTCGCCGCTTTTGCTACCGCTTTTAGTGTTGTAAAATTTGAGTAACAAGGTATCGATAAAGTAAGTATCGATATTATTTTAATAATTATCGCTACCGTTGCATTTCTAACAGTTGTATTATCTCCGTTACTCAATCACTCATTAAATATTAGGTAAGTATATTACCTACCTAATAACTCACAGCGTTCATCGATAAGATGATTGGACATACATCTTCTTGCATGAAGATTTTGCACAAAATTTTACAGTAGTACCTAAATTAAGTTTAGTTTTATTAGTTGGAGAGGATAATTTATGATCTACTGTTTCTAGTTCTACGAGTACTTATTTCGCTTATGTGCTGTGTAAACTTTGCGTTTTAGAATTTAAATTGAACGCTTAAACCTTTAGAATAAATTATAAAAACAAATATGTGTGGACCAAAATTAAGTTTATTGTGCACATCACTAGATGATATATCGTGTCCCAAAACGACAATCAAACGTATACAAAGTCGAGACAATCTACGTCATAAATTATTTTCTCAGAGAAAGGCTCCGGGCGAAACTTAAGCCTGACATAAGTGGGCAATAAACTTCAGCCAATTTGGAGATTCGCATCTGGAGGCTCTTATTAAAGCCCGAAAGTTAGTCCTTTTCATCCATCACTCGTAATACGTGTGTGAGTTATTGTATGAAAAATTGAAGAATAAATTGAGTCGCTGCAGCAGCGGCGAGACATAAATCCCAACTGAGCCCTCAATATTGTTTTAAAGGGGAAGTGGCCATAAATTTTATCAGGGCCGCCCAGAGAAGCCGCGGGCGCCGGGCCGTTGCCGCCACGCCACGCTGCCGCGCCGCCGCCGCCTCGCACCCGCACTGTCTCCGCAATTTTCCGCCGGTGCCCGCGCTGCATTTGATGCTCATGTGAATATGTTTTGTTATTTCTGAAGAAATTGAAATCTTCCTCATGGATAACTACGTTATCGTGAAATATGGGGTAATAACCACGTGTGCTAAATTGTCCAATGCGGCAGTCTCCGGCACTGGCGTTAGTAAATCGATGGGCCGTGACATGTTTACACTATTTAATATTAGGTACATTTAATCCCAAGGATTAAAAAGAACTTTGTGTTTACCTACACTCTTGGATGATATTGAATTGATAAGTTTCTCAAGAATCCACCTAATAAACCTAGAGCCTTTTATTGTCTTACTACAACTTAAATTCGGATTCCGGACAAAGGTAAGCATTGTTTCCAAAGACCTAGGACTCAAGAATTTTAAAACACGATGATGAAAAATAAATTAAATTATGCCTTCAAACATGTTTGCTAACAATAATTTGTCATAAGAGCTATGATCGTTATAATGATGTCAATGTGTTTCAGTCTGTGCGACTTCCTGTCAAATAAACTAGGTATGTTCCATCTGGCTGGCGGATTTCGTTTAATGTTGTCATACCAAAAAATCTTTACCATTTTATATCAGCCATCAGCCGTTCAAGAACACACAGACTACAATCAGCAATACTGTGGAAAAACATACTCCGTACAAGTTTGTGGGGCACAATAAAAAATCGCTTATTTTTATCAATACGATCTGGGTGTCGGACATTTCGCATAAATGTGATATTGCAATATCGTTCGTCCCCTTTTTAATATCGCGACGGTCGGTACTGGGCGGTTTATGGCACAACCCTTCCCGCGTTTTATTCGCGACCTGTTTGTCCTAATATTATGAAAAAATTTACGTCGGCAAAACGAAAACGTCTCTGCTTATATTTTTTGTTCCTTGATTTACTTTTTGCGAACTAGTTCTGTTTAAACGTAAGTAGGTATAACTACATTCTGCCTTAAATATTCATAACGTGTATTCAATGTTTACAAGACCGATAACAGCTCGTAAACACTGGTCTTTATATTAAAAAACATAAGTATTGTATGTAAATAAATAGGTAGGTATATATACTTTAAGACTACTACGCTATTAAAGTTTGCGTTGTATTAACAAATGGGTGCTTCACATAAACATGACAGGTTATCATGCCTGCATCGGTCGCAAATTGCATTAAAATAGGGTTTAATTACAGAAGACAGCTCAGCTCTTGACCTTTCGGGTGCAGGTTTACCTTTAAGGTGAATGAAGAAAATATGTTGTACATTTAAATGATATAATTCTGCAACATTAAGGTAATTTTTTTATCGCCCACATACTTACATTTAAGGATCTCACACGCAGATTTTTCGAAACCTAATTTTATTTGTAGAGTGTGAAATGTGTAAGCAAAAGTGTGTACTCACTGTTGGCACTATCGGGCTTATGCATGGCCGGAGGATCTCGAATCATGGCGCGGTCGTCAGTCGCGCATCACACAAAGATACTGGTGTCCTGAAACAATGGCAAATAACTGTCAAATATCATATCATCCGTTATTTAAAACGATCTTCTGTGTCGTGACTGTTAGAGCAGACCTTGTTAAATAAAACCCGAGTATTGTTAGTATTTACAAATGATTACAGACATAAAATGTAGCTTATCTATGTCTGGAATCAGCTAGTGCAGGATAAAATTATTGTGTTAATGATGTTTAATTGATACACAACCACTTATTACAAGCTATGCTGTTGTTTGCAGTTCACGGTTTAGAGTATTTTCTAGTTTCCTGTTTGAAGTCATGTGCTTATGACCTAGACCTAATGTTGCTCCGGTCTAGGTACACTATGCTAATAATTTACAGATTGATTTATGTTTAAATTATATACCTATGTCTTTACATTTTCTCGCCAGAACCAAAATAATCTATGACCTCAACATTTAAATCGCTACCTAAGTCCAAAATCAAATTCTCCAAGTCAGTTTTCAGCACTTGTCCAAATTGTACGTATGCATCTACATCGATTTTGTATGCAAAATATGTCCATATTTACAAAGAATTCCACCCAGAGCTGGAAGGAAGGTAATACGCTGAGAGCGAGCCCCAGCAGCACGCGTCTAGCTACGAAACCTCATTAGAATTAACGATATCCTCTCCTTACGTCCACTCCGCGAGACCTTATTACTCCGACAAACTGCCGTCAAACGGTACCAACCAGGCAACAAGGACCCCACATGAACTGTACTCTATAAACTACACACTAAGGTCCCCTTTCCAATAACTGAACACAACTGGAGCTTCACATAATCATTTTCTGTCTTAGAAATACGCTGTAGAGTCCAATTTCAAATGTAACATGAATAACAAACGCACTATCTGGTGGTATTATTCCGTGAAGGTTGAGACGTCCAAGCAAAGCTGTAAATTGAAACTTGGGGAGGCACTAATATCTCTTGCGGCTTGTCTCATGTGCATATTGGATGTCATCAATTTTCTAACGCCATAAATGGTAACTTTTGCAAAATGACTTGGATTGACAAAATTGGTCACAATATTTATCGGAGAAAGACTCGACCAATCTCATTCTTACTTTAGCACCTCACTACTATAGCATGCAGAGGAACTGATGAAAGATGACATTTAAAGTAGTAATAAAATTAAACTATTGTCATATAAATCTTCAACATTAAAAGACAAACACTCAGGAGGGCTGATGTGTATTTCATGTTTGGTGCAATGACTACAAAGCGGCCACCGAAAGAGAATCATCTCGTAAATAAACTAATTGGACTAGGAACGCGCTCAAAACGCGACAAATGTCGGAAGACCCTTCTTTATCATCTGGGCCACTGGTCGCAATGAAGCGATCCATCTTTGGCATACTCTGTAACGATTTATAGGCGCAACTAACGAGTATCTTCGGTATATTTAATAGACAATACTGATCTATCGAATATACATAGAGTACAAATACAACACTCGATTTTTGTCATGGTATGGGATTTTAACGCCAATATCTCCTGCCAGTAGATCTCTTCACAGTTTTCTCGGTAAAAACCAAACCATGAGAAAGTAAAGAGTGTTAGCTGGGTCAAGTGCCTTGTGCCGAGTGGGTGCTTACGTCCGGATGCAGGTAGCATGTATGTATGTATCGAACAAATTGTCATTAATTGTGGTGACACCTGTTATTTGGTGAATGCTTGGCATTCGGCATGTCCATGCCCCATCGGTTATTCATATGCACCATTAATTGATACCTGCCAACCATTGAAGTTACTATGCAAGTCATTGAGTATGTATCTTTAACATCAAAGGCGTATCTGTTTATGAGGTCTGGCAGTCAAAGTGATAATCGATAACAGAGCACTAAGCCAGTGTTATAAAATATTAAAACATTGAAAATCATCAGTCAAAAATAACATGATGTACGTACTACAAATATAAAATAAAACACAATATGCTATCAAACTTGAGTGGAATGAAAAAATTTTATAACCGCATCGAAATTCCCATCAGCACCTGTTACAAAGGCGGCTATCAAATTACCCGCGACATATCCGCGGAACGCGCTGGAGCGAGTACGCCTCCATCCATAAATACGGTATTCGTTATGCATTTCTCATATTCATGAATCCGTTTTATTGGCCCCAATAAAATATGAACATCTCAGAATGGATATGAGAGAGCGGGCAAATCTAATATGGATTGCTGTGCGCCGGATTCGTTCCGATCGGCGGCGGGTGGGGACGGACAGCTGCGCCGCTCTCGGGCCACACCAATCAGTAATGCTGCCGGTTATCTTTTTAACAATACCTCGAGTTGAAGCCCTTCTATATTACATCGCAAACAATCGCATCTTGTCGACTTACGTGACAACAATCACACAAAGAGTGTGGCGTCCCCGCGGTAATCTGTCGCTACTTGTAGTGTGAGACTGACAAACGATCCCCGCGGCAGCGCCCAACACATAATGCGAATTTACAGGACTTTGCCCCACTAAACCACCTGAAGAAAAGGGCAGTACTCCGTCGACGTGTCAAAAATTCAACAGAGTGCCGGGATAAGTGGAATGGATGACGGGCGTCGCAGTACCGGATAAAATATTCTACGTCAAATCGTACGTCACTGGCTCTCGACTTGTTCTCGCCGAGAGTGCTTGGCGGAAGTCGATTATTTATTCGCTTTTACGTCAGCTATAATACGGCTCTTTTGTGCTCTTTCCGATTTATATGCGCCCATCGAAGTGTTTTATAATTCGAGAGAAAGCTACACCACGCCGTGTATCTGCTAATTTTATTCGGTCGTTTGTCTGACAAGCTATAAGCGGATGTTAAAAAAATAATACGTTACAAATTGTGTTAATTACCGATGCTTTGAACAGTAGGTATCCTTAATAACATTATCACAAAACATTTGCCATTAAAGACAAAAGTATCAATTAATTCGCTAACACTGGTAGGGAAGCTAGAGCACCCCTCTAGCTTCCCTACCAGTGTTAGCGAAGGAAAAAGCCCATTTCTGCACTCTGATAAGGAATGGTGACTAGTAGTTGACTAAAAACAGGTAGGTCCATTATGATTATGTTATCAACACGATCAATTAAGCAGCATTACGTTAAAATTCACCCCAGCCATCAATTACATGGCAGCCGGCCGGCGCGTCGTCGAACACTTCGTGAGACGAAACATGGACCTACCCACCGTTTTACTTTCAGTCAGGAATAATAGTCTCGTATAGCTTTACAAATACTGTAGCCTGGAAGAAAAAAATTAAGGAATTAAAATCATTTTGACACTTTAGCATCAACGTAATCTGTTGGACATTCCCTTCCGACTCCGCTGATCGAATTCATTATTCACCGGAGGAGAGCAATTAAAGCTCCACTAATCAATCTCAAACTTCAGACTGAGCTGAACTCTAATCAAGAAAACTCCTATTCTGTGAAAGCTTTTCGAACAAAATTTAACTTAATTAAAAATGTAAATTAAATTCCTAGTCGCTTCCACAAGCATGACGTCGCCGGGCCGCCGCCGCGCGCCCCGCACACAGCGCTCGGGGCTTTTGATTGCAGCTAAAAGGTTTGGGATTAGTGCGCGAAAGAGCTTTCAGTGCATTTGTAGAGCTTTTAAGTGGGAAGCTTTCGCTTAAGACACTTACATACAATGTAAATTTTATGTAGATAGCTACCTTGTGAGTGTATCTTTGCAACTTTTAAAATAGTCCTTCCGCTTAATGCTCTATAAGTACAAAGTGAAATTTCGATAAACACATTGAATAGACAAAGCGGTGTTATCGCTAATTTTGTTTGTTTTAGAAGTGTGTATCTGCAGACAAACAGCGCTAAGCGAAGGGGTTGTGGGGTGTCTGGGGAGGCAGCCAGAGGGAGCGGCTCTGACCAAGGAAGTTCGGTGTCCGGAAATAAACCGCCCGTAAAATTGTCAATTCCGAGGGAGCGCCGGCGCCTGGGCCCGACAATTTTGAAGCGTGCGGTTCAACCGGCCCGCTGAGCTCCGACCCGATTCAATGTTTAAAAGGCATCTCATGTCAGCACTTTATTTTGATTTCACCACAACATTATTATTTAAGTAGGTTACAAACAGACAAATTACAACAGCCGTCTCGACTTTTCGGATCTGATTTAAAAAGATGCAAGAAACTAAAATGTGGAGTACGTACGAGTATTGCAGCTCACGCTCTACACGTCAGCAAAATGCACATTGCCATCTGGGTGTGCGCCAAAACAGTCACTGTTATTCAGTACTTAGCTGTACGATACAGTAAATTACACAACATTGTTTCACAGTCATTAATTCAGCGATTTCGCGATTAAAATTTAATTACATCCAACTGTCGGTATACAGAGCCATCAGATACAGCGTAGATTGAAAAATGGTTAAAAGCGTTAGAAGCGATGTAAAAGAAAATTGGGCGAGATATATCACGAGTAGCACACGCAGATAACACACGCATAACCCATCCAATCACAAGGAGCAGCGAGCAGAAAGCTTATTATCGAGAAGCGGCGTTGCGTCACCCGGGTAATGAGCAGATCGAGACGCGGTCCTGGTGGGCCGGGCCGGCGGCACACGGACGGCACGGACGCGGCACCGGCCAGCGGACCGGGCCGGCCTGCACACGTGCACCCATCCGACGTACTTTCAACCCTCGCGCTTTTTGAACTGAGATCATCGCGACGCTCATCCGTGAAATTGATTCTCGAGAAAAGGAAAGACTAAAAGATAAATAAAAAGGAAATAGGAAAACACAAGCTAAGATTTGGCGTGAAATTGTTTTTCAGCACCCGGCCGCCCGCGCCGCCGACGCGGCTACGGCGGCGCGGCGCGGCGGCCCGGCTCGGGAATTTCCCAATTACTGGGTGTGAATGTATCTACTTGATTACGTAATGGATACTTTAAAGACCCAACTTGGAACGTTCAAGTGTTCTATAATACTTAAACGTTCCAATTATTGCACCAACTTGTTAAGTGTACAATGCTCTTCAGACTATCCTAAAACTAATTTGTAATGTAACCATTTAAATAAACATGCTTCGTTTGATTAAGATATTTGTTCTTCATTTGAGTTGACTCTACTTATAGAAGTAATAACATAACCTAACATCTAGCTTTTGACAGCGCTGCCTGTTAGCGCTATACTTAAGTTAGTTATAGCTTATACTTATAGGTATAAGCTATAACTATCTAACGGATCGGTCGAATTGGGATCTTAAAACACTGTGACATCTCATCCACTACGTGATCCATTTGCCGAAGTAAGAAGCAATCTCATTCAATACCCGGCCGCCCCCACCCCTTCCCCCGCGCTAGGGTTGCTAACAATGCGATACTTTGTGCACGCCCGCGCCCGCGCCCGTATCACGGAACGCAATAAAACTTTACATTCCTCTTTAACTACTTTCCTGTAGTTATCAGCGTGTGATACAAAATGGGGCATAAATACAGAATTGTTTGTTGTTTGAATTTGTTCTAGCCAACTTAATATAGGGTGGCTGAAAGTAATTCCATCAACTTAAAGATATTACCCACACTGTTTGTGTTATATCCACATAATTGTCTAAATATCGATCTGTAATGCAAATTAAGACTTTCTTATTGACCCAGTTTGGATTATTTGCTAAACAAAGTCAAAGAAAACCCGCTACGAAAACTTTTTCAATAATTTTCAGAATATTCGGAATAATACACAATATCATTCTCCGAAACGACGAGCGTCGTCAACCCTAACATAGTAGCGAGTATCGTTTTCCCCGATTGTATTAGATTCAGCTGCCCTTTTCATCTACATGTCGTTCTCTCTTTACCTCTCAAGAGGGTCGCGCGACTAGTGGATGTGCCGCGGACAGACGGGCGTTTCTTACAAACTGTGCCACCCTTCTTATTTGCTTTACTTTACGGCAATATTAATTTTCAGGAAGCTTTGTTAAATTGACCTTCTTTAACGACTAGTCAATGATTTCATGTTATTCATAAACAATTTAATTGGTTAAATAATTTTTCTTTTGTATCCATTTGATATTAGCCTACTTAGTTCAAATAAAAACAAATATTCCTGCCAATTTTATTGCAAATCATTTGCCTGTATTACAATTCGATCAAGAATCGCGTTTATACGGCCATAGCTGTCGCCTGGCCGTGATGGAATTTAGATCACTATCGGGAGGTCACCATCGGCGCACAAAAAACTATTTTCGCATCTAAAAACTCATCTATATTTTGTCGAAAAACTATGAATATGATTATCCACACCATTCCAAAGGCTATCATCCAATAAACCTGGTAGGTACCAAAGGTATCAAATCTTTTTCGTCCGTAGTGAAATTGAATATTTATCCGGGTAGTATCTCTATTCCGGAACAATTTTTATGTAGGGGGAATACAATCTCAAGATATTTGGGAGGGCCACTCCACGCGGATATTGGCAAATACCTTGCCTACATTACCTTTATTGCCTCGCGACGTTGCGTGCCCGATTTGATCGTATCTACGATTATTTGCGTATTATTCAATGTTTCTAAATGTTATTCGAGTTCAACTCTAATTCGTTATTCATGAAGTCGATAACAAAGAGTAAGGTTTTAATGCAATATTCATCATTGTTTGTAATGCACTGTTTACGTTTATTGTCCCTTATTTACCTCGTATAAAGTCTAATTAAAAATTGAAAATACTTGCATGAAAAGAATACATTTTCCAGACATTAATTTCCATAAGTAGGTATAACCCACGTTAATGTAAGTACTTTTATTCACAGTATAACGTCGTCCGTGACATTTTCTGCTATGTTATATCGTTAAAGTTAACAATCATTATTGTTGATTAGTAATTAGGTATGTAATTAAAACGTGAAAGGTTCGTTTTGTTGCGACATTTACAGGGCGTGCTTTTCTATTTTTAATAAAATGTTGGACGGTACAATAATAATGCGACGTCTCGTCTAAGTCATTCAAGAACCGTCAATTAGTAGAAGTAGGTTTATAGAGGTGTATCAAATCGAACCTCCTTTAATCTGCCGACGATGCGGGCGAGGCGCGAAACCGCCGGTTGAAATGTAATTTGCGCAAATTAAGCCAGACAGTCTGCATAATTTAGCACATAAAACTCGCCGCCATAAGCCGTATAGGTGCTCTTAACTCTTATAATTGAGTGGACCGGACGTAATGGTGTGTTTCACGCCATCAATTCACCCATGAGCTCATGGCACACAACTTGTATAAATGTCGGCAAATTTAATATTTGGGTCGCATATTTATGTACTCTCTGTCCGGCTTATTAGTCGATTCGCCAGAAACGGGCGAATTTTTTGAATTTTATGAACTCGTTCGAGTCGCCTGTAGAAAAATAAAGTGACGATTCGCACTTTTCACAATCGACTAATAAGCCCTCTGTCCTTTGTGAATCCAATATTCAATCTAGTTTATGACATTATTCTAAAATATGTTTTATGAAACGAATGTCATCATCATCTGCCTAGCTCTTTCCCAACTATGTTGGGTACGGAGGCGTCATGGTATGTGAAGATGGTCACCCATCCACGGACCAACCGCGGCAAGCGTAACTTAACCTAATCGATCGACCCGTGCGGCTGTTATTACTTAGCCACAAGCATAGTATCATAATTAAAATTAATTGGATAAGTTCCTAGAAATTATTTCACGAACATGTTTGGTAGATTCTATATTGTAGGTATTGTAAAGGCAAACTTGATTATTCACTCATGTAATTATTTTAAATGACTCAGACATTAAGAAGTCATTCAATCAAGTAAGTAATGAAATTAAGTCTGTTATAATGATAACATTTTAAAAGGGCAGTTCTTAATTAATATTATCCACTTGTACCTACCCTTTCTTTTTTTAAGTAAAAGGATATCAACAGAACTTGCTTATTTGCTGGCTGTCAATTTTGATTACGTGCCTTCAGGTAATTATACTTAATTGCCTTCTAGGTTACCATGTTCAATTTACTGAAATACCAAATAAAAAAAAGAAACTCGTGTACCAAGATGCAACGGCCCTAACTCTATCCATTTGAACACTTAACAAGAGCTAAGTAACAAGTAGACGGAACACGTATAGTTTAGCGCATAGATCGCTTGCGGTACAGTTCCCCCACATAATTGTCATTGTAACACGCCGCTGTAGATTCAGCGATAATGTAGCTAATTAACGCGCAGACGAGCGCGGCTGATTGTGGCGCTGTAGCGCTGTACGTTGACTTAAGCTGCAATAACTTAGCTCGAGTACAGTAAATAAGTGTTCGTGATCGTCGTCCACTAGGTATTTTAATGAGATTTAATAGCGGCGGTCTGTCAGCCGCTAGCCGCCCGCCAGCGGCTCCGCAACCGGCGCACAAGCAACGCTGTCGGCTTTTAAGGCCTTAATTGGTTCCTTACATGTTTAATCCGCTTAATGGTTGTTTTGTCGGACAACAAACAATAACAAAATCCGGTTTCTACGCCGATAATTCTGATTGATGTGAAACTTTATACACTTGTCACTATAAGACATTCTTGTCATTAGGCAAATAGGCTATTATACGGAAACGGGAGACTGACATTTTACCTTCACAAGGCATTGAGCGATGCGAAGCGGTTTTATTTACATCGCGGAATACCTACATTATGCCTCCACCGAAACCTCTGAAATAACTGAATAATTTAATGGCTTCATTAGAAGGGCGGCGTTGGATGCTAATCGTTATTTATAGACAATAAATTGTTATATTCATAGTGGCCGGAGCGGAAGGCGCATAAATTCGACGAGCGAGTGTCGGGTTGACACCTGTGATTGCATTTACAATGCTAATTCACGGCACAATATCACGTCATCTGCCGCCACGCTTCACGTTTTCACAATCGCGGCCGCTGACAACGCACGCCGCACCACGGCATCGGCACGCCGCGCCACGCCGCCCGCCATGCCGCCGCACCCAAATAGTCAACTAATGTCACCACGACATTTTACTATCCGCAACTTTTTTGCAATACCCAAGTTAATTACATTGTTGGCGCAGCACCAAGCGCGGGCAAATAGTCCACAACGACGCCCAACGACATAATATCCGATATTGACACAACCCGTGGAAATGATTGATGATTTAAATTCATTATTAAAAAGATAAAACGGGGAGAGGGTCGTTACACGTCGAGATAAGCCGGCGGATAAGCGGCCACAATCCATTATCGAGCAGTTAATTGATAATTACTTTCTTCCATTACGCCGAACGAAAAACGTGGTGATTAACTCAGAATCGCTTTAACGAGCACAATGGGTCGACGTTCAATTAAAAACCCTTGTCGAATGTCGACGGCTTCGCAGAAAAGAGGAATCGACGCTGACTCAATCTCGTATACATGGAATAAGGAATTACTCGCGTGCGGAAAGTTTTTAATTAAATATTCACCAGTTTTGTAATTAAGACGCGATTCAATTGAGCACAATGGAGTTTCGTGCGGCGCTTTCCAAAGAAATCGGAGACAGCTTTAACGTTTCCATTTAATGCTTGCTTACCAACATAATACATATACTCACATATATGAATATTTTACTTAATTAAGGTCTTCATTATTAACAAATTAAGTTTTTTATTTTCCTTCGCCGACTTTATGTCTTATTTCGTCAAAACTTAAAAGCTATGAATTCATTACTGTCTAATTAATGATTGTTTTAGAAGTTCGTGTGTTCGCGAGTGTTTCCAGTATCAAATCTTGTCTCATGTGGGTGTCATGGCGGTGCAGGGACGACGCGCCCGCGCCGCCGACCCTCCCGTACGTCACATATGCCGCATTTGAGCGTAATTTAAATGCATGCATATTACTCGCGAACGACGCTCTACACAATACCTTAATTTATTATAAATAGCTTTATTACATGACCAAACTCGTCAGAGGTTTTTTAGAGGAAATTCGTGTTTTGTAACGAGCGTGTCATGCTTTTTTAGGTTCATAACAAAGGCTACTCTTACAAAAACAAGAGCTTATTTAAGTGTTTAACGGTAAGTAGGTCCTTACGGCTCTACTTTAGGTAAACTTCAATCAGACTTATAGCAAACAATTCATAATTAAACTCTAGTTGAACTTAGCAAACTTCAAACTGCCTTTAGAAATGATTGTAAATTATATTTCCTATTAAATGATCTGTGGGAACTGATAAGATATAAATTTAATAAAAGTTTCTCAAAGTAGTTCAATAAACGTCTTAGTTATCTCTGTGTAATCCCCAAACGACCCAACTGGTAATCTCCTAGACGTTTAATTTCGCCGTTTTAAATGAATCGCAGATCTCATATCCCGAAATCCTTACTACGATTGGTTCGTCCGACCGCGCGTATAAATTCTTAAGGAAAATTATCTGCAGAATTCCAATAGCTGGTTGCTGATGTCCAAAATCGTGATATATCGTGGCTCAGATCGTTTCGGAGCGCCTGTTTATGAGATATTTCATATCGTGCACAGTTCTTCGATCATTTATCATCACTGATTTTATATCAAGAACAGCTCTACTGCGGGGTTGGTATGCAAATCAAGATTTTGGCACTGCAAGGAGATTATTTAGGCTAACATCAGCCAATATCTAAACATTCGTACCAATACACCTACTTATTTATAAAAAATTACTTCAAGTAGGTAATAAGTAACAGCTAGAAAGTTACTAAGTAAATCAACAAGCCACGAAGAATTACGCGTAATTCGAACCATGAACGTCTACGAGTGTTCCTCAAAATGTCACCTCAAGCCACGAACAAGAAAATATTTCATAACCATGTGCTAATGGTTCGCATACAATGTTGTGATGTCGCTAATGAAACAATTTCGGCAAAAAGTATGAACGCGCCGCACCATCGGCTTTTGACAGTCATGTGAAAATTGCTAAAGTGCTGTCAAGAACAGCATACAAACTGCTATTAATATAAATAATTCTTTGATTGTCTAGTCCCGCGTGACTGTGGTGAGCGATACGTTGTGATGGTTCGATATAATTGCAAATGCGGTGCGTGCCGCCACGTGATCGTCCACGGTCCCAAGCCTGGCGCATGGGAGCTCACTTGCTCCATAAACAGGTTTCCGTATTTTTCAATCAGAGAGCTGTCAAAGCGTTCTGACACCCTCATCCCGTCGGCTCGCACTCGCCGAGCACCGAAATTGGTTTTCTACATTCAATCCATACAAAGTTTAATGTTATTCGTTCGCGATATCACCGGGATGCTGCCGATGTTTACCGACGCGCCAAATCATATTGGATTTGCAAACTTTTGTTTGCGGACTTTATTTCATTTCACTGTTAGTTCAGGCCGAGAGAATGTAATTTTAGATATTGTCCTCGTCTATGTTTTGAATAAGTCTCTTTTATATTTGTACTCCACAAAGTTGAAGATTTTATTAAAAATGCGCAGGTCTTTTCGATTTAGATCTGTTGAGCGCAGTTTTCTTTACAAAAAGTGCAAGTTACAAATTAACCGCTGGATATATTCACGAGAAAAGAGTAGAGCGCCAATAGAGGCGGCTAAAGGCTGGAGTGTGCCCGCAAGCGTTTATAAATTGAAGGGCTGGTACCTGCGGCTTAATACACCGCCGTTTCCGGTTCATTTCCGGGCGGCGCGCGCGGCGCCGGATATTGCTTTTAAGGTTGCGCCGCACGCCACCGCCCGCATACACACGCGCATTACACGCCACGCTACACGCTCCGCTACTCGCTACTCAGCACCTACGACCCACTCACAATCACATCAACATTTTTAATTAAATGATGACTCATGTCTCATGTTCTCTACGCCATTTTAAGGCTTCTATTTTCGGAACACCGTTTCCCCAAATTAATATCAAAAAGCTGTTCTAAGCCGCCAACAAATTGACATTAATTTAACATGTACAAAATGAACGATCAGAAGCTTTATAAGAGCTGCATTAAGAGCGTCGGCATCATTACAAATAAAAATACGAGAAACATAATCCCTGGGAGCCGCTCCGGAAATTAAATTTTCCCTTAAGCTTAAAGTTTAATTAAGCAATATCACGCGAGTGCATAGTGGCCAGTACTGTAGCGGAAAACATAGAGCAAGTGGGTTCGGATCCCACCGACAGCCGCGTCCTGAAGGATATGCGATTTGATGGACAGTCAATTTAAGAGCGATGCCGAGCCGGCAACTGTGAGCACTTTAATTTACACGTGAACCGACCGAGAGCGTACAAACACGCATATGACGAATGTAAAGAGGAAAGATAATGGTTCAATTTCACAGAGTGGTTACTGCTAAAGCTCACGTAACTTTTTAATACTACTCATTCCTATTTACGAACATAAAAAACGATTTACGTGCAATCGAAAATGTCATTCAATACCAATTTAACCTCAATGTCGCTGCAAAACGTGCAAACGAAATGCCAACTGAACGACAATGACATTTTAAACATTATCACACAATCAAAAAGTGGAAATTGTTAGAAGCTGAGCTATCCCAACTAATTGGAAATGCTGTAAGGTGCTGAACACATTTGTCCAATAACGCGGGGAATCTACAATTTTAAGAGCAAAAACATTAATCTGGTTCATATTGAGCAGCTGGCGGCGACGCAATCTCTTCCTGGCACCTTCGCGACTGAGGCGCGCCGACACATGCGCTTTATTAATTATGTTCTACTCTCACCTTTATGCTGACATGGTTATGAATATTGGATAATGTAACTGTCGCATTATTTGAAGGTTTGTTTGTTTGTTTATATGGGACCATGGAATATGATAGTATTTTTTCGTAAAGCTTTAGGAAAAATGATGCTTATGGATGTACAACTTTTTCTATACTCATCCATCAAATGACCATCTATATTTACTTACATGGCATCGGATAGAAGGTTTCAAGGAATCTATAAAAAAATCTATATTTAGTTTCAAAGCAGTAATAACTTCACGCCATAGAATCACGAGTGTCAACTGTGAAGCCAATTCCAAGAAATTCGTTCAACTATGAAGCCAATTCCAAGAAATTCGTTTAACCTGCACTAATAGCTTTCTTAGTATGACGGTTATTTAAAAATTTGTAATAAGTTATTATTTGAGTAACTTGAGTACTTTATGTAAATAATTTCTTCACCACAGCTCTCAAAACGGTGAAGGAAAACATCGTGAGGAAACCGGCATGACCTAAAATAGACATGTGACATTCACCAACCCGCACTGGGCCCGCGTGGTGGATTGTGGCCCACTCCTTCGCGGCATCTGTCTCATTAGTGGGAACATTATAGGCTGATAATAATGTTACGATTGTTAGTGCATACCGCGAAGCCAAATCCAAAGTATAAGAAACTATTTGTAAGAAAAAAAAAGGGTTTACCTAAAGTTCAAAAAAGCTAATTTATTTTCCAAACTTCACCTCTTCCAAAATCAGCACAATTTAAATAGGTCCATTAATTACTTTTCTTTTTATAAGGTCAAACTCAAATGATTTATCTCAAGTAGTCCAGGTACTTATATCATTCATCCAATCCAACACGATTGCCCAAACTATCTTAATAATAGATATCTACTTACCTCATAAACATCTTCGAATAATCTTTATCATTAAGCATAACCTCGGGGCATAATATTAATTAATTCATGGTAATTTCTTGATTTGTCGTAATAGATGACAAGCTCAAACCTAAATTAAATTTTACGACGTGTGAATTTAATAAAATGTCTAATGTATGTTTCGTGTTTTTAATTTTTTTCCCACCATTAATGATTACCATATGGTGCGAGTACCTACTTTAAACGTCGTGGTAATAGACAAAAAACTTGGAACATTGTATTGTACTAGCAACAGTACCTACTTACATTCGTACCTACGGATAAGCATGCGGTTTCAATTAGAGCCGGGTATTACGAAACTTCATAAAGCAATTACGTTTTTATTACTAACTTTATTTATACAGCGTGTTGTTTTTAGTTACATATTTTTTTACACTTTAACATATAGCTAGATTGGATATAAAAGCATCATCAAAGAGCTTTTGTAAAATAAAACCATATTTTATGCAAGCAATCAACTAAAAAACGAACATAAAGCTTTTTATTTTACATAGGTATTGAAGTAAAAACATTTTGAGATACGACAAACACTTTGAAAATTAATATCTATTTGTGAACATTAGTAAGGAAACTGGTCTTATCGCTCGCCCTGATTCGGCTGCATTAAATCGTTTCCATTACTTTAAGTAGAATTCGATGTTTATGTCAAACGCGGCGACGATAATATCGCAATTTATTTTATTAACACATTCACTCTAATGGGGAGCAGGTCGGATACTCACACGGATTATATTATAATAGATGACGGACGTATTAATTATTGCATTCTTTCACTAGCGCATAATTTGTTTTATATAAGAATTAACATAATACTGTCCAGTCCATACTGTTTTCTGTTTAATGTTTTAACAAGGATGTTCGGTGTCAAAATAGGGGCAAATTATAATTTTATGTTAATTTATGTCGATTATAAAATATAGTATCAACTTAATTTACCCACGTAATATATCTAATACATATTCAAATGTTAACATCTTCTATCAACGTGGCGTAAGTAAATAAAATTTTAAAATGTGTCTAATTCTCCAGTCCATTTAGCAATATATTACAACATACTCTCAAAAGTTTCTCCGCATACATATTTCATAATATATTATTTAGGGAATCGCTGACCACACTGCAGACCGGATTTAATCAATAAATAAATCGTTTTGAATTTCTACGTCCATTCTCACGATTATATCGGGGCTATTCGTATTGGGTGTCAAGTAAGTAAGAGATTATATCGTGTCGATATATTTTGTTAGCAAAAGTACTGCAGTTTATCAGCCGTTAAATCAAAGCTGTAATAGCGAAGTAGTGTAAGTGCTGTAATTTACATAAATGTGGTTCATGCAGACTGTTGTGTTGTTACTAAATGCTGATTGTGGCGCCGGCGATGCGGGGTTCACGTAAATGTCTATCTACTAATTCCATGAACTTTTAACCTTTTACCAAAAATGTATGCAAATAATTAAATCATAGCTGTTCCAGCGAACTAGTTTACCTAAGTGCTGTTTTTAACATACCGAAATGCTGTTAGTGTTAAAACAAACAACAAATTCTACGAACTCTTAACCCTTCACAAAACATTATAAATTTATATTTAGGCAGCAAAAGATAGAGACGCATTTTAAATTTCCATGTGTAAGTAGATTAGACACTTTCTTCCCGACCGTATATACCCTCACGATCCCTTTTAATACGATAATACGCCTCTATCTTTCGTCTGCAGTCACATACGACCCTTGTGTGCTAATTGAATTTAAGGAATAAAATCCAATCGCCCCGATTCTTTATTATTCAAGATCCAATTTGGATAAGGTCTGATCGGTCCGAGGGGCGGCCCGCCTGAGAGGGGCAGTCGAGAATAAAATTGGTTTGTCACTCAAAACATAAGGTTATCAGTTTTGATATGAATGTATCGGTTTATGCTAAGCTTGAGCATGTACTGTGTAAAAATAACAACTTATCTGTTAACCCTTCCGCTGCTAGAAGCAATTAAGTTGATTCTACACGATAAATCAATCTTCAGTCACAGTTGTTCAAACGTCGGAGAAGTTAATTTGAATAAATTGAAATTATATTTACGGTAACAATTCATTTTATCACCGTGTTAATGAATGATGTTACAAGGGTGCCACAGCGCAGGTTACAATCAGTGCGTCAACGTTAGACGTTATTTACGGCAGCGCGGCGGCGCGTGCTGCGCAGGTACCTACCTTCCGATGCGAGATAACAGTGATGACACAGTGCTATCGCCGACACACAGCGACTCCACCCCTCTGCAACACTCTGCTCTCCCTCGCAATAGTGCTAAAATAAACATTTGACAACAAAATATTGCAATCACACCATGAGTGGTGTGGATATTAAAGTTATTTTGCTTTATGTTTGGTTAGTTAGTTGTACTTTACAAAAGCCGTTTCTCATTTTCATTTAAAAACCATATTGAGCAAACCTTTCACGAAATTGTAGTTAAAAATATATATTTAATAACCAGCATACTTCACAAGACACAAACAAAACTCATGAATATGATAATAATATATCGTGTTTACATTTAATTAATGTTCTTTTTCTGTATCAATCGTTGCAAGCGTGTCAACACGGCCCTACGTGGCTCGTGGCTGGATTCACGAAATTAATCGCAAACAAACATACAGTGGCTTCTATTAGTGTGTGACGCACTGATTGCTATCGCACAAGATGGATTGGAGTGTACCACCCCATACACCCTCGCTATGCACTTCTTAACCTTTTGTACTTAGGTTCATTCTTCACCAGTAATTGTAAGTGAGCAAGTTGTTTTACTCTCCTTTTAATTTAGTTCTAAATGATGTCACATTTAAATGTTTACACAATGTGAACAATCCTTAATAAAAATGAAAGATGGACTATGAGCGATGTTAATTACATTAACATTTTAATTTGTTTGATGATTATGCTGAACTCATAATTAATTATTAACAGGCACATTATGAAACAAACCTTAATCATTTGTTTTGAAATGTTTCCGCAACAAAACGTGTTCCAAGTAAGGACAATGTGATTTCATATGCATAATTAAAATCGTTCGAAAACTGGTGATACATCTATTAGGTATGGAAATTCTATTAAATCCAATCAACGACCGCAGCTTTTAAATGCAAAAAAATCGTTTTTATAGAAAAACGATTTTTTTACATTAAAAGCTGCGGTTGCGGAAAAACTGTTAAGCTGGATGTAGTATAACCAGGTTTCCACACGTCCTGCCCAAACTCCGTTATAAGAGCCGAAACAATGTAATCTGCGTGAACAATCAGAAATAATACAGTCTCAGTAACAATCTCCAGAGACGTTGCGAATGCATTTAATTGCCTAAACAGAGTGGATCACTATGCGCAGGAAATCAGTCTAACGAGGGAACAGTAACAATTAACTTATGACTGAAACATTCCTTGTATTTATCTTGATTATTCGCTGAAGAATACAGAAAATTAATCATTTCACTTAGTTGAAAATTATTTTTAGTGCTGAGAGGTACTCACGGAATGTTTAATAGTTCTCAAATACTGCTTAATTGTCTATTTCTGGTCTTATAAATTCAATAACCTAACCTCGAATTTATTACCCATAATACCGTATAGTATCTAATCTATATCCACCAATACCTCTTTCTAAAGCATTCAGAACATGATATACAGCACAGTTCCTTTAGTATCAATCTATCATATAAGCACGTGAAGCTTCAAAGTACGTTCAGGTGCAGCTGGCAACTGACAAGAGTTATATAGTTGAATATGAAACGATCATTGAAAGCACGGAAATTAAATAGCCGCTCATATCCGGGCGGTGAAGTGTCGTGTCGGGCGCGCGCTCAGACAGACCCCATGCACCTCTGATACTTACCACAGAGGGCAGAGCACAAAGGATCATGCTACTTTTATACTGCAGAGTAATTATTAAAGCTCGCTTGCATAAGGGTTCTCTATTATGTGTGTTCCGTCTTTTGATTGGATTGTACAGCTTTGGAAGCCAATCGAAAGTAAAGAAGAACGGTTGTACAGGCTATTAATTTGAACTTTACTTGTTAGATGTGGGCCTCGGAACTTTTCCAGTGTGGGTATCGGTAATCACTTTTAGCAGAAATGCAATAGTGTAATATGATAATACCTAACTCGTGCCACGTTACGCCGCGCTGCATCGCACTATGTCGTGCTACGCGACGGCTCGACGCGCTACGCTATGACGCGCTACGCCACGCTACGTCACGCTACGACACGCTACGACGCACTACGCCACCCTTTGCTTGTGTAATAATGTTGTTTTTAACTACAGAACCAAATAATAACCTCATTGAAATCCAATTTGTTTATGATTCGCGCAGTGTTGGGCTACCTCGCCTTACGCTGGCGTAGACTTAAAGCGTTTCTACGTTGTATGCGTTGCGTCTTCGCAGTACACGAAACATCTACGTAGCTTATGGGAAATTAATAAACAGGCACTAATCGAGGCATTCAAAGTCGGATTTGCTTTTATATAATGGTCTCTAAGTGAACCTTCATCATGTTTCCTTTGAAGCGCACTCAAAATGCATAAATTTGTTTAAATAACCCTGTCGACTGTCTTAGGCTACTTTAATAAAGTCTCTAATTATCATGGTTATTGGCGATCGATTTTATAAATAAAAACCGTTTCCACGGTAAACTTTAACAAGGGCTTTGACAACCAATAACTGGCGCCGCATGCACCCTTATATTCGATAAAAAGAACTGAGCAAAAGGCTAAATGCCGGCTACATTGTCATTATTGTATATTATTGCATAATAAACGTCGGGATATATTTTTATTTTGTTTATGTCTTACCAAGGGGTATCGTATTACCCAGTAAGTGGGTTGTGGAGGTCAGATAGGCAATCGCTCCATGTAAAATACTAGTATTCAGATGCATCCGGTTAGACTGGAAGCCGACCCTAACATAGTTGGGAAAAGGCTAGGCAGATGATAATGTGAGGTTTTGATGTAGGTACCTAAATCGGCTTATATTTTGATTAAGACCTACCATGTATCATAATAACTATTGAGAGGGTTTTAGTGCGTGGTACTTACTAACCATGAACTTTTTCTGTAAAAAATGACCTCAAAATGGCGGCGCTTCCCCCTCCACCGCGCGCGATGCGTCACAGTTCTCACTTATCGTAATGATTTGTTTGATCCTTTAGCTATCCAATGGTGTAATATAATTTAAGATGGAGATGATAGATATGAAGCTGCGACACTAAAATGTATCCCCCGATTTTGTTATCATTAGTTTTTTTGACTTGCCTCCCACTATGGAAGCAATTTTAAAGACGTGTTCACGTCAAAAAATACATGGAAGTTTGCGATATTTTAATTGTACGCCAAGTAAAATAATGATACAATCTCAGTTAAGAGTCTCTTAGGAAGTGTTTTGTTGAACGACTCTTTAAAGTTTTACGCAAATAAGTAGACAGTTGTTGAGTTACCCTAAGCGACAAGGTACTCGTAAAATATTAATTAGGGATTGTTATCATAACGTGCGGTTCTCGCTATCGCTCGTAGCGCTTGGCCGCGTGGTCGCACGGCGTACCCGCACGCACGCGCAACGAGCGTGAGTTGCCAATCAACCGGTACACTCCAATCAATTCAAACCGATGCTAATGTAAACGCTATTCTTTCTTAATTGGACTAATTATCGATATGCCCAGTTATTAGTTTCGTGAATGAAAAACATTAATAACGTGGGGCAGATAATTATTAATTAAGTAGGCACCTACATTTTGTTATCAATTATTCGTTCAAAATAAGATTGTTTTCAACAGAAAACAAAACGAACACGTTTTGTTTTTCTTTTGTGTGTAACTACTTAGTTAAATAATGTTAAAAGCGTTTTTATATTGTAGTTTAATTATGTTATCTTTAAACTTTTATAGCGCTCATCTAAAATTGTTTTATTTTCTTAAGTGTATCGATAAATTAGTCAAGTTACGAAACAGATATTTATAATGAATGGACACAAACAGATAGATAATGTAGGCAGTTCCATTCTAAGTTGATACCGATAACCTCTCTAATTCCCTTAGATAAATACATTATGAAACAGTAATAGCGTTGACTAGCTGGGATTTGGGGTACCTACCTACCCATCGGATAGCAAATAGCAACTTATGTCACGAGAGAATATTACGCTACCCCGTAGCGGCTGAAACCCGGACATGAATGAGTGGTGTTGAAGTTTGTAAATAAAGAGGATAACGAACTATTGTAGTTTGTGTGGAGTCGAAAAGTCACAAGTGTTCAGCGGGGTTTGGTCCACACAGTTAGAAGAGAAAACATAAAGATTTTTGCAGAATTTGTTGATTCTCCATACGAATTTGTTTCTGTAATATATTTTCTGATATAATCTTTATAATAATAAGTTCCCTGAAGCTCGAGGTTAACGGAAAGCGTCGCCGCGCCGTCACACAAGAGTCAAACGACATTTGATCTTAGCAACAAAATATTTCTCACTTATTAAAGTAAAGAAATTAGCAAAGCGTCAGGTGTTCCTTTGGAGTCGGAGCCTATTATTCGTAATGACGATGAGTACCTATACATTTTAGAGGAAAGCTCCTGTTAGTGTAGGCGAGCCAATTAGAAGTGTTAGGAGGTAGCGAAGCACCAGTGCCCCCGCCCCGCGCCCCTCGGCTCTCCAATTAAACCCGGTCTCTGCGCTGACGACGGCGAGGCGCACCCGCCGTCGACGCCGCCGGAACCGAGTACCACCTCGTAATTGCGTAAGCCACTTCAAAAACAAACCTCCGCTTTTTTGCACCGACGCTAACAATGGAATCATGTCAGACACCACAAGAACACCCCTCCATTCTATTCTTCTACTGTGTAACTATTGAGTTGTTAATTAAATTCGCACAACATAATGGCCGCTCGCAAGCCGGCTCAAGCGAGTCTCTGTTACATCTACATAGAGGTGATTTCAGCACAACCCGCGCTTAGCGATCCGTACTGATGCAGCTTCTTGTTTAATTACAACAATAGTGGCCCCTAATGAGAGTTTGCGCTAATAAGCACTGCAGAATGTAATCAACATGCTTCGCCGGTCTAATGAGTCGAGTTCCTGGCAAAAACAAGCACCGTCGACATTTTACTGAAGATTAATTAGGCGTTGTACCTATATAGCAAGATTCTCAGTTGCGCCGGAAGGCCCCTGTTTCTAACGTGTTTTTCCTGGAAAGTATGACTTTAAAAAGCCATTGCCCATCGGTATCGTCTTACGAACGAGTAGCACCGGACAACAGTGTCGTACCACGAATCACAGTTGTTTGTGAGCCGTATGGCAAACACACGAAGAGCGTCCGCCTTTGAATACTTAACTGCTATTGACAACAAAGTACACATCCCTGGTAAACGTCGTTAACTTAAATAAGTACGTTTGATTACGTCGTAGCTAGCTACACCATTAAAACTTAACGAGGGGCAACCCCGGGGAAAATAACTAACCCAATTTCCCTTTGCCGGGAAATCATTAAAAGTCTTAAAAGGGTCTTTTCATATATTTTTTACCCTGAAGCGTACGTGCAAATAAACACATTTTTACATACTCGAACAAACAATTCTCCTAACGAGGCGGGAGCGTAACGAGCGCGCGGCGGGCGCGGGGCGGTGACCAGCGCGCCCAGCAGCACCGCGCTAATTGGAAGGATACGTCCGGAAATGTGTCTCGTTACACGCGGCGCCTACCTGCCGTCGACGCCTGTACCTCACCTAACGACACCCCTGATTTATCTGAGCCAATACATTCAAATTGACGGCCGAAACTCGGACGAAACCCGACAACCACGCACCGCACCGCCCCGCCCGACGCTGCCAACGCCGCTGCTCGTACGAAATGTCAACAGGAACAATCAGGACACCAGCCGCATTCAGAGATAAGTCATTAACATTTCTTTACAAAAACAACTTGCACTAATTTGAAAGTCATTTAAATATTACGACCAGTTTGCGTCGCATGCTAATTGTTGTGACATTTGTGTCTTACTTGCGTCGGATGTGGGTGCCACTTTCACGCTTTTGTTAGAGATGTCGTTCCAAAGGTTAGGAAAGATCGAGATAAATTAACTTCAGTTGTAGTTTTCCATTTATACGATTCAATAAACCATTTTAAGATACCAACATAGTCGATTTCAGAAAAAAAAATACAAATCCGTGTAGTAATTAGCCGTTATCTCTATGAACGTGTAATACCATCAGTTCATTTAGCATTCTCAGGGATTTCGTGATGCACTAATAGGTAAATTAATTAATAGATTTCCCAATTAGTGTTCGCTGTATAATTAATGGATGTGTGCTGTATTAGCGTCGGATACAATCTGATTCGGGACTCGTCGGCAATTACGTACGACTACAAAATACGTCGAATTCCGCGTAATTGCTGAGAATATTACGGCACTGAACTTAATTGTTCTCGACTTAATTAATTAAGCTTTTGTTTGAAACTAACAGCAAAGTGTAGACTTGGCAATTCTAAATTGGATCTTGTAATTACCTTACCCTCCCTTTTGCTGAAACCATGCTGAAACTGTATACCTACTTTCAATTATGGGCCAAGCTTTGTTAATGAAATCAATTATAATTGGGACACAATGAAATGAATTCTATTTGAGCCGTAGGAACAATCCATTTCATTAACTAATTAACTTTGTTTTCATACAATTGACGCCTGTGTCCCAGCAGTGGGCTGTGGGAACATTATAGGCTGATTATGTATGTTATGTAATAAATTTTGAGAAAAATACAGTAATATTATGAAACATTCTTCTTTCTCTCTCCTTTACTGTAGGGGTACAAAATAATGATAAACAAACGAATGACGTTGGGTGTTCATTTCATCTGTGTCGGTTGAGTAGATATTGCTGTCTTCATTATGGAGAGTTTGCCATTACGTAGGCCGTCAGCGAATCATTACGGATGCCTCTAATGAGTATCTCTTGTACGCCTAATAATAATCCTTATCGACATTCGCAAGGCCACTCCGGAGCGGTTTGTGAACTAATTAACTGCGTTACTACACGGACTGAATTTCAGTTAATTTTCAATGGGTAATAAACAATGCACTTATGTAAATCACAATCATTAACTAGGTTTCATTAAATGTTAATTTGCATACTGTTGTAATCGAAATTGAATATAATGCCACTCAATATTTCCAGTGCTAATTAAGCAGGTGATTGTACAGACGCCAGCACATCAACCTACTACAATCTGTCAAATTTCTTTGATAGTTTTTTAACTTTATCGCTAAAGTATAAGGTTCAAAGTTGATTGGGAAATTTTTACAGTTTCGGGTAGGTTGATGTGCTGGCGTCTGTACCAACAATGCAAGCGGTACTCGAGTTACTTTGTGTTTGCAAGACATCGTTTATGTCACACTTTACTTTTTTATCCTATTAAAAGTATCCTCTTTGGAACTTTTGTAATCTTTAATGTTTTTTTTAAAACAAAGTTTTACTAAGGGCTGATTTTTCAATCGTCAGATAAGTTTTAGAGGAATAAATGACAGTTTGACAGTTTTTGTATAGGTAAATTATGTTAGACTGCCATTTTCATTCGTTTCAGATAAAAGTTATCTGGAGATTGAAAAGTAGGTAATTAAAGTAGGTAGCGTATGGAACAAAAAGATGGATCTTTGTAGAATCAGAAAGTGAGTCTTAGCTCATCATCTAAGAAATATTTTGGCATCGAAATTTAAATAATAATAATGATTTATGTTATATAACATTAAATTGTAACTCTTTAACCTTTAACGGTGTGAACTTAGCTGGTTGTTGTTACATTTAGGTACAAATTTAGTTGTATAGTAATCTGTGGAAACTGTTTCTGGCTTGTGTTGAACTAATTGTATACATATGTTTGTTATAGCATCTGTTTGTTTCCCAAATAAAATAAAATCTAGCCTTTGATTTTACGCGGAGTGATTAGCACTCAGAATACATTAGCATTAGGTTTTCACAACCCTTTATAGTAATTCCCGTGTCCTTATGAAATCATAGGTACAGGTGTTTCAGCCCTTTTTATTAAATCTTCTAGACGAATATAATAAAGACGTAAAGTTTGTAAGAGGTCATATTAAGACATAAATACTGATCCGATTACAAAAAAAAACTTGCATCGCTATACCGTTCTCGAGACCTTTTATGTCGGAGAAATGCACTGTTTCTGTGATAGTTCACGGAAGCCAAGCCGCGGGAACAATATAATATATCTATATCTAAAATAAATCTATACTGATATTAAAAAAGATGTAAAATTTGTGAGTTTGCATGTCTTCGAAACTACTGATCCGATTCCTTTCACTTATAGGAAGCTACATTGTTCCTGAGTGGCTTAGACTATATTTAAAAAATATAGGCTTTTTACACGCAGGTAATACCGCGGGCAAAGCCGCGGAAGAATCACTAGTCATAAATATACACATGCAGGCACTCTCATTTCTATTGGTTATTTAATATTAGCAGCGCCTGCGGTTTCAACCGCAAAAGTTTCCCGCGGGAATATCGGGATAACAAATGTCCTATGTCCTTTCCCGGGACTCAAACTATCTCTATACCAAATTTTATCGAAATCGGTTCAGCGGTTTAAGCGTGAAGAGGTAACAGACAAACAGACACACTTTCGCATTTATAATATTAGTATGGATTATTTGATTGCTCTCAAAAACCAATCTTGCTCATTCCAAACATAGAAAAAGCTTTTAGGCAAGAGCAAAAAATAAAACAAAAGCGGCTCTTTTTAACCGACTTCAAAAAAAGGAGGAGGTTCTCAATTCGGTTGTATGTTTTTTTTTATTTTTTTTTTTATTTTTTATGTTTGTTACCTCAGTACGCCGTCATTTATGAACCGATTTAAATTTTTTTTTTTTTATTTGAAAGTACATATGTCCAGATTGGTCCCATTTTTGTCAAACTCCAGTTCTGATGATGGGATCCATGAGGAATTGAGGGAACTCCTCAAATATTATAGGCATACATATAGCAATTTTGGTATTTTCATTAACAACTCAAGCATTTGCATTCAGAAAGTATAATTTGGGGAAGTGGAACTGATGATGAAGACCACAGATGGCCATCGAAACTACTCAATGAAAAATATTTCACGGGTAGCGATTCGATTGCTTTAATATGGTTGCTAAGCAATTTATGATCGTCACAATGCGTATGGTAAAGTGGAGCTGATGGTGACTTCACCATCAGCTCAAGTTCTCCTGGTTCTTACCAAGAGAACTCCTCAACAATTAACGTCCCAGCATCGGGAAAAGCAATATTTTGTAACAGGTGATGAGCAGTTGACATTAGGGTTTGAAACGGTATGCTCTTGAGGTGGTCCCATTGTCACCAAGTCAGAGTCTGATGAAGGGATCCCATGAAAGTCGAGGAAAATCCTCTTTGGTAGGCATGTACAGTGTGTTAGTTGAACTCTCTCAAATCAAATGAAACCTATTGATGATTCAAGTGTTTGAGTCCGAGAGTCATCACTTACCTATACTCCGACTTTTAATTAGCTGCAGTAAAATAACACTTCTTAATAACTCATTTCGGACTGCATTTAGAGATATGCATGTCAAATAAGTTTTATTTGTTACACTACTCTGTACTAGAAAAACAAGGTTTGGTTGATGGCCGCGAAAAAACAACAAGACGACAATTTCAGATGATGTTACAAAACCGATTTAGAAATATTTTTTTTATTTAAAAGGATATACTTCCAGATTGGTCCCATTTTTGTCAAAATCCAGTTCTGATGATGGGATCCATAAGGAATTAAGGGAACTCCTCAAATATTATAGGCATACATATAGCAATTCTGGTATTTTCATCGACAACTCAAGCATTTGCATTCAGAAAGTATAATTTGGTGAAGTGGAACTGATGAAGGAGACTACAGATAGCCACAGGAACTCTTCAATGATTATAAGTATTTCATGGGTGGAGAGTTAAGCGACTATGACGAAGCAAATTTAAATAAATAGTTCTGACGAAACTGGTACCATCAAACCGATCTTATGAAGCTGGAAGGTAGGTACCGGAGCATCGTAATAAAACAATGTATTCTAGCCGTGTTTGGGCTTATCGAGTAAATGCGAACCACATGATACAGGAGATGTGATACGAGAAGCTATTTCGAAGGCTACTGCTCGAAAATGAAACCGCTGAAGACTGTTTTATAAGACGCCAAAGAGATCTTCGCCCTTGAGTCGTAGGTACATTAAGTGTGGCTTTGATTGTCAGAAGACAGATTTCGTAGCCTCATTATTTCCGTCAATGATCTGTCATCGTGTGGTCGCTTTAATAATTTGTTGGCATCCAAATCTGACAAAACGATACCTTCCAAACTTCTGACACGACTTAGCGCGACGTATATTTGCCCTTTTGCAAAGTTTTTTTTACCAAGGTCGATCACAGCTCTTTCTAGGCTGGTACCCTGTAATTTATGTACTGTGACCGCCCAGCTTAATATTAGAGGCAGCATACGACGCTCCACATCTCCGTAACCCCTTACTGCCTGAAACGTAGTGCTTGTTGGTGGAATGGGTATGCAACCGTTACTATCTTTTAGCCTAAGACCAATAGTTTCGTCATCAAATTTTACGTACACGGCTTCCGGTAGTTCCCCATCCTCCAATTGATCTCTCCTTAGGGCCGGCCATTTGATTTTTTTTATTATGCCCATAGGTCCATTCACGAGTCCTTCAGAGACGGAAATGTTACGTCTTAACATCACTCGGAATTCGACTCCAATTTTTCTGTACAACTTCCTGTCACTGTTATATATTTAGCAAGTAGTGGTATACGAATTGGTGTGGGGTAGGTACCACAACTCAAAAGTGAAAAATAAAAACTTTTTAACAAAAAAAACAACCGACTTCCAACAAAACACTACAAAGTGAAAAATAACTTTAATTTCAGAAGTCGGTGTCAAAAAACGAAAATGCAGAACCAACGACACCGACTTCTGAAATTAAAGTTATTTTTCACTTTGTAGTGTTTTGTTGGAAGTCGGTTGTTTTTTTTGTTAAAAAGTTTTTATTGCGACTAATATTCTTCGCTACACGAATGGAGATGCTACGTTACCTAATGCAGTTTAATTTGCAATTATTAAGATATGATAAAAAGAAAAAACGGTTATTTGCGGTGAACATGATGCAAAAAAAGAACATAAACACAAAAAATCAAATAAAAAAGGGTTGGGGAAACATGCGTCACATTCACGCAAAACGGCCGGCTATCACTCAGCATTATGCTGCGACCCTATGCAAGACAGAGATCGTGATGTTATTAATATCTTACACACAGCAATGTTCATAAGCAAACAAAATATAATTTATGAGAAGTAAATCTACCTACATTCCTTTTGAATGAAGTGTAATATTAAAATAATATACTTAATTCATATTCGGTCAGAGCCATAAATATGTTAACATTATATTTTGAATTAGGTTACCACTTTACATTATATTTTATGATGTTAGACAAATTAAATTCTAAGATAACATTAAATGGTAATGACCTCTGCATATTGTTTGTTGGATCGGTGACATTTGGAGAATAAGTATATTAAACCATCATCAAATTTACAGGGTTTTAACTATTAATTGAAGGAATTTTCATACGAACAACGTAAAACTTTCCTGTACTGAAAACTTGCGAGTTACATATTGTATCATCTTAAATTCGTCAGTGGGTAGGCAAGGGTTGGGGCGGCTCCACCAACTTTAATTAAGACACAATAATTAAAATAACAAGCGGCGGGCGTGGTGGCGCATCATTATGCGAGCTCGTGGGCCCCGGCGATGGGCCCGTGGGGCCGTGGGGCCGCATACACGACACTAATCCACCGGACACATACTGGTGGAAGCTATTGTGTGGCCCCTCCGGCTTGACGCTTCAATCTTGTTCACAATGATATTGGTACAGGCTGGAGCGAAGGTCACGTGATAATGTTATGACAACAAATCATCATACGGTAGAGCGCTCCTCGATGAAAAGTGATTAAAACTTAGTTATGAAAGGAGATAATGTGTTAACAATTTTATGAATGAAATTCTAAGAAATAAGACATTACAAAAAAAAAGAAAATTCAATGGGGTCAAAGCCACTTAATGTTTTTACTATGTCTGTTTCTACCCAATGGGCTCTACGCAATTTTCCTTAAACACCGCGCTTTAATAAAAGCATTATTAAATAATTATCTGTAGCATCGGATCTTCAAATTATATTGAATGGACACGCACTCACGCCCAAAATATATCACAACTTGATAACGTAACGCACACACGTAAACATTGCCGTGAATGAGATAACTTTCTCGTTTGAAAGCGCACTCTACGAGTACCTAATTGGTCGGTGAATTAGATAATAACTGTTAAGATTAATATGAGTACTTTATTATGTGTGCGAAACTAATTTAATTATGTTTATCATTTAATGAATATTTATATCTGAAGGCTCTACCTCGCAAATTAATTAGATAATCATAAAAGACAACATAATTAACTAACACAAACAGGATTTTTTTTTTATTTGGCAGCATAATAAACTACAAGAAGCAACATAAAATAAAGTGAAAGAAAGTATTATTAAACAGTATATATTTACCTTTAAATTGATATTTTCCGGTGGAAACAGCAAACAAAACAAGTATTTTCCAAGCACTCTGGTCTGGAACCACGATAAACAAATCCACAGTCAAGAACTAAAGCACCAAAATAAATTGATACAATACTTGTCCACTCTAACAATTGTCACTTCCGAATAATTAACTGAAAATTCTCTTTTCTAAGTAAATGTCCAGCGACGCAGCTCGCCGGTAACGCAATCGATCGTGAGATATTATCCTTAGACTAGCCGCGGCCAATTAAAATGATTTATTAAACTTGTAATTAAACGACAAGGAACGTTTGTACGAGCGGGTCGGCAGCTCGAGTAAAGTTTGTAAGTCTGCGAGGGAACCCTGCACGTGTAACATCGAGGAGGACTCGCGGCGAAGTGAGGCAAGCGTTGGCGGACTGTGGCAGCTCTTGGCGTCGCAGGCTCCGCGCCGGGCCGGGGTGGCGCGGAACAACACTCTAATATAATGACAGGGTCGGAACACTTTAATACTCTAATTGAAAAAGTATACTCCGACAGCTTTTAAGTGTAATTAAGGTTACGCTTCCATATTGCGACTTTACTGACTAGAAAATGCTGATTCTTCGTCGATCCTCTTCGTTTAGATTGGTTGTAATATAAAATTGCTTTTCTTTAACGTTGAGATGAATTTTCAGTTTTTCAAGACTTACATTTCGTTTTTTTCATTCACAACAACCTGTAATTGTGTAGTATACTTATTAGTTATTGTTTTGTTTGTATTTTTTTGGTAATAATGACCTAGAGACTAAGCCAGCGTGGGCAAAGCCGCGGGCAACAGCTAGTTATTTAGAGTTATTGGTTTCAATCTGTTTTTTATTTGACTGTACTTTATATGTGCAAGCGAGTTGACGACAAAAATATGGTAAAATCGGAAGGTGTCAGGTACCCATAATATTCTTCTACAAATAAGAAAAACAAGGGGGAGGGTACCTACATGTTGCTATAGTTAGGCACCACTATACCTACATAATTAATACAGATGACATTTATTTACACGAACAAGCATGTAACATACAAGTGAAGTAACAAAAAAAAATTGCAAGTTCTTGAATAAATATAATTAGGTACATGTTTAATTAGATAATATAAGTAATATCAGCGTCCTACTCATACCTAATACACATGAGTACATAATATCGTAAGGCTATCAGTGTCATATAAATGTTCGTAGAAATCGATACCTAATAAATGTAATCGGCAAGTGCGTCACGTCCCGCTACTGCTACATAGGTAAGAAATATCACAAACACAACCTCGCTAGTGAATTCCGGCCTAAATTCAATTCCACCCCTTTCCTCCGTACCCGTTCGACTAGGAAACCAATCTTCTTTACATTCCCTTGCCGACAAATTTATACACCTCCATACTTCGTGGGTAATGGGTGGCGGCGGTGGCGGCGGTGGCGGCGGTGGCGGCGGCTCAGCAGCGGACGGGCGGCGTCGGCGACGCTGCCTCCGTACATTATTAAGCAGGCGTCGGCTGAGGTGACCCGCAAAGAAACGGCAAGTGTATGTCCAGCGGCCGCCGTCGCTGAGAATTTAATTTCCACGGCCCGCCCGCCCTCGTCGCCATTGTCCGCCCAGTATTTCATTACGGCTCGAGCTTTTCTATTAATAAATCACTCTTCGCCTCGCCGTTTAATTACGTCCCGGATCCGGCCAACGTCTGATTACACTTTCATCGAACATCTAATTAGGAGTGCAGCCGAGCCATGCCGGGGCGGAAACGTGTGTTTTCTTTGTTTCACAGATATTACACCGCGAAGCACTGCCTCCCTAGCTAAGTTCGAAATGAACGAACTTTGATTAAAATCGACCGCTTGCACTGCCGCTAAAGTATCAATTTAAATGTAGGCAATGTCTTAACATTCTAGTCATATATGGAGCTCTCAGCAATGTTATATCGATACAGCCTTGTGTTTTATATTGAGTTAAAAGTCAATAAGGCTGTATAAGAAGCTGATATTGGTTGTCTATCCTTTCTCGTTGAAATCTGATAATATTAAAAATCCGATAATATTAAAATGATGTTGTCTGGCTTTGATCATTTTAAAGACGATTTAGTGGCAAAAATGAACAACAGAGCGAGGTGCAGTCGAACAGGCTTGAATAACCTAATGAGATGCATGTAAACATATTTTTTAAGGAAATGCACATTTGTGTTGTGGATGGTATTGCATAATAATGAGAGAAAAGATCGAAGTGGCAAAAATGACGTCGGTGGCTCAAGACTTTTTTTAATTTCCCGTCGCGGGCGCGGCGCGGGCTCGGCGGCCGGCGCGGGCTGCCCGCCCGTTTAACTTATTGCCACGGTTAACGAGAATACGCCGTTGTGTGCCGGCGAAATTGAAGGATTTACTCCGCGTCCCTCCTTTATTAAACGTATTGCACACTCGCCCAGTGGCCGTGTGTGCGTGCGACTCTACACGCAGTATGCCGAAATTACATTTCACATGAGTCGTAATAACAAGGGCGGGCGTAAATCACTAGCATTATTAGTTTCTCTTGTTACTCGTGCCATTTGTCACTTTATATTGATGCGAGAATACCGTTTTGGAAAAAAGTTAATAAAACATTAAGGCTGCTCGCCGATAACTGTAAATCAAAGTTGATAATGTTCTCACTTAAAGCGGGATAATCGATCAGTGTAAGCGATCGGGTGAGAAGCAGTGGGAGTAGGTGGGTGGTATACTCACAGTACCACTTATTACATACGCAAGTGTGTAGCATATCCGAAGTTATTAGAATCACAAATGCGAGTATCAGGCATCAGCTAAGCCACGATTGATCTCGCAGCAAACAATAGCCGGAGTGGGGGGGGGGCGGGGGGCTGCTGGTGGCGCTCGTGACGGACGCGGCGTGCGCAAGATCCTATATCGCCGGACTTCCTGTAAGCTGAGTGTATCGCATCGCTTAAAGTTTCGCAATATACGCGCACCGAGCCCGTCCTTTATTAAAAACTATTCTCACATTTTTAATTAAAACTTGTGTTCCCCCACTAAAACTTTATTTAAGCAATAAAGGCGGCGCAATTAGCGGCGCTGTCCCCGCCGCCCGCCGGCGACTTCACCTACTTTTCCTTTGCTTTAATGAGTGTTTTTTAATAAAGCCGGAGACTGGTGCAAGTTTATTAATTTAGTTTAACTCGTGTCACGGCACCGGCCCACGGTATGCCCGCCCTAGCGCTAGCCCGCACGCTATAACCATACTTTTTAATTTATCGCTCAACTACTACATACAATAGCTATCCTCTAAACATAACTTGTACATATTTTTTCAGCGTTAATACTGGCTAAATTGATCTAATAAATTGTAGACTTGCATAATATTGATACATTAGCTACATAAAAATTTATAAACGATACCACTTCAACTGCGTATATGGAATGTGTAGTAGTTAAAATATATCCACGCGAGTTGATTTAAAAAATACCTTCATTGGCCCTCCCAAAAATAACATGTAGGTACAGAGGCCAGCACATCAAGCTACCCCAATCTGTCAAATTTCTTTGATAGATTTTCAACTTTACCACAAAGGTATAAGGTTCATATTCAATTGGGAAAATTTGACAGATTGGGGTAGGTTGATGTGCTGGCCTCTGTACATGGGAAAATGGTTTCCGAAACGTACGTACATTACGAATCCAAAGTAACGATCGTTGTCGAGCAACGAACTAAAAGCTTGAATGACGAGAAGCCCTCACTGCAGCCCCCTCCCCCGCCAAGTGTTCCGGCCATAATTACATTCCCGTGTCTAACAAATGGAGAATCGGTGTTGATTTGTGTTTAGCCGAGCACGCGTCCGTGATCCGCGCGGCCCAGGCCCCGTCGCCGTCCCGCCGCCGTCCCGCGCCCGCCACGCCGCCGTGCAAACTGCCCACGTTTGCCCATACTCAACCAATCCCGCTACTCAACGCCATGTCAAATAAACGTCTGCACCGCGAAAAGGCTTCCTTGCAGCTTAATGCTATTGTTGTGTCAATGTTTGGTATTTTCGGGTTCGCACAAAATGGAACTAAACAACTATAGAGCGAGTTTCGAATATGTTTCCCATTTTAGCTTTACTCATATTAATTAGAGCATACAGTTACCCTGCTGACGCTATCTGTGGTATTACCCAATATACTTCTACTAGGTATCTATAGTTAATTAACAGAAGGTATATTATCTTATTATTGTTGGCGTTTAGAATGTGTTTTAGTTTCGCGCGAAGCGAGTAATTGCGCGCACGTCGTGTCGACTAAGTGAAAAACGAAGCTCGCCGGCCAGCCTAAAAGTTTCGCGGTAGATTGCATCAGCACACGGATTTTCCATTACGCGCTAGTTCTTTATTACGACCTCGAGAACCAAGTTAAGGTCGATGCTTTAACAGGCTATTTTAATTAAATACAGGCCGTAAAGCTTACCCATTAAAGTGTACCCATCCAGTGGTCCTCAAATAACCCGAGCTTACAATCAATAGCAGTACATTATAATATAAAATGTTCACAAACTACATAATGGTGGAGCATCGACTAGTGGCGTTCCGCGGACTCGGAACGGGGTCGTTTGTGCAATGGTTCGCACGAACCGAGCAAGGAGTCGTTAGGGCGGTCGTATATCCTCGGATAACCGCGAATATTGGCCGCACTAACAATGTGCGTCTTTATAAGTTTTTAACGAGCTCGGACGATATAAATTATGTGTGGTGCGGGCAGTGGGTCTCGTTATCTCGCTAACGGGCACTAGCGGAAGCTTAATGTACCGAGAGCTTTATTGTAGCCACTTACGGCCAGCGCACTGCTGCTCCAACTAGTTGTACTACACTATTGTCGTCTCGTTATATTACTTTTAATACAAAAAGTAACACCCTGGACCATACCACTACCTTTAATAAGCGTGTGATTTATAACAGTTGTTTAACACTCCTTAAAATGATTAATTATACACTACTTACTTATTCAAAACTTACATTTTTTTTTTTATATTTAAATACAAATATAAAATGCAATAATTAAATAATTTCTTACAATTCATGCGTGAATAATCTATACTTATAATAAATCTGTAGAAGTGAAAATTCTGTACATTGAAAATATCAAAAAAATAAATAGCAAAAATAAATACTAGACCGAAACCGAAACAAAAAATGTGATTAAAAAAAAATTTGTCTGTCTGTCTGTTTGTTCAGGCATCACGCAATAACTACTGGTTCGATTACGATGAAACTTGGTATAATTATTGTTTAATATCCTGGGCAACACACTGGGTACTTTTTATCCCGGAAAAGTATATACAATAAAAAACAAACTTAATTTTGCGGTTCGATCCCTAAAACCGATTACTGTACCAAACGCAAATAATAAGTTAGTCGTAGGTTACGTCACCTGCAGTGAAGTTCACTAAGGAGCGCTGCACACGGCTAAGATACTATAATATTTTTCGCTCGCCATACAATTCAATGGACTATCACACACGACGAAGATAATAAATAATATTTCATATTTTCGTATCTTAAGATGAATTTGTATGGCGAGCGATATTATAGTATCTGAGCCGTGTGCAGCGCCTCTAAGTTATGCTGTAAATGTAGTGCTGAAGGTTGAATTTGGCTTGCACCGTTCGCAGCAAACGCGTGGCGCGCGGCCGCCGCTGATCGCTACCGTATATAAGGACGGAGTCTGAGCGCGCGCATCATATTATACCGATCCAGCCTGTCCCTTGCTGTCCTCTTCCAGCGACGCCCTAAGCCGAGGTCCGAACCCCGTGGGGGGGTGCCCTTAGCGCAGTCGCTTAGCTTTTAAGTTTTATTGTTAGCCCTGGCTGGAGGCCTTAATTAAGGCATCCACAGGAAAGTCCGGTTAAGCAGTAGCCATCCTCATATAGGATGAACTGCGAGATGCCATTTCTAAAAAAAAAAATCGCGCGCATCATACATTTTTTGAATTTGATTTGAACGGACGTGTCGAGTGGCGAGCGTTCGTTCTTATTAGCATTCTATATATACGAGTAAATTGTGTGTTTTAACTGCTACTTGCAATTCTAAACAGTGCTTTTCAGTGCGACCTTTTTATTCCTTTTAGTTTTTACTAAGTACAGTTTAAGGTAGAGTTATTTAGCTGTATTTTTATAAGTCGCAGGTATAGATTTTAATTTTAAAGTATAGGTAGTATATTTGATAGTGTACGTAGTGACCGTAGGTTATTTTATTACCGCGTAAAAAAATTATAACCCATGAATTTCCGACATCCACGCGGGCGAAGCCGCGGGCAGAAGTTAGTTTGTCATAAATCATTAATTACTATTAGATACCTTAGATGGGCTATAATTTCATAATATAAGAACATATCTAATTAAAGCAGCCAAACCAAATCAACAATTCAGTCAAGCTGTAATACGGAAACCATTAAGGGTGGTTGAAAGTTAATAAGTAATAGGTACAGTAATTGCTTGACAGGGACGCAATTGGTGTAGCCAGATTGTTTATTATAAAAGTCTGACTGCGTTAGTTTTTCTTTTTCCCTAAAACTAGAGAAGAAAAAAAAATGATCTATTGATATTCAAGTATCCAGTTATCTCCTTTTTCAATATCGTCATACACAAGCTATCATTTTGTAAGTCGTCGTTATGTCGATTACACCTAGTAGATGCAATTATGCCTGAGTGTCCATTGTTTTTGTATTTATTTGTACAGTAAGTTAGTTAGTCATTTAATTTAGTATCTAGTGTAAATAGTTAGCAACATTTTCTCAATTAAAATTAATTTATGTTTTGTGCTGAAAAATATAGTAATAATATTATTTTGTATGTCAACTCTACGTTGGGCTGGGTCTAGTACTTAGGCAAGTACCTATTGAAGTGTTTATGTCATCACTTATAGGAGAACCCTAAGTTAAAGATTTTAACTTAACCCATCACCGTCAGTTAGACTGCGTCTTTATAACTTGAACGAATTCAGTATTTAAGTAGTATAACGTTTTATGTATAGATAGTGTCCAATGTTAACATACAATGTTGGTAACACGCTGTTCTTTGAAGTCACACGGAACTTAATTAAGTATTTATCTTATCTGTTAACTAAATAAAACTTTCCTTGAGCAATTAAGTTAAGAACGGAAGATAAGTTAAAGCAACATTTAAAACCAAACCTACCTGAAAGTCAGGTCTGCCACTAGTCGAACAAAGTATTTCGTCATAAGGTATGTGATATTTTTAATATCACCGTCTGAATAAGTACGTCACTGGGCTGTCCCCCGAGCAGGCTTCATGGCGAAATTAAGGTTACCTACCCTGCAATTAGTGCTTTACGGTATTAATAAAGAAATCCCTTAATTCTTCCTTAATAAAAGAAATTCTTAACGCATTTGGTGCCGGAAAAATTCATTAGCATAACTCAGTTTTCCTCGCCTTACGTTATTAATACCTAAATGTAAGGAACTCGTTTCACACAGATGTTAAAAATTAATGTTAAATTTAAGTAATGGTATTTTTAGTTAAGAATAAAGTATTACCAAAGTGCTCGTCTAAATACCTTCGCAGGAGATCCCGTCGACGCTGAGAGAGCTTTGATTAAAAATACCAATTAAGATTACGAGCTTTTTATTCCACTTGTAATCAAGCAGTTAATTAGGATTTAACGCAGGCGGTGGCGCCCGGCCGGCCCTGCGCTACTTACCGACATTTTCATAATGATAAAATTAACGTTCTACTAAACGAATTAGAATGTAACACCCCCAGCACAAGCAATCTTTGATTTCAAAACTAATTTAGCCGTGTCTAGTTAGTTCTATTATTTTCCAAGAAACTCAGAAAATTTATAAAAAGGTAGACTTATAAATAGGTCAACAAGTTCCAGTTATTTCCTAAGAGACAATAACTTCTACTTGTTTTAAATATAAGAACGAACATGAAAGCCAAGACATATCTCTCCCATTTTAGGAGCGGCGAAGTAACAAATCAATATTTGGAGTGAGTGCTTTTTCGTGCTATGGAGAAGCTTTTATCTGGACAACGGTCGGATGGCAGCACAAACAGTCACACGACAGACACATTCACTTTAACATAAACGCTCTTCAGTCCCACTCTGGAGACTTGGACACTGAATCAACTTTAATCATGTTTTTAGGTTACATCATTAGGTGCTCCGATGGTCAAGATGACCTATAAACCAATCTTTCTGATAACATCTGACGTTTCGAATATTATAGCAGTATCGCGGAAATGGGTTCAAAAATAAAATTAATTGCTTTATTATGTTGAGCTACCTAATTGTTGTATTACAATGAATAATTCGCACTTTTTATTTTATTCGTAATATGTCATCTGCGTCATTAAATAACAAACTAAAACCTACATATTGACAAGTTCTTGGGGAGGAAACACCGACGTTGTAGATCTCTGTTTATTCATAAACAAACTGATAATAGTGAAACATTAAAAAAACATCTCACGACAGATAAGAAAAATCTCTTTGATATTAAATTCTATATCTGCACAACGCTCAATCTTATTTAAACAAATTAGAAGGGCAGGAAAAACATTTAATTAACGTTGCCAATGGTATAGTGAGGTTTAACCAATATAGACTAAGTGGAACTTTACCGCAAGCGTTAATTATTATCTGCGAGGAGTGCTCTTTGTTTAGTTGCTAACTCTAAATTAGTTTTCGAAATGGATCATTCACACCCCGGCAATCTCCCCCCAACCCGCTCTTAGTAATTGGAACGTTCTGAGATGACACCACTCGGCTGCCTCTAATCAGTTAACAAGAAACTCAGTGTACACCATTGTGATCTGTAATCACATGCCACACGTCACGACTAACTTGAACCCCTTGATTGTGTACCACACTTGTGTTTAGAACCTCTTCGGCCAAATGAGAATCTTCAACCTTGTGAGAAATTGGGCAAACGTAAAGAAAATGCCAACTTGGGAAAGGACCACTTATGCAACAACAATGTAGGTAGATTATAAAATTAATTAGTTTTAGCCAGATAAATTAAGTGAACAACAATAATTAAAACTGTATTAGGCTTGGAGTTCATAATGGGCCCAGCAGGTATCTGCCGACACTTACAAAATTAGAACGTTACTTAGGCACAAAACATAGTCGTTTTATTTCTGCCGCTCAGCGAGGGCCGCCCGTAAGTAAGCACTTATCTTTACAGTTCCTGCATTTAGTCGTCAACAATTAAGCCTCATTAAATTTCATTAGTGGAACAGTCCCGGGAGTGGTGGCGCGGGGCGGCGCGCGGCGGACTGCCGGTCGGACGCCGCTTAGACGGATAATCTCCAGCTGTCAGCCGCTAATGCGTTTTAGAGTACGTAATTTGAACCGTCGAGATCGGTGGTAATTAACGGCCGCAATTAAGCTAAGTGATTAGTAACTATGAACGCAAAACGATGGATGCACTCGTCATGACCACTCATTGAAACAACTTAATTAGAATCTGATAGTGAAATGTTTGCCCGACGTCTTCACAATGAGCGAGTCGTTCCAATATAATTCGAGTCCAAGCTTTCAACATTACTTACGGTTGAGAAAATATCTTCCAAGTTTTGGTTTTTTTATTACTACGAGTGAGATGTGTCAGCTTTCCAATAACATGTAATTTAAGTGAAGATACACATGAGAGCAAAGTGAAGGCTTTACGTCACTTCAATTTTGTGTTAAAAGTAAGTGTGTGCGCCTCAAGTAACCCGGAGGCAGGGGTAATGTATTCCCATATATACATAAGTGAAAACATTTTAAGAAGCTCCACGGACCCACTGCATCACCCCCGGGGTTAGGGCCTAAAAGCACTATCTCGGAGCCAAAGCCTTACAACTCTTCTCAAATTCAACTTACTTTGCTCTGTGTGGAGGTGCCCGTACGTATGTTTTATACTATACTAAACCATCTTGATACATCGCATTTATAAAAGCAATTCAATGATATTTTATTATTTCCTTTATTTATGGTATAACGTTGTCATCACTCCTACGCACAATCCCACATATTCGTTATTTTATAATATTCCGTACTTATAGTAAACAAGGTTCCGTTTAACAACACTTTTTTTTATAGATTTCCCCTAAATAACTTCGTTTTTCGTGTAGCTAATGATTATTTGAGTGAGACAAAGGAATTCAATAAAAAATGCATTTAGTTCAATTAATTAGTTTTCACATGACTCATAAAAGAATAGTCTTTAAATTAGTAAAATATCGTGACTGTTGATATCACGAGTATTATTCACTTTTGATGTTGATATAAGCTAATCACAACCCCAAGATTGACAGGGATTACAAGGGACTTTTTTTTTTAAACCAACCTTGTAACCTGATTTAAAGGTTGGTTTCCAAAAAAATTTTGCGATTAGATGTGCTAAGCTGCGTGGCGATGGACGTATATGATATTAACCAATTGTAACGCTTGATTTTAAAAGCGTAGCTAAGTTTTTATATACGCGCAAAGCGCATCTTCTAGCACATCTTACTCGCAACGCTACACACAATTTAGCTCTGCTGAAAATAGAAAAATAGTTTCGAAGTTTAGCTCCACTACTTAGCTACCTCGCACATCTCTGATGGAGGGGCAGCCTTAACCTTAGGCGTTTGTGTAGGACACCTATTTTTTTTTCTTTTTCAATAAAGATTATGTAATTGCAAGTTGCTATAATTATGAAGACTGCTTTATATACAGCAACATCCTGATGTATTTTTTAAATCTTCCATATTCGATGTGGTACCTAAAGTATCAAACATGTCAAGTCATAGTATACGGACACAACACACGTAACGAATTCAAGTTTAGTGTCGCACAGGGCTGAGACCGTAGAGCCGTGGTTGCAATTGACCGGCGGACCAACCGCAGCATCACCGCTCATGCGGCTTGCTTTGGGTTAGATCCCCTACACCCGCTATCTCATTCCCCCACAAATTTCCAACATTAACCCTCTGTTTCTTCTAAGAAGCCACAAGTCGAGCGACACCAAGTTTGCTTTCTTCACGTCACGAATACGCGGCTATGCTCGATTTCATATAAAATAAATTGAAAAGTTTTGGAGTTTAATTCCGTCCCTCAAGCCGCCATCAGTTCGCGCTCGCGGCGGCGTGGCGGAAGCGAATCTCGATGTTTTGTAATGGAGCTTTTTAAAATGGAAGTCGAACTTTTGTCAGACACTTTTAGCCGCGCCGGAGATACATTTAAGCTTTTTAACTTTTCCACTCCGGTAATGTATCCCACACTTTCCTACGTCTGTAGTGGAGATGTCGTATAAGTTTTTTTGCCGAGTAGATAGATGAAGTAAGCAACTTTTTTATTTATGTGACTCAGCTAGTCCCCAGTTGCTTGCAATAATCCTGCCAAAGAGTCTCTATCTGACTTCGTTCTACTCGTTTTTTTCGTGTTTGACGACAGTGTAAACATTTTGCCTACGATCCATTAGGTACATGCACTCTGGCCGCCACTCGGCACTGCATTAATATTGCATTTCTAACTCCTCCCTGATGCCCCGAGCCCCCACGATTGCGAACTCTCGATGGACATTTACTTGGGCAGGTTTTCAGAAACAAAGCTAATGGACAGTGTTTTACATATCGCACGAATATTAATTTACAAATGTACGAGTAATCTACGTTCTTTTCCATTTTTTATTTTCAGAGTAAACATGAGCGAATGTACGTAGGTATCTACTGACTGCAATGGGTCAAATCATATACCTACAAAACGTTATTCAAGATGTAGTAAGATTGACCTATCTTACTGAACGCACTTAAAATAGACGCACAACAAACCTGAATACGGATTTTCGCATCGTTCTCCTATTTCACCCATATATGGCAAGACTTAAAGCACGCTGCTGTACTAACTCCTTTAAAAGACGTAGCGTACATTTCTTGCAAATTATATCAATCTCTTAAAATCAATAAGTGTTTGTAGCTAATGTAAGCGCTTAACGAGCCGCGAGCGGGACTCCTGAGCGGATCAGCAAATGGAGTGCTTCATGCATAATGTAGTGCAGGCTGAGTGTTGTTTTGAAAAGCGTTCTGAATTTGTTATTTTCGTCACACCAGGTGATGCCCAGGCACCTCATGAAACATTTAACGACATATCGACGTACATAATGTTGTTTGTTCGACAGGCTTTATGAAGATTCCACTTGATGGTATAGGTCATAGATATCCGAGTAAAGGTACTACCAGGTCGTCTCATTATGAACTTCGGTTCGGTTATGGATATTTTCATGATTCAAGTAGGTAACCTTGAATATAAATGTTCCATTAACTTTTTTAGTTTTTAGTTGTTATCTATAAATTAGTTAGTAGTTATCTATGAATTACATTTAAAAATAAAATTGCTATATAAACTTTAAGTCATCCAGCGCACCTTGGGCAATCAGCCCCACACTACCGCCTCTGATTAGCTGATATTTTACAGCGACATGAAATAATATATTCTTACAAAGTTTTTACCGATATAAGACAACTAAAGACGTAGAAGTAGGTAAATAAGCTAAGCCCATTTGGTTGTTGCGTTCGAACAAAAAGTGCAAAATATTTAAGTGAAGTCCGACCAGAAGTAAAATGTAAGGAAGATACTTACTTACTCGTACATAAATATGTTCCTAACATTTAGCGAACTCCTAGCTATAATATATAAGTAGGTATTAGTTAATGCTAAAAAGCAGATTGTGTTAAACGACTTTTTTTGCCGACTTTACTTCTTTTTTTGTATACCTCCTATTCCAAGCAGTAAACTCTGTAAATCGTAGATAATTTTACATTAATAGGCAAGTGAAAAAGTAACTTCTTTTTTAATAATTTTCAACCTACAACCAAAAAAAACTCGAAGACATGAAATCTACCAACGCGCACTGGGCCCGCGTGGAGAATTGTGTCCCACTCACGGAGAGGAGGCCTGTATCCCAGCAGTGGGAACATTATAGCCTGATTACGCTATGCTTTCTCCATGTGAGTTTCTTGTCACGGTACATTCGAGATACTTCCATCATGCATGGTCAGTGTGCAGGATATGAACTCCATTCAGTGTGACTAGTGAGCAAATGTTATATCAAGTGGTGAAAGTATTATGGACCAAACCAATGTAGATTCATTTGTCTTAATACGCTAGTCTTCGCTTCTTCTAGCGATAGTTCCCGTTATAGTCGCCTGGGAAGATCTGCAGTATACATCAGATACAGGATGGGACCCAAAAGCTGCCCTGTGGCATACCTGCATGGATGTGGGGTGTTATATCTTCAGCTTGCTTCACAAAGAAGTGTCTGTTTTCTAAATACGATCTTAAAATCCTCTATTGGCAGGGATATTTAAATTTTGTATAGGAGTCCATCATGCCATACGATACGTGGTCAAAAGCATGGGAAATGTCAGAAATGCAGCTATGCAGTATTGTTTGCGTTCAAAAGCTGTAATAATGTTGTTAACGAGCCTTTAATGAACTTGTTCTTTAGTCTCATGAAGTTTCCTGAAGCCAAATTGGTCATCAAATAGGCTGTTAATCTGGTTAAAAATAGGATTTCCATCACTTTAGACGGTATTGGCAGTAGCCTGATAGGGCTGTAAGATTTAACGTCTTTAGGACTTTGACCTGGTTTAGGAATCATAATGATTTGTGTCACTTTTCATTGCCTTGGTATTGCTGATCTTCTCAAGATTTAATTGTATTGATAGTTTAAGAAAAGTACACCTTCAATTGGGCAATTCTCTCAGGATTTTTGCAGTTACCAAATTATAATTAGGGTAGTGCTTTTTTTGTTCAAGTTTTTTTTATCACTTTTTTGACTTGATGTTAAGAGAATTCATGTATTGGAAGATCCAATTGATGCGTTTCATTTAAACGATTTGAGTCTGGCTCACTCTGAGTAGATCTTTGATCAGATTTGGGGAGGAATACAATTTTAAGATGGCCAGCAAATGCCCCTGCTTCGTCAGAGTTTCTGGTTGCCCAGCTGTTATCTGTTTTGCGTGGGGGTTTCTTTGTCGCCTTTAACAATAAATAGTCAGATTAAGAGCAAGCGTCTAGATCTCCAAGGTTGTTTTGGATATTTTGATTTAAGTCATTACTTTGTAATTGTTTCTTCTGTGATACCAGTGAGTTTAGAATTGTTGCTGTCGGATGTCTTGTTTTCTGCCATAGTTTTCTAGCAACCAACTCTCTATTATTAAGAAATATTTGTACATTGGGTATTGTATTTGAGGTTTCAGGTATTTTATATGCAATGATTGAAGTGCCCGGCAGCTGTTTCTAAGTTTCCATCTGTAAACTCTGTCATCCGTATTAACTGGTAAATTCATGTTTAAAGATGCGGATACCGAGTCTCGGAAGCACTATGTAGTCGGCATGCATTTACCTACTGCCGGTGTTATCTTTCTCTTAAGAAGTATTTCAACAGAGGAGTGATCAGATGAAAATTCAGACTTATGTTTGCATAGGAAGTATGTGCCAGCTATGCCCTTTACTATCAGGAAGACTATCAAGTCTGGTGTCTTCCTCAAGTCTGTGAGCCAATAGGTTGGCTCACGTCCAGATGATATATACTTAGCTAAGGTTAAGGCGTTACTTTGCGTGAACCCCAGTATGTGTGCTTAGAATTGTAGTCACCACCAGGGCCACCAGCCACAAATCGGTGACCTAATGAGTTGAAGATTTTCTAATTTGAACATATTAAAATGACTTTTTTTGTGAAGTAGGTCTCTGATAACATAGAGTAATTCCAAAAATGGCCGTAAGAACTTGGTGTTATTTCAGAAAATGTTTCAAATTCAAATTTATTTATTTGTACACATAGGTGTACTGTAGTACATAATGGATAATATAAAAATATATTTTGTGTCACTATGTGCTGCCTTGCAAGGCGTATAAATATTGCTTATACAGTAGGTAATGAATGTATAGGTAATTACCTTACTGCTAAGTAACAAGTCTAAAACCTTCAGGGTGTGTTGGGACAGCCCTTGGCATTCCAAATGACGATTTTAATGGAGTCGAATTTGTGAGTCCTATCGTAAGGGTTAGGAGTAAGTTTATCATATTAGTAAGTTGTTGTATAATTTGCTTTATAATTATTATTCATTCATGAGTGTCGTTTTAAACGGAGTGAGTCAGCGTATTGTCTTCATGTCTGTTAGGTAAGTTAGGTTTTCCAGTAAGGATGTTCTTGCATGTTTTTTGGTTTTGATTTTTCAAAGGCCAAGTTGTCTGTTCACTTTGTTGTTGTACTGGTTGAGGTCTTGGTAAGTGACATTTTCTTGCTGGTTTTGGTTTTGTCAGGTTTTTGTTTCAGGTTTGTCAGGAAATATATTTTTTTGTAGTTAGTGTTTATGGATACACTTAACATCCCGTATAGGTAACTTGATCCGATCTAGTCTTTCGAGGGCAATCTCTTGAAAAATATAATCTGAGTTTCTTTGAGCAAGCATGTACAGTTTATGAAACTGCATTGAGAAATGTACCTATGCATTTCTCAATGCAATTTCATAAGCTGTGTGTGTGGCCACGAGAAAAATTGAGTCCGTTGATTACTATGCTAGCACTACCTACTACCACTACTAGGTTCCATCTTCACCAGCCCCGCAGCCCGTTAATTAGAACGGTTTTGTTTTCAAAAGTTATTAGAATGATTAGCAATAGCATAAGTATTAGGTCCTTACCTATGAAATTGGCGTTTTGTACGGGAGGAATATAAAGTATTTTTTTTTTTTGTAAAATATATTTAATTAATCAAAGTATGCACCGTTGTTGTCTATGCACTTTTGCCATCTCATAGGTAGTTCATTGATCCCGTTACTAAAAAAACCATGGGGGCGAGAATCAATGAACTCTTTGAAGGCGGTTTGGACTGCCGCATCGGAGTTGAATATTTTTCCTTGTAAGAAGTTGTCCAAATTCCGAAAAAAAAATGGTAATCTGTTGGGGCAAAGTCCGGGGAGTACGGTGGATGTCGCAGACATTAAAATTGTAGCTCATCTAACTTAGTGGTTGTTTGTTGTGCAGTGTGTGGTCTTGCGTTGTCGTAAAGCAGCAGTGGCCTAGAGCGATTGACAAATCTCGTTTGTTTAGCAGCTAATTCTTCCTTCAAGGTTTACAGTTGCTGACAATAGATATCTGCCGTAATCGTTTGGCCAGATTTTAGAAAGCTGTAGTGAATGACACCGGCGCTAGTCCACCAAACACTCACAAGTAACTTTTTCTGAGTCAATTTTCGTTTAGGGCAGGATTTGGCTGGTTCTCCAGGGTTCAGCCATTGCGACGAGCGCTTCCGATTATCGTACAGTATCCACTTTTCATCACAAGTAATGATTAGATTTAAAATCCCTTCATTATTGTGTCGGTTGAGCAAAGTAACACAGCTGTCGACGCGTGTTTGCAAGTTCGATTCACTTAATTCATGAGGTACCTATCGTTCAAGTTTTTTTACTTTCCCGATTTGCTTCAAGTGGATTAATACAGTTTTATCACTTACCCCGAAGCCTGCAGCTATCTCTGAAGTGCTTTGTGATGGATCTGCTTCCACAATAGCCTTTAATTCTTTATTTTCCACTTTGTTTCCGGCCGTCCACGGGGTTGGTTCTGAAGGTCGAAATTTCCAGAACGAAAACGTTGAAACCAAAAACGTACCGTGCATTCTTTTGCAACACCAAAGCCGTACACATTATCAATCCTTCGAGCTGTTTCTGCAGCACTGGTGCCACGGTAGAACTCGTAATCGAAATATACCGATTTTTCATGTTTTCCATTGTGCGGTAATAAGCGACGCCAATGAAAAAAATAATGAGGAAAAAACAAATGAATGACTGTTTTCAAAACTCAAATGTACCAGCTAAATGAATTTATAAATTTGAATTTGGAATTCTTAACCAAAGAGGAGATATTTCAGATCAAAGTGGTCAGTACGACAAAACGCTAATTTCATATGTAAGGACCTAATATGAATCTGAATCTGCAAAGACAGGCTTAAATTAATTCTTCACCCTGAAAAGTCTTCCTTTTCTTCAGTGTCTACGTCGTAACGGATACAAGATAGATAAGTCGTAATATGATGAGTTGGATTCTTGGTAAGTACGAGCAGGAATCATCTCTTTGCCGTAAAGCGAAATTTCTATATCCTTACGTAACTTTATTAAATGATAACAGGAGATAACCGGCACCTCAGAATTAATTAATCCACTCAGAGATTGCATCTAAAAGCCCGCTGCCCCCGCGCACCCCCCTCCACCCGGGGTCGATCCGTTTCCAGCCACTTAAACTTCACGCGGCGCGCTCCTAGCTTCCGTTTTAATTACAAAATTAATTCAAAATGTAATTAAAGTTAACAATAAGGCAGCAAACAATTGAAGTTATTTATGTTAGTTTATGCTTTATGGCGAGTACTGCTACGTTGGAAATGCGATTTACTCAAGAGCCGAGTTGAATATGCTGACTTCTATTGTTACGTCTTTAGCTGTACAGGCAATATAACACAAATAACACTCGGTGATATGTGATAATAGATATAGGTACATAAGTGTGTGAGAATAAGCAAGCTGAAGTAGCAATGGGCCAGCCATATTAGCCGTGGACACCGCGAATCGGCAAACGTAAGGTATAATAGGACGCCCTCAAGCAAGGTGGAGCGATGATCTTCGCAGGTGGCGAGCTATAGGAGAGGCCTGTGTCCAGCAGTGGTGTAGGCTGATGATGATGATATGTATACCACATTACGGTACTAGGTTTTCCATCCAATAACGCCTTTACTTTACTTTACCTTGTTCTTCAAAAAAATTACGCATGATTCTAATTTTTAAGCTTGCATACGGCCTGTACAAGTGATCAAGCTAAACCTTTATTTCAGTAAAGTATTAGGAGATGAGCCGTATCGATCTCGAGAACTGATCCATTCAACGCTATACAGGCAATAAAGCTCTGTTGAAAAGCACTTAACAGGATTGATTCAGACCATTTACCATTCTATAAACAAACACAACCTTTCCATTATGGTAAATTATAAAACCTTTTAGTAAATCGAAATCGAAGAAAAAGGAGCGGTCTGCTTTGACGCTATTGGATATTATTATTTAAATAGGTTTGGTATCTAGCGCTGAATTCATTTAGCCTTTGAAATTAAGTACTCTGTGGGAAGGTTAAGTTTTATTAAAAACCTGTAACCCCCAAGAGGTTAGGCAGAGGCATGATGCTTAAGTCCCATGTAATAGGGGCCGACCCTCTTGCAATCAACCGATCACAAATCTAAACTTCGGGCTGCCATTGAGAAATTCCTGAAGGAAAAGCTCAATAACTTTGCCCGACCTGAGAATCGAACCAAGGACCTCATGCTCAGCTGTAGCGCTTGCGACCACTAGACCAACGAGGTCTAGTCAATTTAAAATAATGTCCTGAAACCATTGGCAAATACTTGTTTACGTGAAAAGTAAATAAGTAAGATACGTTAAGGTGCCTACTAGACGTTGTTTTTAGAAATCAAGATCAAGTACCCAAGTGCGGATTTCACTACGCGATCAGCACTTCTAAACCGCGTTCAAGAGCTGTCAGACTGTAGTATCGATATTGCACAAGAATTTTCACACTAACCGCAGCTTAAATGTGCTGTACGCATTCAGTTTCATTGGAGAAATTCGCCCTATAGCGACAAACCAGCCAAAATTACGCGACGATACCTAATTCGGCCTATGTCCTATGTAGTTGAAAACCATTGTAGGCGTACGTACCTAAGCACATAATACCAAATATATTGCGCGCCGTCACATGTTCTCTAAGTAAGTGACCTACAAGCAATAATAATATTGAAATGCGTATAACTGTAATGCTACGGCTTACATTGTCGCAATAACGCGAACTCTCTGTTGTACAGAGAGACATCGAGCGGTGTGCGAGAGAGAGTGCGAAGTGTCGCGTTAGGGTCAGTTCACACTGCAACGCGACGCGGTGTGAATTGACCCTTATCGCCACAATGTAGCCGTCTGCCGTAGCATAATAAGCAAAGGAGGGGCACGCATTTTTAAATAAGACGAACTAGGTAGAGATCATCTAATTAAAAACTGCACGCCCTTCCAGGGTTCCACTAAAACTATTCCACACAAACATTTGAAATGTTTATAATGCAACATGCAGTAGCGGGGCGTTTGGTACTTTGGAAAACTATTCATCTGCCTAGCCTTTTTCCCAACTATGTTGGGGTCGGCTTCCAGTCAAACCGGATGCAACTGAATATCAGTATTTTACATGGAGCGACTGCCTACCTCCACAACCCAGTTACCGGGTAATACGATACCCTTGGTAAGATTGGTTGTCAGACTTTCGGGCTTTTGACGACCCGTAACCGCTGTCAAAGATTAACGAATGACAGCCGGGACCAACGGCATAACGTGCTTTCCGAGGCACGAAGGGGTCTTGGTATATAAATATGGTCACCCATCCACGGACCAACCGCGGCAAGCTTAGCTTAACTGATCGATCGATCCGTGCGGCTGTTAATTAGGTAGGTACCTACTTGGCCACAAGCTCCTCTTTGGAAAATTAATTATAGACACAGACAGACATTAAATTATGATTTACAATAGACGTGACATAGCTAACCAAATCGTGATCCCAAACTTGTGGCTTAGTAGTAGCAAGTCCACAGAACTGAGCAAGTCTCCTCAGTCTAGTTTGGTACGCCGACGTGGTAAGTCGCATTCGTGTCTACCAAAACAAATATTTTCTAAGGAAATATGCCGAGTTGCGCATTACGATACTGCAAGTCTCGTTATGGTAAAACGACTGAACCTAACTTCAGTTTATTTTCATATGTATTATTTATATTTAGTCAGTAATTACTGAATTAAATAATTTTCTTAGATAGATCTAGAAAATTTGCTAATTTTGTAATAAACGCCCTCTATTGTCGAGTAGCTTTACTTTAGCTGCAGTAAAATTAAAGCAGTTTTACCATTTTTTAACGAAATTTAAATACTGATGTGACAAAATAATCGATTCATTCAGTAACATTCAGTTCAAAATCGATCCATGTTAAATTGATTTTATAAAATAGGATAATGATTAGAAGATAATATGATATTTATAAAAATACAGGATAATATAAGTTTACAACAAAAACATTGAGCAATGACTAATTACCTACTGTTTTGTCATCTCATCAGTGATCGGATTGGATTTATAAAAAGCATTCGTTCTAATCACAAACATATCTTTAAGATATTCTTATTTATGAGGATTTTGGTGTTTTGTAAATTATCCTATAAAGTAAACGTTATTACTAATGAAAACTTTAATTTAGTTAAAAAATGATTTCTTAAATCGCTATAGTGGGAGTTTTGTAGTAAAAATTTATACAAAATTATGTCTGACTTTGTATTTACGCTGATTTGAAACTACAAGATGTATTTTTATCCGATCAATACAAAGAATCCATACCACAGGCTTTATTGTTTGTACTTAGCGTCATAATTTGTTTAGTTTTCGATATTTATTTACCTGATTTGATCTATATTAGGTTTTCAGGCTTAATCCACCGATTAAAAACCGGATCTGGCAACACTGGCCTCATTGGCCACCTACCGTGCGATAGCTGAATATATTTGAATAAATGTTTGCTTTATTGTCGCTCTAATTTTGCTATCTTACGCTAGATGGCGTCACTCAGACATGGGATCACAGTTTTTACATTTCTTTGCATAGCCTCTTTATGTTTCATAAATCTCTTTGGACACAGATAATATTATACTTAGATAACTATGAATTTATTTACTTAAAATACCAACCTGTATTCCCCCTATTTCTCGACAATTTACACAAAATCTATACTCTTTCTATAGGTATGTACGTTTGTAGATTTTAGATTTCAAAGAAAGGAAAACATTATTGTCGAAAGCCAGTTTGTCTATGAATTATGATAAAACTTGGATAAAACTTCAATGTCAACTTCATTGGTTGTTTACATTTTATTTTGTAGAGAGCAAAGGAGCAGAATCGAATCCCAAATCCCCAATGATTTCAAAAGTAATTAAATAAGTCAATGCAAATCCCAATCACAGACTACATTAAGATACACGGTGTAACACACTGTCAATAACAATCAGAAGGTTTTGAAGAAATTCCTAATCCATTAGATGTTTAAAAAAATCGTCTACTCAACAACGTCAAAATGAAAGATTTATTGCGATAAATTACGATTTACGCCTGATACGAGAGAAATGGAAAAACCATTAGATATATGGTTTTATTGTATAAAAAATTGCGGATAGTAAGACAGCTGCGTCAAGCAGTAACTGTCTACCACAGTACTTTTTGCTGTCTACTTTCTTTTAATATTTAATAGGAAACATAAGCAATAGTAAAAAGTATTTACACCACAACGCCATTACCTACCCCATTGGATTTCTCTCAATGCTGTCGTCTTGTAAATAGTGTCGACATCTACAATATTTTCGTGTAACTAAAAATTATTGCGCGCGTTTAAGAATGTAGCACAAATGTAGCAACACAAAATGTTATGTCAATGTCAAGTGTCACTGTCAATTGTCAAACAGGCGTGATCAATTTTGAAGTGGGCTGGTGTGGTGTATTTGTATTTTACTACGAACGAACTAATAATTAATACGGCTAAGAAGTAACGCCGATATCTATAACAATCCTGTGTGATACACCGTCAATGACCGTCATAGTTGTTCAAGGTTAAATTGTATAAGACACTATGCCTGCTACCAGAAAGAAAGTTATCAAAACCGTGTACAAAGACGAGGATAGTGAAGCAGAAGACGGTGATTTTAGCGATTCTGGATCAGACGCGAAATTTTCTGCAGAAGCTGAATCGAGCTCTGAAGGAGAAGCTGACTGCGTACCTTCATCTGGAGACGAGTTCGACAGGAAAAGCAAAGTTAAACTAAGTGTTAAACGTACAAGAAAAGTTAAGCCGCCCGCGAGAAAGCCGATATTTGCGCAAACATTATTAAAAAAAATAAACAAACAAACGACTACCGGCGATGAAAATGACGATGAAATTCCCACATCACTATTCTCCGTCAAAGACCTCACAGAGGCCGATAAATTACTGCCTTCTTTTCTTAATTTATCAGAAAGTGGTAAGTTTTTGTTGTACAAGATAATTATGCATGCTTGTCTAACAGGTTCCGACAGGTTTGAAACTGTCGGCGCGACAGAAATTTATAATTTGGCTAAAATTTATGTAATTTACCTGTCGTGTTTCAGATAGTAGTGATGATGAATCTCCAAAATTTTCTGAAAAAGCTACTATTACTTCAGATAAGCCTTCAGAACCTGACAAAGACTCAGGCAGTGATAATGATGTTAATATGGAATATAAAGATGTAAGTGTCTTCTCATTGTAAAGATCCTCTATATATTGTATTCTTTGCATAACATCATTTTATATTCAATAGATACTTTGTAGTATACCAAGTTTCTTAAATTGGAACTTTTTTATTATGCTAGGTTGCCTTTTGTGGCAGACCAGTAATGGATGGTTTATTGAGAATTCCAAATGCCTAACAAAGTAGTGTAAATGACAGTTTAAAAAAACAAAAAGTATTGCAACACCTTAGGTTCTCAAATCTTTTACAAAAATAATATCTTACTAGGTAGCCCTGTATAAAAAAAATGTGCTTGCATACAGTACCTACACACATCTACACTAATATTATAAAGAGGAAAGATTTGTTTGTTTATTTGAATTGAATAGGCTCCGAAAGTACTGGACCGATTTGAAAAATTCTTTCTTCATTAGAATTCTACATTATCCCTGATGAACATAGGCTATATAATATTTTTTTTAAAGTTAGGGATCCGTATGAAAAGTTCGATGATGTAACCGAAGGTGTGAAAAAAATACCAAAAAATATCCTTATTTCGCGTTATTAAAATAAAATGATTATTTTTTAATAGGTATGGTCAAATAACATCCAAGACAACAGTGAAGAAATTGCAAAAAATACATTTATGGAGCTTGAACGACACAAGTCCAAAGTTGAAGAGACTAAAGCTTCTCTTCAAAACTACACATTGAAAGTTAATTCAGAAAAAGAATCTGATGTGAAAGATCTGTTAGCAATGGGAGAAGAAGCAATACCTGAAGTACCTGAACCAGTTAAAGCTAAGCCTAAAACCAAGTTTAGAAGAAAGAAAGATGACAGTGACTCTGAAGAAATGGAAGACTGGGAGGAAGTTAAAGGTATGTCCCAAAATTCTAAATCGATCTGTACCAACCTGTATGTAAATATTATACTGTAAACGGCCAAAAACAATTTAAAAAAATGATGCTTTACAATAAAACAGAAAAGTAATGTGTAAGTTGCTGTTCTATCTAACATTACCTGAACAATCTGGTTGGAGTGCTTTTTATCTAAGTTTTAATAAGTAAAAACCTCATTTTTTCATTTTTCAGAATCAAAACCACTGTCACAACAAGGCATACAACTTTTTGTTGAATTCCCTGAGGCCGCATGCAGAAAGAGTAAAAAACTAGATGTTGAAATGATGATGAAAAGAAAAATGAATAGGGTTAAAAAAGAATATCAAGTTTACATGCATAAAGTACATGTTCTGTGTTGGATAGGTCATGGCAATTTTGTGAGTGGAGTATTGAATGATCAAGAGCTTATGGCAGCTGTATTATCTTTGGTTCCATCCAAAGAATGCTACCCTGGACAGAGAGTTGACATGAAATATGTTGAACAGATTACAACTTGGTACAAAGATAAACTAACACTACAACAAGATAAAAATGAAAACAAGTTCAAACCAAAAGCTCCACCTCTTAAAATGATATTGTTAGAACAAATTAAAAAAAGAGTTGTAACAACTAAAAAATATTTAGTTTTTATATTTGTCACTATGCTAAGAGCACTTGGACTTCAATGTCGTGTTATGTTTAATTTTGTAACATTGCCTTTAAAACCACCGAGTTCTGAACTGTGTTCACTTTCTACAAAGCCGAAAGAAGAAAAGGCAGCCGCTTCTGATAAGCCTAAGTCACTAACAGTAAAAAAAGAAGATAAAAATTATGAAAATCGAAAGCAAAAGGCTGGTCCTTCCAATTCCAAAGTTAAAAAGCAAAAAATTGCCCAAATAGATGGGAATGATGACAGTTTTTTCTATAGTGATGATGATAATATAATGCAAGTAGATGGAAATGATAATACTAGTTCCAGGAAAACAAGATCTGTAAAACGAGCAAAAGCAAATGAAAATAATACAGAGAAATCTGAAAACGAAGATGTATCATCGCCAAAAATAGCCAAAAAAAGAACCGGTCGCGCATCTCCCAAGCCAGCTACAAAAAAAGATGAAAACAGAATAGTTGATGGTAACAAACTGCCACAGAAAGGAAAAAAAACAAAGGAAACTAAAATTGGAGATAGTGAAAGCACAAAAAAAGCAACTGATATAAATCTTAAAGAACCAACTAAAAGCTTGACTCGTGGACAAAAATCAAAAGCTGAAAGTAGTACTAATTTACCACCAACACATGATAAAACTACTGATATAAATACTGCTACTAACACTAGAGGCAAATCACAAAGAACTAACAAAGGTTTATTGAACACTAATAATAAAAATAAAAAAAGTGTACCGAAAATATCTGTAACAGATGAGAATGCAGAGGATGTAGAAAGCAAATATTTTGAACAGACGAAACCTGCAGCGAAATCCAGCCGGCTATCAAGAACACGTTCACAAACTGCTAATCCTGATGGCTCAGAGACTACCAACAAAGTAGAAGGCAAGGGCAAAGTGGTCAAAGCAAATACCAGAACAAAGAGTGCCCCTGGGACTGCTGTGGAAAAGAGCAAATATTTTGAAAGTCAGCCTAAAGAAACGACGCCTAAAAGATCGGTAAGACAAATAAAAAAAGAAATCAAAGCTGAAGACAATCAGAGGGTAAGTCATAGAGATCTTGCGAAAGCTAAGAAAGGGAAAGGTGATGTCACTGAACATCTGGTAAATATTATCAAGAGTAAAGATGCTAAATTGGAAGCAAAGAAAGGTGTAGTGAAAGGTGAGTTGTTTAATAATAAACTAAAGTATTTTATTTAGTTAGAACTATACATTGTTTGATGACCTCATGTTGATGTCTCAGACTAACACCCACGAACAACTTAGTACTAACCTCGCTGAGACGATGCGCCCACGGGAGCGACACCAACGCTACTTTTTTGTAAAATTTTCGGTTGAGCGGCAACTGCCTAGCCGGCAACTGTTTTGTCGTCGTGCGCGCACTTGCATTGCAACCAATAGACGGGCGATAGTTGCGTCCAAACCCACAGACCAAAATGTCTCCCAGTTGTCGTGTATTTCATACAAATCCGTAGACTTGATGTGAGAGACAAATTAGTTGTGAAGACAAAAGTTGCTCGGGCGGCCCTCCTTTGGGGTTTCATTTGTTCATTAAAAAAACTCTTAATAGTATAGATGAAAAGAATATAAAGAGAGCTCTGCCTAACTCTACAGAATTATTATTAAACAATAAGTGATGATAGTGATGATGTTTTCAGGCAAAACAAAGGAAGAATCCGACGAGGATAGTGATTATTTACAAGTAGAAGATCCTAAAAAACGCAACTCTGAGAGCGAAGACGAGTTCAAACCTACCAAAATTAGTCCCAAACCCGGTCCCAGGCGCCGCATAGACCGAAGAGTTCTGTCATCTGTCTCCAGTGATGAGCCCAAAAAGAACAGAATTGATGTGTGGTGTGAAATATTTGTTGAAGAGCTAGAACAATGGATTTCTGTAGATGTTATCAAAGGGAAAGTTCATTCTTCTGGTGATCTTTATGTACGTACTAGCTTTTGCCGCGGCTTAGCTCATGTAGAGGCCAAATTACATCGCAATCCGTTCAGCCGTTAAGGTGTGAAACTGTATCATACTAACCAACCGACAATCAGACAGAGATACTTATGCAATTATAAAATTAGTATGGATACACAATATATTATGCTCTTATCGATTCAGTAACACAGCTCCAAGATATCTTTCATCTAAATTCGTCTTATCAAATAAGTGCTCTTACCCAAGTTAATTTTTCTACAGAATAGTGCCACTCACCCTGTGTGCTACATCGTTGGTTGGGATAACAACAACTACCTGAAGGATTTGACTCGTAAATATGTGCCGCACTGGAACACAGTGACTCGCAAACTCCGCGCCGAAGCACCGTGGTGGAGCCAGGCCGTTCAACCCTGGCTAGGACCGAGAACTGCCAGGGATAGAGAAGAAGATGAATACTTGGACAGAATGCAGCTAGAAGCGCCTTTACCCAAGAGTATTGCTGAGTGAGTAACATTAATGGTTTCGTAATTTTTTTTACATAGTGCTTAAAAATACTATAATAATAATATAATATAATATCCTTGGACATCGTGAGTTAACACCTGTATTTTATGTTGTTTCCTTAATTTGAGGCTCCTTAATCCGCAACTCCTCTCAAAACCAATCAAAGCATAGAGAAAAGTAAAAAAATTGTACATTTCAATACGTGTGGGCGCTCGGCCTCGGGCGCTAATTTCACGTCGTGCAATACTTAAGTCACTCGTACCTATCGTGTACTATTTTATAGCACGTGTGCTACGACTTATCCGTAGTACGTGTGACTTAAACGCGCACTTAAGTCACGCTATTCTGTGTAAAAATGGACTACTTAAGTCACAGAAAAGCGTACGCTCCGTAACCTTTTTTTTAAATCTTATATGGAGTAAGTAGAAGAAACAACTGAGATAACGAGGTTAAAACTTAGACAAGTTCTCTTTTGGCTTGTAAATAATCTTGACTGCACGAATTATCTTAACTTAATCTTTCTAAAATAAAAGCTAATGACCTGTTACTAATCCTATAGATACAAGAACCATCCACTGTACGCGTTAAAGAGACATCTACTGAAGTACGAAGCTCTTTACCCGGCCGATGCAGCCGTGCTTGGTTTCGTCCGAAACGAACCTGTGTATGCGCGGGAGTGTATATACACGTGCCGGTCTAGGGACACGTGGCTCAAGGAAGCTAAGGTCGTGAAACTAGGGGAGACACCATACAAGATCGTTAAGGCACGTCCTAAGTGGGATAAGGTAAGTTATCTGCTGGGTAATTACAGCTTTATCTGTACGATAACTGTTACATTCCTTTAATGGTGTCAGTTTGCCTGGGCAAAGGTCTCCCAACAGGGTCTCCCCTATACTTGTTGATCTCTTAACTTTTACCTTCTCCGGCCAATCTGTCAGGAACGAGTTCAAATCGCTGGCGTGACGATTGGGACTAATTTCTTAAGGCCTACCTCGGTAACGATGTGACGATGTCCGTCCTTCGGGACCCACTGTGTGACGATCCTACCCCAGATGTTCTGTTGCATCCTATAAGTGTGACCCGCCCAGCACCTCTTTAGCTTCAGACTTATCGCCAACATCGGCGATGGCCAGCCTTGGAGCGTATTATTATGTTGCCAATTCGATTGAACAGTTTTACCAAGACAATTTCTTTTATTATATTTTCAGCTCTCAAATAAAGTGATAACTGATAAACCTTTGGAAGTATTTGGACCATGGCAAGTGCAAGAATACGAACCACCAACGGCAGAGAATGGCATAGTGCCTCGCAATGCATATGGCAATGTAGAACTCTTCAAAGATTGTATGCTGCCTAAAAAAACTGTTCATATTAAATGTAAGTTATGTGTTATGATTTTTCAATATGAACAATGACTGCCAGCCTTTTAAAAACAAAGTAATCTCTGTGGAGTTATGCATAATGCTTCAAACATTAGTTTAATAAAATACTTGATGGCTACTTACTAATCATCATCCTCCTGCCCAAAGCCCAATTTATTTAGGGTCAACGCATCACGTCCTTATCTTCTATGCATCTCTGTCAGCCATAATTTCAGAGTTCGCTGCCATATAAGTCTTACTTATAGAATAATATGATTTCACAGTACCCAACCTGAACCGAGTGGCCAAGAAGCTGAACATAGATTGTGCGCCTGCGATGACTGGGTTCGATTACAACGGCGGCTACTGCCACCCAGTGTACGACGGGTTCGTTGTGTGCGAAGAATTTGAAGAGATCATCACTGATGCATGGGTCAAGGTAAGAAATAATCTTTGACATTATCAACTGCCTTATTACTCGACACGCGACAGCAAACACAGGGTTATTCGGATACTTTATACTCTCGAAGCATCCTAATGACTGGATGGATTAAATAAATGAGTGCCTATAGGTCACCCCTGTTGGTCGCGCGGTGGTAACAGGCTAAGATATTGTTTAGAGAGAAACCAAATTTTATACTTCAACTAGCTGCGCCCCGCGGTTTCACCCGCGTAAGTTTCGATTTAGGGGGATGAAAAATAGATGTTGGCCGATTCTCATAGATACCGGATAAGCACAAAAAATTTCATCAAAATCGGTCAAGCCGTTTCGGAGGAGTATGGCAACGAAAACTGTGACACGAGAATTTTATATATTAGATAAGCAATGTTTTGAAAAAAAGTAACGTTTTTTAAATTGTTTTTATTTTTAAATGTATACATTACGTAAATGAAATCTTAAAGTATTGCCTCTTTATTATTCAGGATCAAGAAGAACAAGAGCGCAAGGAAAGAGAAAAGATAGAAACAAGAGTTTATGGTAACTGGAGACGCCTTATCAGAGGGTTAGCGATTCGTGAACGTCTTAAGTGTAAATATGGGTTTGAGGAACCTAGCACATCAGAAACTACAAAAAAATCTAAAGGACCGAGATTGGTTGTGAAGAAAACATCGTGAGAAAAGTATTACACTCTTTAATTATTTTAAGATTACAACTAAATGCATGATACTAAAAATTATGTTAAATAAAATACAAAATGCCCAATGATAAGTAACTGTAATAAAATTACTAGTTACATTGGAAATGAGAATTGTATACATCATGCTTTGCATGAGAATAATACTAATACTACTTTTTTTTTATGATAAGATTGTTAATTAAATTTTAATTAATTATAATTTCATTTTGTTTTAGTTTTTAAGTTGTTATTTTTACATTATTAACTTATCCTCGTAATCACCGCTAATGAGACATAATTGATTTTCTATTGTAATAGGCCGATATCGTACTACGCCGGGATTGAGTGGTTAGATCAGTTCCCCTACTACCTCATTTTTATACTCATCACAAGATACTCCGGTGTTAACGAATCTTTTTATAATAATTGTGAAAAATCTAGCAACCTGTTATTTTTCTGTTTAAGTTTACAAAAACAATTGCCAATTATTTATCTACTTTCGATTGTTTTAATATTGCCTAGATTTACTGATTTTAAAAAATTGTGTTTGTACCGTGGAATTTTAACAAATAAAATTTTATTTTCATTAATATGTTTTATTAAGTATGAGCTCAACTTTTGAATATTTTGGATTCATAAAGAAAACACTAAATTTCGTATATTTATTTAATAAAAATTATAACTTATACAGATTTGGTTTAATATAATAATAATTATGCAAAAAGCTGCTTTAATCTTTACATTATCCTCTTAATATGTTTTCGTTAGATATATATAGCAAAAGCTCCAAAAGCGTAATACACGTAGGTGTTCTGGTTAAAATTTACTGTAGCACAGCTTACGTGCATTAAGTAAATTACAAAATTATGTACAAAAATCTTTGGTGTATAAAAATATGTATAGACACTTCAGATCTTATACATTAAGATCTGGTCGGTCGAAACGATTACAATTATTTGCAATCTTATCCGCGTTTACAGGATAGTTTTTTGTTTTGCACGCACCTTCATATCACGATGTGATAAATATAAGGTATGTTACAATCACAATGCCATTTTTTTTGTTTTTTTTTTTTACTTTCTGTTTAACAAATTATTTATACCTCTTATATACCTACATTAAGTCTATTACCTTATATACTACAATATTTTATAACGAAATATGTAAACTAAGGGCCCAGACACATTTTGTACCATCATCACAATTTGTACAATAATCTATGAAAGGAATGTAACCTTAATTTAAACTTTCGTAACAAAATGTTTGTTCTCAAAGGCTCTATTACCATTTACTTTATTAGTCTCATTGAAAGTAGGTATCAACCATTATTAAAGCCAGTTTAACACATGGTATGATAATCCGTCAAGCTAGGTAGCACTATACAGTAGATTAGATTCCTTTCATGCTACCATTATAACTAAATGGTTCCTATAAAGACCAGCTTCATAGTCTATCTTATGCCATGGTTAATGTGCCTGCGCCCATACCGAATCCTACACCCTTAGGACCATAGTTCCTGCCGTAACAACTTCGGCAGTAAATTTCTCCATTAGGTCCGTCATTTAAGTTGGTGGAATCCTGAAACAAAATTAATGAAAATCAGTGGAGAAAGAATTACGTATCAAAACTACTCAATTAATGCATAACCTCCCACAATTTGAAGTAGGTTAAAGAAATGTAATGCGAATTTTATTCATTAGCCAGCTCCCCACCCCACAACATTTTACACATCCTATGAACACAACACAGCAACAGTATACGCGCTTTGAATATACAAAAATATAATAAAATGATTATCCAACTGCCACGTTGTTCTAGCGGTCGCAAGTGCTAGGTACTGCTGAGCATGAGGTCCTGGGTTGGATTTCCAGGTCGAGCAAACAAAGTGTTATTGGGTTTTCCCAACAGAAACTGGCGCAATGTGGGTGTACATGCGTACTTATACTTCTGCCTAACCCTTCGGGGAATAGAAGCGTATGTTATGTTTAGAATCACTATCAAATTACTGGCTGGCAATAATAGTCAAAACAAAACTTCTCATTTTTAAAAGCCAGCTATTCAAACACATTATTAAAAAATATAAAATGGTGCGTTCCAGACCCTCAATTCATATTGTTTGATACAATGATATGCATTATAAGTTGTTTATTTATTCTTTTCATGCCTTACAATCTTACTCGTAGAAACCCTGCAACAGCATTGTGATAACCCAACTTATTACAGATGACATGTACAAAAGATATATTTCCAGCTGGTTATTAGCTTTACAATTTCGTAGTATAATAATCTGTCAGTTTAGTATTGTACAATCAGAGGCGCTAGTGTGGCGTATAATATAGGATAATAAAAAATATTCAAAATATAATACTACACTAAGGTTTACAATGTTCTCCCTAAATAAATGGTATAATATTAGTAGTACTGTTAAGAATGTGTTGCCATAATTAATTCATTATTTGCTACATAGAAGTTTGATTAGTTCTATTATTGGAGATAAGCAAAGAGTGTTTATTGTAAATATAGGGTTCGTTAGAATAAATTAAATATAAACATACGTGTCCATGATGATAAGTCATTTTTGCTGATAAAATTTTTTAAATAAAAAGATCTTACATACTTTGGTAAGAATTTAGAGATATTTAAATATATGCCCTGGCAGCACTGGCAAGTAATAAACAAAAATGGCTGTTGTTGTTTTGATGTCGTTCTGCTGTGAATGCTGTGATCGTTCGTTGTCTGCTGTGATCGTTCGTTGTACCTATATCCCCCTTACTAATAAACATTGTGTATCGTCTGTATAGTTACACAACGCTTTGTCTTCTGTCGAAAATCAAATTACTGACGACTGAAAGAGAGAAATCGGTGTGTAACTATTCGTCTGATATAATACGTTTATTAGTAAGGGGGTGTGTAATTTAAATAATATCTAAATATGTTGTAGTAAACAGATTTTGAATACTTATATCGGTATAATTTTACTATCTCTGTTATAGAAAACAGTTGGACCATGAATGGATCTAGGTCGCGCGATTATAATACTGACACGGATGTAGTTTAGTATTTTAATCGCAGAGGGCGCTTTTTTAATGTTATCGTTCAAATCGCGCAAGATGGCTCTCTATTTCCGTATATACAAAGTACTCTTTGATTCTTTTATACGCGAAAAGAAAAGGATACAGGAATTGTAAACAATGTTACGTCAACACGTCAACGTCATCATAAATGTCAAGTGTCATGTCAACCAATTCATTGTCATCACCATACGTCAGTGAATGGATTGAAGATACGAAATGGTTTATAATAACGAGTAATTTTTTTGTAAGAAAAACTTCTAGACATATAAGTGATATTGAAGATGTTTTCAACAGCGCTGCTCGTGTGTTTTGCTACACTCTTTGTACATATTAGCAATGCCGAATTTACGACCGAAGATTGTGCTTCTCTTGGATTCATCAAAGCTAACCTGTTATGTTCCTCTTGTGATCAATTGAAAGATTTCGGTTTAGAGCAACTTATATCTCACTGTAAGGAATGCTGTCATCAAGATGAAACTGCTCCGAAAGATAAGAAATATGCTCGAGCTATACTAGAAGTTTGCACGTGCAAGTTCCCGGCATATCCTCAAATTCAAGCATTTGTGAAGAGTGACAGGCCGGCTAAGTTCCCTAATCTACAAATCAAATACGTTCGAGGCCTGGACCCGATCATCAAATTGCTGGATAAGGATGGCATTGTTAAGGACACAGTGGCTATAGAAAAGTGGAACACAGACTCTGTGGAGGAATTTTTAAAGACTCATCTTGATAAAGAAGAAGACGAACACGACTATTTAAAAACTAACAAAATTTAATTACAACATTAAATGTGTTTACTTAGTACCTATGTATTTTTTTATTTAACATTCCTATTATGAATAAAGTCTAGAACAGGTACTTACAAGAGATCTATGACAATCCGCACATGAGAAGCACCGTTTGTGCCATGTGCCATTCTTGGAGTTTTTCTGTTCAGCTGCGTAGACTGGGAATCCACAACGTGGGCAGCCCTGACCCTTGGCTGCCTTCTGGCCAGTGAATGGCATCTGCTCCATGCTGTAAGATTACATTGCACTTAGTTTCCGATTACCATTTCAAGTCAGTTTAAAAGCTAGGATTAACTTATATATTATAACAAATGAATTTGCTTTGGGACATAATTCTACTTAGTAAAACACTAACAATAAAATTGCAAAAAAAAGTAGATAGATATCCAAAGGTCATAAAAGTCTACTGAGAAAGGGTGGGACTCAGACGCAGTATCCCTTTACATATCTTCCTACAGAATCATTTAATGCGATCTGGCACAAAATACAGAAAGGACAAGACGCAAGCGCGTCGCTTTTCTATCTGCATAGTATACTATTGCCGCATCTGCTTCCCGTCCTCGTCTCACGTCCCTTATGTATGGCCCGCGCCTAATATTTTGAGCAATGGGCGAAGAAACTAAAACTTTAAAAAAATGCAATATATCTTGCTCATTGAATATTCTTCATATAATACACATACCTACTTATTATGTAATAATTATTTATAAACTTACTATGTAACGGCGGGCTCTGAGTCACAAGACACGAGGGTTGGGGCGTGGCCAAATCCGAATCCTTTGGGTCCGAAGAGCTTAGCGTAGCAGGCGCGGCAGTGGATCTCCTTGTCGGGGCCGTCGCAAGCCAGCATCGAGTCCAGAGGCCGGTGGCACTCCGCGCAGTTGAAACATTTCTTATGCCACATCTATAAAGAAATAATAATAGGTATGATAACCATAAATATAGCAAAACTTAAAGTAGGTACTAAGTAAATACTACTTTTTGCTTTAGCTTAGCTTTTTATTTATGTGGTGTATATAATAAAAAGTATTCTATCTAGCCGGCCACCTTTCAATACAACGCCATTAATCATCATCATTCTGCCTAGCCTTTTCCCAACTATGTTGGGGTCGACTTCCAGTCTAACCTGAACCGGATGCAGCTGAATACAGTATTTTAGATGGATCAACTGCCTATCTGTCCTCCACAACCCAGTTAGGTACCTACTAATTGTATAGTTATAATTTTTTTGTGCCGTTACGACACTCAAGGGAAGAAAGCTTCCAGATTATCAGCCAGATTCATTAGAATCGAGATTCGTACCTAATTGGGAACGGCGTTTTACACACAAAAATGGTCTAAGCTAGTAGGTTCCCATCTTGCATCTGTACTGGGCGATAGACATTAGACGTACGATCAAGTTCGCGCAACTTGACCTTTTTCGCCCATGTTTAACTAGAAAATTTCGCGTAAGGGTCATGAGCGGAAAGGGTCGTCGAACCATAAGTAGGTAACTACCCGTAGCTCGTACGTCTTTCGCCCACTTTAGGTAAGTACTATATGGAGAATAGATCCAGTATCCTAAGGTATGGTGGTGGTGGTGGTTTTTTTATTTTGGTTGGTTTGTTTGGTGCGTTTGGTCTATAGTATTTTTAAGTTATGTTAATATCGTATAGCATGTGTTTATATGGGTCTTGGTGCCTGAAATAAATGGATAAATAAATAATATTTGGTTGGCAATTTGCCTGACCATCCCATTATAATCCTACTGTCATTAATTGTTATAGCGACTAAAATGCTTAGAAACAGTCGGGTATCAAAACTTACCGTGCCCTTAGCCAGTTGTTGTTCAGCGGCGAAGACCATTCCACCGCAACGCGGGCAGCCCTGGCCCTTGGGTGCCTTGATGGAGGTGGTATCGGGGTTGTAATAAGGACGGTTGGCGGAAATCTCCTCCTCGCTGTAAAAGAACATTACAATTATTATAGAGAAATCTCTTACCTTCTCTCCATTTCATATTAATTAACATTAAAGTAAGTAACGAAATCCATTGTAAAAAAACTACCTCAAGCCATCTGTCTGCAGGAAGCCGGAGCCGCAGGCAAAACCGTAGCCGTGAGGTCCCCATTTCTTGCCGTAGCAAGTCTTGCAGTAAACCTCGGACTCAGGTCCGTCGCAAGCGATGATCGAGTCCAAAGTCTTCGAGCAGTCGCGGCACTTAAAGCACTTGCGATGCCATTCGCGACCCTTGGCCAGCACAAGCTCAGCAGCAAACACAACACCTCCACATCTGGGGCATCCTTTGCCGGGGGGCGCTTGAATTGAAGCGGTATTGATTACCGTTGTCTTTGGTGCTTGCTCACTGTAAAACAAATGAAATGCTCAGTGTGAAGAGCTTGCAGCTATACAATGTGGGTACCTAAGTAATTTACAATAGCTGTATTAGGTTTTATAGAATAACGATACGAGATTTATACATGCCAACGGTATTAATGTTTTGGTCGTTATGATGATGATACTTATGTGTAGACACTTAATTATCATTGTGTGTAGGTATGAAATTCTCGATAAATATTTTGTAGGTAGGTACCTACCTGCTTACAGCTGGTTCTGGTTTTTTACTTCAAATATTTTACCTATCCTATCAGAGATGTCTAGGTACCAGAAAACACAGCAGTGTCCTATCTGGGTACGTTGATTTATATATCTAGAGTCTGACCAACGAAAGCTGATCAAGAAAAAAGGCGGAAAATGTAAAAAAATCAAGAGCTGTTACCCTGGCTATACACTGCGTAAACGAAATTGATACTATTTATTATTCATTGCGAATTTATTGATTTATTGACATTGAAAATTACGATTGATTCTAAAAGTTTAGAAAAAAGTTTATAAAATAATTCGTAGTCAGCTTTCGTTGGCCAAACTCTACCTACATAATAATATGTTATAGGTAAAAGCAAGCAAACAATAGTCTTCAGTCTGTCCGCCTGCTTTCTTGCGCCCCGTTACTTTTGCATTAGATAGGTACCTACTTAAATGTTTAACAATATGGTCAATACATATAGGTACAGGTGGCCAGCCAGCTACCTGCCTAACTACATGTTGCATGCGACTTTGAAAGGTATTTAGATTACCAAACGTAAGATAATTGGCTGGCTATCGCTTTAGTTCTCGTCAACCATAACGGGACGTTGCCCACCAAGCAAGAATTCAACATTGCAATCTGTGATATAATTGTGTGCTAATTAGATTGGTGTCATAATGCTCCCGGTTTAGCAGTAGATCTATTAATGAAGATGTTTAACTGAATCTGCCACAGATTACATGGTGTAAGCTCAAAACGTGTGGCTGGTCTCGACAATATTAAAATTAGTCCGATCGAGAGCGGAGAGCGCGTTCTATTTTCACATTGGCACGTTGCCATCTCTTGTTTGTATTATAAGCTGTTTTTATGAAAGTGACTATGCGATGGAAATAACCTAAACCTGTCATGTAACCTGAGAAGTATACGTAATGTTACCGAAGCTTCTGGCGAAATTAACTTGCGCAAAGTGAAACATGATTGTGGGGTTGAGCAATGAATGTTATGATTTTATGAACGATGATTTCTTGGGAAAAAAGTAAAATCGAATTTGCTAAAGCAGTCTATAAGCAAATAGGGAAAATGTTTCGGTTAATCATGAAGACTAGGGACTTTACAGTCCTATAGACTGTCCTTTGGGATCCATCAGGGTCTTGGTGAAACTCTAATATGTATTATACCTTTGCCATTCCAAGTCCTTAATATCACACATAAGACCCAGGCTTGACATTCCCCCATGTCCTACACCTCTTGGACCAAATCTTTGTGCGTAGCATCCTACAGCAAAAGCAAAGCGTTATTATCGCATCTGTAGAGCACACAGCAATCCACGCTCAAATATTTTGTGTTTGAATAATATATGATGTTTTGATACATTGTGTCAAAAGCTGTGCCCTCGCCAGATAAGTCACACGACGGATCCTCAAGCGGTTCTTACCCATTGGCGTAAGGGTCACTCTGCAAGACACCAGCTCCTCCTCCGTAACCATATCCCTTAGGACCAAACTTCTTCCCATAACATACTATAGAGAAAAACATTAAATTAAAACCACGAAAACAAAAAAGGAAATGATCATGCATCACAGTTAATAGACTTTGTAATCACTCGCAATATTATTTAGAGCATGTAGGGACTTGGTAACACTTGTTGTATAAGAATATTTTTTTTATGAAAACTTAGGTTTTATATAGATTATGGGAAATGAGGAGAAAAACCAACCTTTGCAGTAAATGTCTTTGTCTGGGGCCTCGCAACAGTTTGTAGAGTCCAGACCTTTTAAGCAGTCTCCGCATTTGAAGCACTCCCTGTGCCACCCCTGGACATATAGTGAATAATGAGGATACGTCAGGGCATGCAGGGAACACACTAGCCTAGAGGATCACTCACGTTATTACAATGATACATGATGTTATGGCACATAAAACATATTTACGGATGGGACATTTAATTGGCACGTGGTACATAATTAATCGTTCAGATACCTCTACAGTAAATGTCACCATCTGGCCCATCACAATGCATCATTGAATCAAGGGTCCTGTTGCAATTTAAGCATTTGAAGCATCGCCTGTGATAGCCCTACGGCACAACATTTTAGTTATATAATTATATTTGCGTAACTAGCATATAAAACATATTATGTACCTAGGTACAAAAGGATTAAGTGGGTATTTTTTTTTACTTTTTTCAAGCATCTAAACGCAGCGCAAGCTTCCAAATAAAGGCATTTGGTTGTACCAAATTATACTATATATTTTTTTTTTGTATGATGATCTATAGATCTTACCCGTCCTCTAGCTAACATCTGCTCGGCGGCATATACGTAGCCGCCGCATCGTGGGCATCCTTGTCCAGGCGGCGCCTTGGCGATTTTACGAGGCTCCATACAAGCTCCGTTAGTCCTTACGCCGTCCCTGTATACATGCCGTAAATCAATAAATGCTCAACAATGTTCAGACCAAGCAACAGGTGACAGAAGAGTAGTTAAAAGCCTCTCAGGCACCGGAAGATTCCGTGCCTCTACATTCTAGTATCGGCCACACGGATCGCGGCTAAGCAGTAGATGCCGGCGGCGCACCTCCGCCGTAATGGGAGAAGGTAAGGGCTCCCGGCCGCCCGCTCCGCATCGGCCTCGCTAAGCACTACACGATACATCGACATAGAGGGCGCTTTCCTTATCCCATCACATGTGTTTACTATGAGTTAAAGCTAAGACGGAAGCGTTAGCTGAGGGTTAGACAGAGTGTGAGTAGCTAGGAAAGTTATTCAACATAAGATCGTTTCGGTGCATGCCATCTAGGTGCGTCTGGAGCGTTGCTAAGCCAAGGCTACAAATTGGTTTCTCACCGTGGCTCCTTCGTGTGGGGGCACGCCCCGTTGGGGAGGAAGGGATCGACAGGGCTGGAGCGCGCTCGAGCCGGCGCGCGCCCGGCTGCGCACCGCGGGCGCACGCGCGCCTCGACCGCGCTCACGTAAATATTACTAACTCAGGGTTGGTAGTCGACTGTTTTTTATTTATTTGTGTTCTTTATAAATAATAAATATTACCGATGAACAAATTAAATTAAGCGATAGCGAATAAATAATCCTAACTAGAGTAATTTAAAGTACAGTAAGGCGTGCGTTCGCGAGGCGTCGCTGGAGGGCCGAGATGTGTGTCGGCGACCCGCAAGTTCTGCTGGACGGCTGCTCGCTCAATTCCTGTTGCGACATAAACGGAGACTGGTCATGCACGTGTCAGGCGGCGCGTAATGTACAGCCAGCGCGCGCTTACTACTGTATAGTATGAGTATATATGTACACGCGGTTAATGTGGTTACGCACGGGCCCGGAGGCCGGCCGTCGGTGCGGCCTTAGATAAGGAAAGGCCCTCAGTGGCGCGGGCGGCGGGAGATCTAAGAGGGATGGTACTTACGCATTCTCAGCCTTCAGGTGGTCACCAGTGTCCATGGACAGGCAGCCAGCACCACCGCCAAAGCCGTAGCCTTTTGGTCCGAATTTGCGTGCGTGGCACATTTTGCAGTACAGTTCACCTTCGTGATCTGAGGAGTTGGTAGAGTCCAGCAACTTCTGGCACAGACCTGGATAACATAAACATTAAACATAACTTCTGCGTCGCACTTTAGTTTTAAGGTTGCAGTTATAATAATGAGAGACTAATTGTATTCAAATTATAAATTTAAAAAATTTGTAGGTGTATCTTATCTCTGTTTATCATAGTTACCTACTTATGTTATTGCAATAGTGATTTGCGAAGCCCATTGTGCTAGGCTACTACCCTACCTACTCGGCAAAGTTATTCGTGAGTATTGTTGGTACCTATGTATCAGACCATACCACACTTAATACATCATTCAAGTATATAAACACCACAATTCAAGTAAATAAACACCACCTATTGGAAAAATATGGAAAGTTTTGAAAATATCTGATTTGAATTCATTTTTATCATAACATACGTAAATAGGACTAGAACTTTATTTACAGTCTTCGTTGTTTCCTTCTTACGGGAATTAATCGAACATATATAATCAAATTGAAAAAACTTCAAGTTCTCTGATGCCATCATCTCATCTAACAAATCGTTAAGTTCAGTCAATAATTTAAATATAGGTAATGTTTCAATTGCTTTTGCAACTGGAGACATACAGACTAAAACCCTTTTGGCAAAATCTAGTCTTTTAAAATTCTTTTTATGATTCTTCAATGTTATGTGTCAACTAAGTATACAGTAGGTAGTCTTATCAGCTTCATATATTTCTAGAACATCTGTCACCAATCCATATGTTTATTTTATTATTTTCTTATATTTTATGTAAACTATCTAAACGTACACATTGTTCATCAACTTACCGCACTTGAAGCACATTTTGTGCCATTTGAGTCCTCCGGCGACTCTCTCCTCTGCTGCGTATACTGATTTACCGCATTTTGGGCACTTAGGGTTATCTGCTGGTTTGAAAGGCATTGTGCTCGCTTAACTTATCCTGAAACAAAATATTTCTACTTCAAACAATCAGTCACATAAACCACAAACAGGACCGGGACAACGGGCAGGCGACTTGAAACTTGGCTTCACAACTGTGGCGATGAAATCCCAAATACACTTTTGAAATCACCATTAGGTAATCCGTTCTGGTTCTCTAAGATCCACTTATCACTATTTATGTAGTAGCACATGTAGTTAACACGTTAAAATATTATTCGGATACGTTGTCAACTTTTATTCTAAATGCAACAGCCGTTGGCCGGAGTCCAAGTCGCCTGCACCACTTCAATCTCATCTGAACGGACACTTTATTTCTCAACAAGCACGTATATCGGGCGGCTTCCTGCGAATGCAACGAACGCGCCGTTGAAAGAATGTAGCGAAATATGGAACATTGGGCGGGCGGCGCGGCGCGTGGTGTGCCTGCGCTCCTAATTTGGGGCGTTCAGGTAAAGTTACGTCGCTGGAGCGTGCCGATGCAACTCTAATAATAGTTTCACATAGAGAAGACTGCTATGTTTCACTCGCGGTTAGGTTATATTATGCAATAAGATTAGGTTAAATGTCACTTTCACTGGAATAAGGACCTGTTCGTAGAAGTCGCTGCGGGATGAAGCTCCCGGACGCGTATACAGTTCAGGGCGTAGATGCCAAGACTGCGGTGCGCGAAGTTCGAATGATGCGCGAGGGCAGCGAGCGACCGTAGTCTATGCGCGAGTTGCACACGGCCCCAGTGGGGGGGGACTAGCGCCGCCTTCGCCTGCGCTACACCCTCAGCTGCCCCACGCACAACCCTCAAGTACGAGTACCCTACTTCTTCCTAAACTTCTTCACTATTTTGGGTTTTAGGGACTTTTTTATCTTCATTTTCGAAACAAAATGTAGTATGTAGTGGGTATAGGCGCATTTTAATTTTTTCTAAAAAGATTCCAACGAAAATTCTGTGGATAAGTAGGTTAGGTATGATAAGCTCTGAATCGCTGCTATGAAGTTTATTCATTACCTACCTATACCACTTTGAGTAAAACCTATAATATAAGTTCTTGACCTATATAAGTTATTCTCGAAGATAGGTATCATCGAGAATAACACAGATACCTACTAACTGACATTTGTTGTGTCTAGGTTTTATAAATAAATTAAGAAATATTTATAATAAATTTGAACAAAACTAGCAGAAGTAGCTTAGGTCAGACACTTTGCCGGTCAACATTGTTGCCCAATCTGACAAATAAATTATATTTCTGGTATAAATAATATAAATAGAATTATAACTAAGTAAAAAAGCACTACATAAGTACCTAGACCTACTACAACATCCCTGCGATGCCCAATGGCATGGTTAATAAAAAAAAAAAAAAATGTAATTAACACCCCTATATTTACAAAAAATCTTCAATGGCCTATTTTCAGTTTCAGCACCAACCCATTAAAGCTCACCCCATGAATGAACTTACAGAAACAGAAGTAAGGACAAGCTTGTGCGGATCATTATGCTGTCACCATAGATCTTTCTAGAAAGTACATGTTCTTTTTTGATTTACACAGGGAACATATGTTTTAGTTTATGTATATTCCCTACATTGATCATAGTAAAATAAATAGATCTTGGCACACCTTATACGGCAGAATATGCCGAGTCAAATTTCAGATGGGTGTCAGAAATCTGTTCCGTAAATAAAGGAATCAGTGATTAGTCACTCATAGTACTTTCAACATCGTCAGAGAAAGTCTCGCATATGTACCTATAAATTCTATACTCGTTAGTCATATATGGTGACAAAACATCAAAGGGCAACAGCGAAACAGCATTCATTGCGTTGGTAGAATCACTTGAAACACGTGTACCTAAAGAGCACTAGATAGATACGGACCTAGATAGACTCATAATTGTATGATGATAACAAAATGCAGTACCTACCTACAGCTATTGCATACTTAGGTATAATTATAATATCTACATATGTCCTGTAGGCATATATTCTGTTTTCCTTTTATGCGAATATATTTAGATGTTACGAGTATTTTTACAGATATCTGAATATCTATGTAACTTTATCTTACATACACCTATCGATCATCCTTGTTGGAATAGGGAAATATGGCAATATTTTAATCGGTACCTACTATTCCAATTCCAACCTCCTGAATCTGACCATTTGATAGATTCACAATTTGACCTCTTGTATAGGTGTGTGTGATACCATATGTGACACAGACATGACGATAATGATTTTGTTTGTTGGACGAAACGTGCACTGGGGTGACTAGACAACGACGAAGTAAATAATAGAGGTTTATTGGCTATGGATAAATCATTTGCCAATTACGATGTTCAGTTTCATGTTGTATAATAATAAATATTGTGTAATTATGATATAAAGTATATGTTATGAATTCGACTCGCCCACAGAATTTGATATAATATAAGATTGCTATAAGTACTAATTTATAACTGTATTGCATGCCGCTGCTTGCAGATTCTGCGCTGATTGATAATATCAATGCATTTTCATAATTTTATAAAATTTTCATATTTATATAGGTACCTTGTTTAAGTATGTAGGTAATCGTAAATTATAAGTTGGCGGGTAGTATTCAGATAAACTTTCCTAAAAAGAAAATGCTTCCGCTTTTAATTAATAATAGTTTTTATTCCCGGCGAAGTAATATACGTAATTAATGTAACCAGAGATTAAAGTGACAGAAACACTAGTTAAAATAACGTTTGGCATGTGCGTTTGTGTTGAGTTAATAGTTGATTAATTGCAGCAAGTTATGACAGGGTGCCAACCCGTTACCTAACCCGTACCGGTCTGCCTCGGTCGTTTCTTATACATTACTAGCTGCGCCCTGCGGTTTCACCCGCATAAGTTTCGATCCCGTAGGAATATCGGGATAAAAAGTATCCTATATGTTAATCCGGGTTATAAACTATCGGTGTTCCAAATTTCATCCAAATCCGTTCAGTAGTTTTTGCGTGAAAGAGTAACAAACATCCACCCATCCATCCATCCTCACAAACTTTCCCATTTATAATATTAGTAGGATAAGTAGAATTAATGCAAAGCAGTACACACATTTATTCTAGCACGCGTAGCATGACCACCATAGAAACAGGTTTTGTCGTCGGAAGAATAGACAAAATGACAGATTTCTTTAGAAATACACAGATTTCTTTAGAAATACACAGATTTCTTTAGAAACACACAGATTTCTTTAGAAATCTGTCTACAATCTGTCATTTTGTCTATTCTTTCGTCGACGAAACGTAACGTAATGCTACGTGTGCAGGTAGGTAGATATTAACAACAAAGTAAAATCAAGGTGCAATTTACATAAACCGAAGACTGCTGTTATTAATCTTGCGACCAGCACACCTGATACAGTGCCCAACGGGATTTATTAAAATAACAATGTAGCTTGGTCAGCGTCATCTTCTATTTTTAGGCTGGCTTTCAGTGTAAACCGTTTAACCAGACACCGCTGAAATTCTACACTTATATATGAACTACCTAACTTTTGCTCGTTCTTTGGCCAGAGAATTAGAATTGCCATTCAACGTAGCGATGCTGCCAGTCTTCTGAATACGTTTCCGGATGACAGCCATGTGGAGTAGTACTTCAGCTATCCTTTTTTTGTATTTATTTGTATAGTTAGTTAGTCATTTAGTTTATTACCTAATGAAAATAGTTAAGTAAGTAGTTGTGTAATAATTTATAACTACATAATGTTAGTAACTCTCGATTCGACTGACCGCAAATCAATCGCTACATTAGATGAGTATTTACTCAAACTTTAGGGTTTCTCGCACTGTGCATAATATCATCGATGTTCAGCAATTAAGTATCTAACCTAACAACTAATAATAATCAAAACTAACAAGAACTATCAGGACTAAAGGTAATCTAATTGGAGATGGCGTAAGTTTTTACGACAAATGAGTGTCCATTTTACCTTGATTACACCTGTCTAGAATAACAAAGATTCAGACGAAAATACCAGCTACTATGTCAATGATATATGAACTCGTAGAAACATTCCGAATCGGGCATCATAGGATATAAATATATAAATGTGAATCATGCATTTGGCAAGCAACAACTGTCCATAACAACGTCGGCAATGAGCGAGGGCCGCGCGAACGAACAAAGTGCTAATATTGAAGTGTAAACAGATGGACGAACATCGTGGTCAGATTCGCTGAGCACGGTGAGCACGGTGAGCAGTGTGCACAGTGCACAGTGGCACCCTCACCGCGTACCTACTCATAGCGACAAAAATAACAACAAATATACAGACTGTTTATTATGTTTACAATTAGTCCAGTTATTATGTTTACCGTGTCACATTGTGGCATAGTACTGCTCTTGCCAACTTGCACTCGCACCTGTCCATCTATTAATATTTTTTCATAAAAATAACTTTGATCAAAATTAAACTCCTGTGCAATGATTTAAACTTCACGTGTTAATGAATAATTGTATTGTTTATAGATTATGACATCATTGGGGATACTATCGATCATTGCGGTATGCTAGACCATGACGTATTTGGAAACGCATCAAGATTTATATTTGGGTAAACATAAACAAACTTAAATTTCCTGATGTTTCTGGTAAACGACATCATGTGTGTGAACTATTATATTATTATTATGAAATAGGCTTCGCTACACGTTATAGGTACCTACAAAGGTATTAGTCAATTTTAGCTATGCATAGTAGAATTTGTAGAGTCACTCACAAAGAGTAGCGGCTTTACCAACAGGCAGAGTAGGCATGAGCATAGGGCGGCAGCCCGCCTTATTAGTCGTACTTGATTGAGCATTGCTTTGCACAGAAATATACCCAAAAATTATTTTTTATGCAATTTCAACCAACTACTAATTGAAACTAAGAATTGTAGAGGTAAGGGTGGCAAACATTTAACAGCCTGTCTTTGGAAAATGTGTAAATCCGCCGCTGCTCAGAAATCCTGTAAGCTGTTGCAAGATGCCATGAATTAATATAATAAGAAAACAGAATGATTTATGGGTATTATAATTAATCGTCGTTAAGATACATCAATTGATTTTACTGAACCTTGAAAATGACTTACTATAGAGTAATTTATTACGGAAATGTAGGTATAGGTAGTCTTTCATCAAATCTATTTGCTGCATAATACCAAGAAGTAAATCTAAATGGAATGGCAGAATATCTTATACCTAATCTTCAAGTAGTTTCAGGCACTTTATTATGAGAGCTACAAGAATAATCACCATATCTTGCTTATTTAGGTACCTACTCTGCTTGGCGCCGCCGCACATAGCATTTGAACTTCCCGATATAGGAGTACCTAGGTGCAAAAGCATTTATGTAGGTATGTAGACATTTATTCCATATATATAATTATTCGGTTTGTCTCGTCTAAAGTAACCGAGTATTTTGTTTGTTTGTTTCTACGAATAAGTAGATAGATACCTAGTCTGTAGATACCTACCTTCCGACTAAGGAAGTTGACAATGATTCGTTCATGGTCCTGACCATATATACGACGTGGGGGTCAGTGCATTACAATCGACCATATGTTGCATGATACCAGTTTATGACGTAAGAGATCTCTTGGTAACACTATTCTATTAATCTAACGCGTCACATTCATTATTTATATGACTGGATATCACAAATCATATTTTTTGTTTCTGCCAGCGCCAGAAATTTCTACATTTTATTTTAAAGACCTGTTGGTACAGTTCTTTTGACGCTGGTAAAGAGTTATATTATATAATATTTGAAACGTAAGTCTGAGAACATCGCTATTTTTGCACTGAATTTTATCACGAGCGACATAAATTTTATGGCCGTGAAATGCTCTCCGAAAAATTTCTTACGTGAAAATTCTATGTTGGCACGTCTTCAAACCTGTCCGTATCTCGATCGCACCCACTTTCTGAGTCGTCATGGTTTATCGAGTAAGTTAAACACCTCTCAAACGTAATTAATTCATAAAATTTACAATGACAGATCTTAATTGCCTTGCAAATACATGGATTGAATGGAAAGGTTACTACACAATGTATTTACCTCTGTTCGCTAATTAACCTCAGGCGCCAGAGCGAGAATTTCGAGAAAAGTAATCTATAATGTGGTTTCTTCACAACAACAAGAAGCTTTCCTTTTGATCATCACCTGTTACATTTTCTGACACAAATGTCGATCTCAATCTATCGATGAGTACCTAACGTTATAGTTCAAAAAAATTTTTTGTAAGCGGAGTAAAGTTTTAACAAGTAGGAATGTTATGGATCCGGGATTGTGTAACATTCAGGTGTTTATGAGTCAAGCGGCGGTGGCAGGTGTGGTGGCTCTCGGCTCTCCATGGAGCGTGTGGGCGACGCTAAAATAAAATGGAAGCTGCAAGCACCTCGCGAGTGTTACTCATGAAACAGAAGTCATCGCCGACCGAGCATTACTCATGCTGCTGCCGTGGGTAGCCGCACTCCCACGCAAGAGCAACATTTCAGAGGTACGAACAGTTTTAGACGTTACTTCTGCTGAAATACAATCAGTCTGCCTGTGCGCGAGAGATCGCGTCTAAGACGATAGTTATACGTTGTGTGCTTATGTTATTATTTCTGCAGATTCCTAGCTAACGGATGCTTTAATAAAATTGTTTTGATAAATCACACAATTCACTAAAACTTAATCATTTCTTCAAATAAACCTACTCGTACAAGTACCTACTGTACCTACATAGAATATTTACAGTTTGCAGTAAACAAAAACAATAGTTAAAACAATGAAATGTCTGAAAACAAATTCTTGGTCAATAAATCGTGTAGACGACGATGTAGTAAACGACGAATTAATTACATTGTCAAGTAAGTATTTTCACTTTCATTCGGAGTTTCTGTTTGTTTTTCAGTTGCACGCAACATTTTGCTGTTTCTTGTCTCATCATTCGTATCTAGACCGAGAGTTATTTTGTATTTAGGTCCAACTATTTTTAAAGACTTTGCTAACTATGATACTTAATAAATTGAAATACTTAGGCCATTAGTTGTTACCGAGTACTATATTTAAAAGCATTCACAGACAGATTGGTGGCGCGATTTGTAAATAACTTCAAAGAAAGCTAATTGGTTACGTTAGCAAATTAGTGCTTATTGCAAGATGCAGTTGTTTCTCAGAGATGATGTGAATATTGATAGGTAGGTAGCAGTTGATAGACATGAGCATATGAGTTCATGAACCTAGGCACATGGAACACGTGTTAGAGTAGACTAGGTACAGGTAATTTGGCAAGTATCTAGCAAATTTCTCGACTTATTATTGTCTGACATCCAACTGCCAAAGCCTGCTGATTTTTTTTTTCACGTAAAAAATTAAGTGTAAAGTGATCAAAGAGTTGTCACAGAACAGACAGGGATTGTGTTTTGTGATATTAATAATTGGAATGTATTATGGTATGGCACGTAATTCAATTCAATCCATACAGAATTTTCATTTAAAATTAAAGCAACATGAACTTATTTTTACCCGACTACGGCAAAGCAAAAAGGAGGGTTATGGATTTTTAACCGGTAAGTATATGTATGTTCATCTGTTCCCTCATAAAATCAAAAGTTCTTATAATAATTTGACAAATAAGGTATCGTTAGAAGCGTCTTGGCCGTCCGCTAGTTATAGGCTATGTGACGTCACACTAAATTTAATATGGCGCCCTCTAGAGGACATAAAGAAATTAATTTTAAAACAAATATTTTGGAATGGTGCCTTGTTGGGTATCAAATAAAAGGGCTTAGTTAGCACATTTCAAAAATATAAATTTTACGGAAATAAGCCCCAAAATAATTAAATAATAAAAAAGTTTAAGATAACTAAAACCCGACTACTGAAAAGGATGAAACAAGAAAGTACAGAGGCCAGCACATCAACCTACCCCAATCTGTCAAATTTTCCCAATTGAATATGAACCATATTCCTTTGTAGTAAAGTTGAAATTCAAAAAGAAATTTGACAGATTGGGGTAGGTTGATGTGTTGGCGTCTGTACCTCCCCGCGGTCTCATGCAACCATGGCTTATATTATATTATAATGTATGTTAGTAGGTACAGCGGCATGCGACCACGGGAAGGTACTTTCTTGTTTCATCCTTTTCAGTAGTCGGGTTTTAGTTTTTAAAGTTTTTCTAATTTTGTATATCACGCATACTTATTTATATTATATATTTTAAACTACCTATCGCTAAGTAACTATCTATATTATGTTTAAAGTTTAATAATATTTTCAAATAAGTATATGTGCTAACTCTCTTTTTCAAAACTGAAACTGTAATTTACTATGCGTGGACGCATAAATGTCTTGAGCAAACTAGAATAATAACCTTGTTGGCAGATACAGTGTTACAAATGAAAAGGCATTAAATTACAGCATAATATGATCTGAACAATTTTCAAGATCAAACAAAAATTCATTAAATAAATAAAAAAATACACTTCCCACCTAGTATATGTAGGGTATGTAATTGGCACGTGAATATGTCGCACAAGCTTTTAAATTATTTTTTATTTATATACACCGCGTTATATGATAAGATGTATTCGATAGCATCATCTTTTCTAATACCTCAAGGTGAAACTCTCAATTTATTAAAACATAAAGTTGTTAGAAAAACAAAGGTCTAACTTTAGGATTCAGCATTTATGAAAAATAGTATTCAGGAAACCGATATCTGTCTATTTTGCACGAGATGTATTTATTAATAAACGGATCCATTGACAACTTCAATTAATTCAGACTTATAACGTGATTGCGGAATAGCGTTGACTTAGCAATGCTCTAATTTATCAGTTTGTAAACACATGTATTAAGCTAACAGATGCCCACCTCAATAATTCCCTTTGTGTGGCGACGCGCGACGTTGCTATGCGCGGCTAGTGAAATTTACAACTACGAGTTATAACTGCTATTTTTGTCTACTCATCTACTAGAATAGAATGTTCCGCAACAAATATTTCCTGACCGTTTCAATAGATATAAGTATACCAGTTTATTTTAATGTGCATTAGGGATTAGTTTCGAATGTTATTTATGGTTTTAATTAATATGGTGAGGCGAAAATTACCTTTGTTTTATTTTGCGGGAATGTGGTAACCTAATAGGGGAGCATTAGCCGACTTTCAGAATCTTCTGTTGGAATTGGAGTAAGAAAAGAAAATAAAAAGTTTGTTTCCTGCATCGTCTGAAAAGCTGTGCGCGGACGCAGCATGGACGCGCCTGCCGACCGACTCTATTTCGGTCGACAGAACGCGCGGGCGGTGCCTCGCCGCTGGAGTCCGATCGTTTCTCGGAAAATCCAGATTATAGAACACATCGCGTAATTCGGTAAGAATACAGGCTAATATAATTAAACTTCAGACGAGAATACATTAAGTATAGTACTTTACACTAACACTGCTGCTTCGGTCCTCAACTCTCAATACCTACTCGGCTAATTTCTTACGCCCATCCTCAAGAATTATTCCTACAAATATCCTAAGAGCATCAGAAAACATTTATTCCACACATCTGTTGCATGGGGAAATTCAACTCACTCGCTGCCGCCAACAAATCAGGATTATGTTATCGAACTTGTAATTCTCCCGTTTTGGTCGAGCAGTCTATTTCAGTCGAAGTAGACCGTGCAATAAAATGGAATGGTTCTCAATCCACCCGGAATTTTCCGATGTTGTAATCATAACAAAATATTAGAAATGTATAGATTTCTTTCAGATAGCCGTCATGGAAAGTTCTCGGGTTCACCGAGAGTCTGGGAGCAGACGGGTTCGTTGACAACACCTGGTGACGCAGCTGGATGCCTGCCGAGTGCGTCATATCCAAAATTTGACTTAACAATTAGACAAATAGCTAAACTATTTGTGTAGGAACTGGAGCCAACAATAGCTTACCTTACTAACACTGGTGATTTCATTGTGGCCGCCAGGTAGAGTGCGAAAGACATGCATTAAAACTCGCATGAAACTGAAACTGATTTCTTCTTTGTAACTACTCAAAATAGTCACCTACATAAACTCGAATATGTACCTACATAATTAAAATCTGTTTCAGTAGATAAATGTTGCTAATTGGCCAACAAACATTTTATAATTTATGGTCCACTATTATTTTATTTTCGGTTTATAAATACTTATTAGTAGGGTAATAGAAAATTCTGGCAATTAGTTCAGGACATCAAAGCCAAATGGATGCCAATTTCAATAAAATAAAATGTTTTTCAAGAAAATATTGGACTCCATAGAGAAACAATCCATAATTCTTTATCTGTGTTTGTTTGGTATTGTGGAAAAACATTGTTTTATTGTGTATTGTGTATTTTAACATTGTGTATTTCCTTACCCATTTGTAAATATACTCGTAGATAACTTTCATAACATGTATGAGTAAGTAAGTATTTGGTTATTTAATCTACTACATTATTTATGTACTCAGTGTACTGTAGTAAATCGCATGCCGAAGTTATTAGCACTTATTGTTAAGTAACAGTAAATTACCCAATACCTCATGATTTTCTAATTTAATCATCAAGCAAGTGTGAATTTATTCATATTTTTTATTAAACTGAATTTTACTTGATCCTGCGGGATAATTGCGTAACTTTCATTTGGACAGTTCATCAACGTTCATTGTTAACTTGTAGAGCCGACAAATTTTTAGAACATTTGAAGGAATGGATTAGATATATACTTCAAAATGATTCAGATTGTGACTGAACCTGTATTACGCAATTAGGGTGTAACTTGATATTTTAGTTTCCACGTTATATAATCAACAACTCCTGTGAGTCATTGACTGATATGACTGTTGAAACCTAACCATATCTGTTACATGTAGGTACTGTTCGAATATATCAATAAAATATAGCTATACATGTGACTTCGTCTTCACCGGTCAAGCTCCTCGCGTAACCTATGTAGTACGATACAATAGAAAATCAATTGTGTCTCATTAGCGGAGCTCAATGAGTTAAAATTACTACTACCCTCTACTACTTACCCCTCCCCCGTCTTTACTAATGCTTATATTTATATCTGTAATTTATATTATGGTGTACATATTAAAGAGTATTCTATTCTTATCTGTAAATTAACACTGATAAGTCTATTGCACTTTGTTTATAATCGAATTCCATTGCTAATAGATATTTTTCGATTACATAATAAATAGTCAGTTTCTAGATTTACTTAGATAGAGTAAATTTTGCATGGAAAGGAAACCCTACTCAGTGCATTTTAATCGGAGAGCATCCTGAAGGCCAATTCCTGTAATTAAAAACGTTCAAAATCTAGTCGCAATCTCATCTCAGCGACAATCAATGTCAAAAACGTGTCAAAAATGTAGGGAAGTTTGAGGTATTTTTGACAGATTGAGACTGAGATCTGGCTGTGAACGTTCATAAAATTACGAGAACTGCCCCTCTGGAGTCTGGTATCCCGATTGACGGCAGTAGGCTGGCTCCCTTTTATATGGAACCTAAACATAACTGGCGAAATGTGGGTGTACCTTCTTATTGGTGGGCCTCTGCCTAACCGCGTACCTATGTTATGTGTATTTTACAGAAAATAATGCTTTTTCCAAGGTGAGCTCTGGATTCGCTAAAGCTGAAGTGCTGGTTATATCTACATCATTGTTTTGTGTAAGTATATTTATCGATAGTAACGCCGGTATAGGTAAACATCTTATTCAACCGATTCCCAGAATACTCCTAACCTACCAAACAAATGTTTACTGTGTCGGAGCCAGAAATAATTTAAAATGAAAACAAAAGCAGTGCTGAAAGAGACAAATGTTATTGGATTTACCAGAAAATATAGTTTGTCGTTTTATTATTCATTGTTGACTCTATTTAGATAGATTGTGACACTGTTTAGTGCGCTAAATAGTGTAGACATTAGTAAATAACAAAACGAAACTTATATGAAGGCAAGAAAATACAACGAACCTCCAGCTGTGGATCATTCAGGCTGACACATATGATTATAAAGTTTTCAAGGAAAATAACAGATTAGTTTTATCATGGAAGAGTCACAACTTAAAATAGGTATAATATTAAACAAGGAGTTTTTAAAAACATCGTGTTTTGTAACCCTGTAGGTCCCTGTAGAAAATATTTAGGTAAAGTTCCTTTGTTGTCTGATATATGAATAAGAATTTTGTATTACAATTTTGTTACTAACATAGCTTATAAGTAAATAAAACTCCTCCAGACCGTATTTCGGCCACGGCGGCCAATCTCAACGGAGACTGGCCTTTGGCGCAGGAGATATTTTAGTGCACAAGTGTGCGCGCAGACACAGGTGCACTCCCTCTTCTCTCACTCTCATTAGTCCGATGGGAAAGCAAACCGACACGACCGGAGAGATATCAGGCGCAGGAGAAACGGCTTAACGTGCTTTCCGAGGCACGGCAAACTCAATAACACTGTCCGACCCGGGAATCGAACTCAGGACCCTACGCTCAGCAGTCGCGCTTGCGACCACGAGACCACGGGGCTTATCTACAGTGGGTAACAAGTTTTCCTTGATATCTAAATAGAGAATGCCTTAGTGCAGTGTGTGAACCATAGGCCATTCAACAGTAGTAATAGGTACCTAATAGTAAGTATTTCGACCTAAATATGGTTTAAAAATTAAATCACGCCTATAATCCCTGAAGCGTTAGGTAGACGTGTACCTATAGTACACCCATATTTCGCCAGTAATAGGTCCCATCCCAGCCATGTAATAGGGGGCGAGCTTGCCATTATTGGTTTTAGATATGCAAAAATCACTCTAACTGGGCCTGGATATTTACATGTCTTTAAGGTCGCAGGTACCTATTTATTATGTCATTTCGTCAGAGCGCTTATGTTAGGGACAATTTTGTATTCACGTACATATACCTAAAAAAGTATTTTTAAAAACGAGATATTAACACCTCAAGTTAATTAGGACTATATTACACAAATATCAAAATGGCGGAAGTATAGAACAAACAGTTTAGTAGGCATGCTGTAAATTCTACTCACCATTCACTTTTCAGTCTTTCAGTTCCTCGTAGCGCTATCTATCGTAAAAGGACGTAAACTAAATGGAAAGCCGGAGCCCTATACGCTGGTTGCTCCATCTGGCGAAATGAAATGAAACTAAGAAACCACGGACGCACATTGACGCCATCTGGTGTCAGAGTAGCGGACAGCGGTGCGGAAGGCTCCGCGGCCGCTCTCCGACTGAGCCTTCGCTGAAACGAACGGCGAATTCGAGAACCATGCAAACCTATTTTCAGGTTTCGGCCTCGTTACCCGTTACGACGCTGGGTGGGTCGTTATTCTCGTTAGTCGTTACGTTCACTGTTTTTGCACACGGCCGCCAGACGCCGCTGCTGTTCTTCGTCGCTGCGGACTATTTTCGTCTTAGCGGCGTTAGTCGTTAATGTAACGACGCAACATGTTTATAATTAGCTCACTGGGTCGTCGTTCTAATTTTGCATTCGGTTTTAATTTCGAACATTAATTATGTTACCTACCAATTCTCTCCGAAATCTAACATTAATGTTTGGTGTTAAATACTCACTAATAATACTATATGTAATTATTTTTGAAAAATAATATTTTATTTATATAAATAGTTAGCTTCTTCTAAGTAAATCTTGTTGATTAAATCCTGGGGACATTAACAGGGTGATAGGAACATTGACATGTGCGATAAATTATGTCTCAAAAACGATAAGTATCTAAGTACTTAGCACTTGGAAAAACTTAGTCACCTTTTTATCACTTGTAGTTAATAACTCAGGTCGTTAAATGCATCGTTTTCTTTATCCCACGACACAAATAATAATTAGAAGGTATTTTGTTAGCCACTATTAACTTAGCTTTCTAGTCACACACTTTTTTGTCATTTCTTTAATCATATCGTCACAAACGTCAATTCACAGCAAATCTAATGTAAGATTTGATAATGATCAAAAGAAAATAGTGTATTTTATTAGAAACCAGTCTCAAGCCAAATGCCATTATAAAATAGAAAATAATTTCATTCACGACTGCTAATTTGAAAGTAGCAATAAAAACGAAAAGCTTAGTAACTTTCCTGAAGAATTATCTACAATAAATACTGTGAGAACTTTACGAGCTGTCTGTACTGGGACGAGAAAATTAGACCAGATATTACTTCAATAATAATTCCTAGAAGATGGTTCTATTTTTTTACATTTTTATCCTTTTTTATCTTATTTTTCATATAAATTAATGTTTGTCTCGTATTTGTGCCATCTTTATAATGGACTCGCGGAGGTTACACGTACCTACATGCAACCTCCGAAGAATTATAGAAGCTTTGTCTCTATTCTTCAAAATTTAAGTTATTTTAAGTACATTCACTATATATAATCGGTTCTGATTAAAAAGCTGCTCTCTGAACCCAACGAACATTTCACCAAAGCCTCTGCAACCGTAATTAAAGTTAAATTCTGGAGGGAACCTACTCATACCTGCATATTTGTGAATAAAACATACTTACAGTGTTCTAAAAAAGTTAGTTGACATTTTCCCACTTCTGCTGTGGTGCCTAGGTGGTGCCACATAAAGATTGATAATAAAAATGATAAGTCATAGATGAATTAGTTAGTCAATAAAAACGTTATAGTGTACAGTTCAAACATTTGAAACTAGAATTTTAAATCATAATGTGGCATCACAGCCTAAGTGGAAAAACGTCATCTAACTTTTGGAGGGCACTGCAGTGCAGACTGTAGATACTTACTTAGGTTAGTAACTTATTGTTATTTGTTATTAATTGTATGTTTTCCGAGGCCTGGTTAAGATTTAGGTAAGTTTCCAGACATTTTTTCCATGCCTATAAAGAAATTAAAAGGGTTCAAAAGTTTCATTGTAATAGTGTCCACACTTCTAAACAGATGGCAGCACTGCTCACGTTATAGAGCGATATTATTCTTAATTTGAAAACGGCGGGCTCTTTGTAGAGTCAGAAAAATTTATTAATAATAAGAAGTAAATTGAGACCCTACGTCAGTTTGCCGTGTCATATTCATTTTATATAACTATCAAATTTCAATTTGTCCACACGTTGTTTACCTACAATGCTGACAATACTAACAAGAGACGGAATTATAATTACAGTATGCATATTGCATAACTAATGCAACCTCAAAACATGTCTTTGTGGAAAGTTTTTTACATTCTTAGGTAAATTTCTAAAAACTAAGTAGGTACCTACCTAGCTATCAATCAAATTACTGTAGCTGTAAAAAATTGTACTTAAATATTTACCAACAATCGATTACCTATAGACAGAAGATCTACTTGTTGTGCAAATAGGACCACTAACCTACGTTTTATTATAGTGTTTACTTTGTAAGTACTTATTGTTAATTTATTATATTAAGTATTTATGCATTTTGTAGCCAGAAGTACAGGTTCGACCTAATTCATGCAAATTAGCAACTGTGCTCTATTTTAATTGTTAAAGTACTTATTTTAAATGTGTCCCATAAACTATTTTATTTATTTATTTTTCATTTTCATAATTTTTATAAGTTCGATGAACTAGTACCTATCATGTCCAAAAGTCATAATTTCTGGTGCTAAAATGAGTAAATTTTATAATCAGATGTTGACAAGATTTTTCTGCTGATTAGCAGATTGATGCTGCTCTGCTGCCTAGTCAAGCGGTCTTGAAGTCTTGATGTCCCCAATCTTGTAGGCAGCCACAGGTGGTATAATTGTGATGCGCAGCGTTCGTTGAATCAATTATTTTCTGGATTATATCCTCTTAGAATTACTTATAAAGAAACTTTATCACGCATCCATTTTGTTTTGCCATGAATTATATTTGCTTGTGTTTCAAGGCAGTGCATGTTTATGGGATGGTGTCATCAGTGCTGAATACAAGCTCGATGTGAAGTGGAAACTCAATTATCGGGTAAGCTTAGGTATGTGTGATTCGTCTAGATATTTTCTATGTATGTAGGTAAATACAAGTAAATAGTTTGTTTTGTATTTTATTATAAAACCATATAATAAAATGGAAATAAATAATTTTATCTTAATACTAGGCACTTATGTACAAAATCATCTTGGCGCTACATGGAGTGTATTTCAAGAACCCATTGCAACAGATTGCAAGGCTAAATTACAGAAGATAAAATTCCATATCACGCATGACTAGATATTCATAAGGCTAACAGTCTCACATTAGCGTCCATTCATCTCAGTTTTGTACAAAAATAATTATCTTATTATATAATATCACTGGATGAAGGCGAAGTGCTCACTTGCCGAGCAAGATCTTGCGGCCGGCGCCCATGTTGGAGCCTGCCTGGGTGGCGCCCTTGTTAGAGCCAGCCTGGAGACCGATCACGGTCTTTCCAGCGTTCAGGACCTCGTCGGAGAAGTCACGCTTGCACTCATCAGAGGGCTTGGGTCCTAGGTTGGGGCCACTGAACTCAGGGTGCCTGTAGGTCTGCAGACAAAACAAAATCATACATATATTATAGAATGCAATGTCCCATTCCCATTTCACAGTGTCTTTATATAGTCTCTATTATACCCCATGTTGAACAGTGTAAAGCTACGCTTTAGAAAAACACCTGTAGATGTATAAGATTCCAATATTGCCCACTCGGCCTCAACTAAACAAAGCGACCTTGGATATATTTATGAAAACTGAGGTAATGTTGCAAGACGCTCGTAAAATTTGGTTGAACTTGGCACAGCGCCAACTCCTTAAATTCTAAACGTATCTTAAACCAAACAATCTGTGAACACATTATTTAATCCGATACTTGGTGAATTCTATATTCTATTCCACCGATCGCACTTGTTTATAATAAATGATGTGTATATAAGATAAAAGTATACGTTATTACGATGTTAAATTGGGTGCGATAAAATCTGGATGTTTACAAGATTATAAAATCGATTGCGTAATGCCATGTACTATATTTCGAAACTCGTAAATTTGGATGGTATGCAAAATTAAGAGGCCAAATTCATGCTGCTTGTTGCGAGGTAGTAAAGTGAAGAATGCTCACCTCACGGCCGAGAGCGAACAGTGTGTTGGTGACCTGGGCGATGTCCTTCTTCTCCCAGAGGTCGACGGTCTGGAACACGTCGATGTCTGCCACACCGTACGCTTTTAAGGCCGCCTGGAAGCTAAACGAGAAAAAGATAAAGATATGTTTATTGCATAACTGTGAAAATTTCATCTTAGAAAAATAGGTCACGTTTTTGTCAGTTTTCGGCTTACGAGGAACAACGATAATATCTATCAATTTTGTTTACGGCGTTTGTTAAACTCTTATCGACAGATAATTGCAGATCACGAACTTCTGTTAAGTATCTCGTTGTCTACGCTTGTGTAGACATTTACATGATTTTCTTTTAACGTTCTGCCAGTAACTAATAGTCAAAATACAGTATAGAAGAACTTTGATTCCAATGAATCAACTATATTGAATGTAAAAATTGTACTTAAATTGGTTTTGTTTTTTTTGTGTAGGACTTACTTGGTAATGTTCTCCATCATCTTGAACTGTCCACCGGAGGTGTTGATCTTGGGAACGGAGCCGGGCTTGATCTTGTTGATGAGCTGGCAGAGGACGGTTCCATCCTTGATGACATCCTCGTAAGCTTCACCAGGGGGGAACTTGGCGCCAAGGATGGCTTCGATCCACTCCTGGGCTTCCTTCTCCTGCTCGGGGTTACGCTTGGAAGCTAACTGTTGATATAAAGAAACGCTTTTAGTCATTGCAATTTTTTTAATGAAAATGCTCAATGAATTTTTTTTTATTGTTATTTTATGGAATTTGAAAAAGCTTTTGTCGATCTTGTTTCTTACAAGTCAGTGTCTGAATTTAAATATTGAAATAATCTCAAAATAACAAGAAGTAAACTTGTTTAAAAAGAAAGGACATGATTTGCTTTGTTTGACTTATGTAAAAACTCTGTACCAATTTATTTTTTTTATGTAAAAAGTTACATGTTCATATTTTATTGATATTTGTGTAATTTACTCAATATTTTTAATTTACTATAAGCTTGACATTTTAATGGGACAAAAACATGAGAGAGTAAAATGGGAATATTTAAAATGTTTTTCTGACCTTAGCGCGGACTTGACGTTCCAGAGACATGGTGTGTGTGTGTGTGTGTTGCTGCGTAGATGAGGAGTTAGTGCGCTGAGGAAGGCACGGCTAGACTGAACTCCTGAAAGCTGAGTCCACGTATTTATAGCACGCACATGATGCGCCCTTCTGGAAAACTCGTGCGCAGCGCTCGCCACCCGATGAGCAGTCGACACGAAATAGCTATCTGACTCAACAGCCTTTGTGTAAAGTTATTGACAATATTTATATGATTTGATAAAATATTTTAATTATTCATGGTTTTGAGGATGAGATTTCTCGTATTTCCATTTACATACTTTAAGCAAATTGTTAGAAAAAGCTCATCCAATATTATGTTTTGTAAAAGCAAGAGATTTTTTTAAACAACCTTAATTTTAATCAGAACAAGAATAATTTTGAATCATTCCGTATAGGCCGAAATAATTTCAGCTTATACCTACGTAATCTGGGAAAATAACCCCAATCATCTTATGTTAGAAATACCTACCTATTTTGTTTTAGTGTTTTTTCTTATTATAAATTGCAAAACTTCAGGCATTCAAACATAATTTTATTTTCCTCTGATATGACATGCTTATTCATTAGTGCTATTCATTTGTAATCATAACGGAATAAAAAACTTGAACATAAACATGACAAAGACAAATGTGTCAGGAACAAAATAAACAGCAGTTTTACTGTATATTGTTATTTTATTATAAACCATTTTATGCAGGTAAGTTGAACAAGAATTTTCTTATAAAAAACCCCGTAAAACAAATCTTTTCTTATCAGATGATCGAGCTTTTTTATGAAAACAGATAATTTTATAAGTATTGAACTTATCTTCGTCGTTGTTGTTTGTATTATCAATATGTACTTATCTACCAAATTATTAAAAAAAAGCTGTTGAGATATCATCAAGCAACAGTTTTCGATAAAAAGAAGAACTTTAAAAGAAAAAAGCATCGAATAAAATGAAATAAAGTCAATTCGTATCGATATACAGGACTGCGGGAGTAAAAGTTAATAAAATAAATAAAATAATATTTCATCATAATTTTACGTCTAACGTTGAATCGTAAACAATACTGAAGATCATCATGATAATTAACATAGGTAGGTACTACCTATAATATTATCATAAAATAAAAAATCGAACAAAGCTTTCAACAAAAGCTGAGCAGAAAAAGTTCTTGGACGTCCGTATAAGGCACTAATGCAGTTCGTAGGCGGGCGCTACGCCGACACTGCGCAGGCGCCGCCCACTCGCGCTGACGCCATTGAGATGAGAACCCGCTGAGTTATCATTGTCGCCGTAGCCCACGCGAAAAAAACGGATTCTTTACGTGGGAAAATGAAAAATAATATATTTTTACCTTCGTTTCAAATAACTCCTTGAAAAAAAACATTGTCTGGGAATTAAGTCATTAGCGAAAGCGTCTTTCACGATTTTCTGTGGTATGCTTATTGGATTTACATGCGAAATTTATCATGACTGTGACTTGTGAAGTTGTGACACACGTCATTGCCTGAAAAACATTGGCAATGCTGAAAACATAACGTTGGCGATAATGCCTAATTTTCTAAAATGCTAAAATGTGAGATTTTTATCTCAACTCTATATCTACTATTGTTCATTTACTTAACATAAATTAAGTTATTTACACAAGCAAATAATTAAATTTTAAAAACAAAAAAATTGTAATCTACTTATAGGCGAGAACGACTGCCGACAAACTGTAATGTAGTTTGGCAACCTTTATGTACGTTAATGTTAATATAAATTTAGAATAAACAAATAAATCTTTAAAAAAATTATTAAAACTAGAAGTAGGTATGGAATGTAAGTTTGTCCATGATTGAATATGAAAAAATCTAATAATTCAAATACATTTTTGTGTCTTGTAGGTCTTAGTAGGTTCTTTTAACTTAACATATATTTTCAAGTACCGTCACACCCTTAACATGGCAGTATTGTGGCCTTTTTTTTTTTTTTTTTTTTTAAGGATGGGAAATCATCCAATGACCCCTCCCGCTCTGGGTGGAGCGGAAGGGAGTGTCAGACTCTTACTGACTAAAACCCATCCGTGTTCCTTCCTTAGCCCTTTATGTTCCGGGGCAGCGGTAACCCTTTCGGACAATCCCGCTGCCCCGGCAGGCTTCGGCCCTGACGGGCCCCTCCTTCGATGCTGACATCTCTTTGAGGCGCGCGTGGAACACATACGCGCCGTCCGGCACGGGCCTGGTCCTGATCGGACGGCGAGCTACCCATTACTCGCCGTCCGCAGGCCCGCGCCTACGGTGGCCGGGAGTCGTCACGCGGCTCCCGACGCCCGGAGCGTCTACCGCGGCGGCTGGGACGGGCGGCTCTCTCAGCTCTCTCCCTCGCCCATCCCGCCACCTCCTTCGCTAGCATGACTGCTTCGCAGAAGGAGGTGACTGCCTCCCACTCCCTCTCACCCCGGACCATGGCTTGGACCAGGGCCGGGCGCGAGAGGTCGCCGCCGCTGCCGATCGCCTCTACGAGGACACGGCGGTGCTCTGCCCAAGCCGGGCAGACCTCCACCGTATGCTCCACCGTGTCCTCAGGGCGATCCTCGCAGTGGTGACACCCGGGCGTATCCTCCCGCCTGATGATGTGCAGGAACCTCCCGAAACATCCGTGTCCGGTGAGGACCTGCGTCAGGCGGTAGGTGAGGGCGCCGTGACGCCTCTCTAGCCACTCCTCAAAGAGGGGCCTTACCGCCGCTATCGCGGCGTGCCCTGCGCTGGGTTGCGACAGTCGCGCTTTCCATGCCGCCATGAGATCGCGCCGGAGGTCTGTCCGCTCCGCAGCAATTTGCCGCGGAAGCGGGTTTTCCCCCCGGCGTAGTGCCTCCGCGCGCCACTCAAAGAGGCGCGCGAGGACTATCGTCTCCAGATCCCATGGCGGCAGTCCGGCAAGGAGGCTTGCCGCCTCGCGCGAGATCGTGCGGTACCCCCGTATCAGCCGTATGGCGACCACCTTTTGGGGCGCGTTCAGGTAGTGGGCGGCTCGAAGCCGCAGTGAACGCGCCCACAGTATTGTGGCCTTACGTGACGTTTGTTAAACGTGGAATGTACATAAGGTTTTGAATTTTTTATTTGCAAATAATTTGCTTTGCGACTTGGTATATTGGATTTGAATATTTTGTTGTATATCATTCTTATTACGACGGAGACGATAGTTTTATGTCATAAGCAGCTGGAAATGATCTACCGTTATATTTTAAGAAGACATAGACTAAAAGCTATAGGTTGGTACATAGAAAACATAGATCTGCTCTAAACACACAAAGTCAATAATGTCATCTTTTTGTTAAGGCGACCACATGACCTAAAGCGCGGTCACTATCGGACTGCATAGAAAAGAAAGAGATGCGCGATGACACAACGCAGGTAATTTATTGCTAAATATGAAACAATCATCTATTGTTGATTTATCAAACACCAAACAAATAAAAACCGTATACTAAAATTCGGGGAATTAAATTGTCTTTTATGTGGTGAAAGTTTTATGAAAATACACCCGAAAGTGTTTGCGTGATTATCGTTTTTATGTCCGCGGTAGACATTACTTTACAAATTAATTACACTATGTTATAATTGCAAATATTCACATATCAAATTACGAAGCAAATTGTCTAGTATAACATTTATTTTTTTCAAAGAAATCAGTCCGGTCGATTAGAGGTGATGTTGAATTTAAAATCATTAGAAGTCGTATATCTGCGCCTTAAATGGCATAATATAATATATTATCTTACCAAAAGATAATAAATAATCCCAGGTCTTACTTCCAAGCAGGTTACATAATAAGCCACGTTAACCAAGCGTGAGATGGTGGGTTACATTCTCAGGCATATTTACTGGGCTTTTCTAAACATTAGTGTATCAATTCCTCTCCGGAGATAGGAATTGTGCCCTGTAATGTAAAAGCTTTTAGGATTTATTCGTGAAAACTGTGTTTGGATATTTGTGAGAATTACCTACTTATGTCGGTTCCACGATCGGTTCACTTCCCCTAATGGATGCCATGAAGTTCCACAGCCAGACGTATCTTTTATACATTTTCTTTTACTTCGTCCGCTCTATCGTATGTCGTGCATGTTTGAGATTCTGTAAGATGATTGGCGGATAGACAAGTTTTTTTTTTATAAAATACTGGTATTCAGCTTCATCCGGTTAGACTGGAAGCCGACCCCAACATAGTTGGGAAAAGGCTAGGTAGATGATGATAATGATTAGATATTTGATTTATGTTTCTTAGTTTTACTTATTTTGTTAGTTTTTTCTGTGTATTATTTCTTATTGTTTTCTTTCCATTTTGTAAATATGTCTGTTTTTTTATTGAAATTTTTCGCTGCAATAATTTGGATCTGGGTCTGTAATGTTTTGCATGTTTTTACCAAATACATAAATAAATCATTATTATTATTGGAAACTTCAAACTATTAAAAATAAAATCGTAAAGAACTAGCAGCGATTAGATCCCACCTGCCACTTTTATCACCAGTGTAGATGCCACGTGGGAGTGATCAATGTGCTCAAACTGACATTCCATGCCGTTGCCATGCATTTTTGCAAGTTATTGCGTTACCGTACCTACCTATTTAAATCTGTGCACTAAAATATAACATTTGACAGTGTGAATAACTGCTAATTCTTTCAACAGAAAATTCAAAACCGGCGAACGAAGATGTTTTCCACATCGTGAGGAAACCGGTATTGTCCCAGGACCAAAAATTCGAAGACATGTGACACCTACCGACCCACACTGGGCCCGCGTGGGTTACGGCTCATTCCTTCTCAAAAAAAGGAGGCCTGTGTCCCAGCATTGGGAACGTAATAGGCTGATTATGCCTTCGATAGACATTATACGAGGTAGAACTGCGACCAATATAAATATTGTGTAACTTTGACTGTTTCAGGCTTTTGCCTACAAGTGATTGGGGGAAACATCACAGAATTTCACATTATTTGAAAGTCATGTCATTTGAAAGGTTAGTTTTTGGGTTATGTGGGTGGTTTTCTGACTGTCACAGCGGTTGTTCGTAAGAAATTAAGTTTTTCATGAATTATAGAGACTACTCATACGTTTTTTTTAATGTTTTTATTCAAAATCTGTATTAACATCTTACTTACATAAAGTCTGTCAAACTGCATACCTAACGTTATGTCTGCAGTTGTTCTCGTCTAACAATATATTACATGAATTTTGAAAATTATTGTGCTTGTACAAACAACTTAATTATGCTAAGTAAATAAACTATAATAAAAATACAGTTGAGATAAAAATCTCACATTTTACGAGTCTAGGCATTTTCGCCAACGTGTGGTTTACAACGTGTTTACAAACACGTCTATAGACAAATTGAGAGAAAATGTTTTTGTAGAGCTCTTGTAGGTCGGCCCTTAGATTAACACGCGAGATCAGTTTTGGTGGTAGCTCATTCATTAACGTTGGTAGATATCTACTACATATTGGTTATGTAAAATGTACCTACTTACGGTTTTTCCGATAGTCATTCATGACAGGTACCTAATTTTATAGATTAATGTTTTTCTTATTGGCTGGTCTGTTTAATATAACTCATGGCTACTACCCATGAGTTATATTAAACAGACCATATATTTTAAAGCACACTAAATATATCATTGAATAAATAAGGTCTGAGTCATAACGATCATCATTCACGGATCTGAATGAAATACCTATTAACTATCGGGTTCTGGGTTCTCCTAAATTTTGTCAATTGAAATTTTATCAGCTAGTTTGTTTGTACAACCACTTCGTTTTTAAAAAGTACTGACGTCTGTTAGACCTGATTTATGCGCACTTAAAATTTCTTCATTGATGTAGGTGAAACACCAAAGCACTTTACAAATGCATTTGCAGGCTTTTAATGATAATCAAAAGTAATGTGTCAGAAAAGATGTACTTTTACTAAGGTATCTTAACACTTAGGAATAAAATAAAATAAATGTTTATTATTTACTTACGTTACATTTTTGTTGCAATTAGGTAACTAGGTAGGTACCTATTGTTGAGACTTTTTGAGGCCTTAATAAGTTCTTAGCTGATAATTTTCCTCCTGAATGGTGGCTTCAGTAGCCTGGTGCAGAAAACCATAGCTACAGACAATACGATGGCCGACATCAGCGGCATCCTCTTGATAAGTATAGTTAACTGGTTTTGAGATACTTACTGAGATCGAAAGCTATATGTTGGTATGTTGTTCTCGTTCGTTTGTCGTCAAACGTTCGTTAGAAAACTAGTATTTATATAAGCTAGTTTTCTAACGAGAAATTGCCGTATTATAATTTAATAAATCAGAAAAGGCTACTATAGAGCATTATTAGGTTTATGTCAGTCCACCCACAATATGCAGAAGTAGGTACCTAGAAGTTTCTAAAACATTACAGCATGTAAAATAGTTAATTAACCGTTTTACAGTCTGTAAACTTGTTTCTTCAGTTTACTCCGCGATGTAAACTGAAGAAACAAGTTTATTTCAATTTCAGCTCACGGAATCCTAAACAACATGTACGACCACGTGAACGCAGGACGTAAATAGTATAATCATAAAACTATAAATACCAGCATAAATCATTTCGTAATTACTCAAAATCTACGCAGACATCCGAAGCGGCTTTTTTTCGTGTTTACGTAGTCGTACAGCAATATTTTACCTAGAGCTGTCTACAGATATGAAAACAATGTCATCTTGTGCTGAGTGCGACGGCCCTACTCAGCGAACAAGGTCGTGACGGCCTATAAACGGACCAAGGCGCACATCAGTTGTGGTTATGACTCCACGGATAAATATTTGTGCTTTTTATGTGTTCTAGATCATTTTTTTTGTCAGTGCTCTTCATCTTGAAGGTTGGTCTCTTGCTCCATCAACCTTTATTGCTATGGAAACCAAGGGCGTGTTCTCTCCTTGTCTCCAACAAATTTTCGTATTTTAGTTTACAAAGTTGGCATGATTGATTACTTCGGTGTGACAGTAAAAAATGCCACGCTTTTAATAAACAAGTATGTTTTGAGTTTTCAGTACCTTCATGGAGCCTCAGGGGCAGGTGATAATATAAACTATTATTCTCTATTGAGAAATTGTATCTTCTACAGATTTCAATTTCGGATCCCAGAACATGCTAAACACTATGGTAGAGCCTGATTTGCGAACTAGTCAGATGGACATCTTAGAATTGTAAATATGTAGAAGAAAATGGCGGATCCGTTCATAAGTACAAAAATAAAAACTCTTCATCATAATATTGGTATGCAACTGAACAGGGTAGGTAGGTACATTAAAACGGAAATGATAAACACTCGGAGTATGTGCCGTGACTCCGTGAGCTCAATACGTTTGCAACAGCGTTTGCCGTGCCCTAATTTTACATCCTTACACAAGTTTGTGAACTATCTTGTTTTGTAAAAAAATGTATGGGACTGGATGAAAACTTCAACACGGCTGCATTACCTACACACCTTCCATCAGTATAAGGATAAAACGAAAAGTAAAATATTTGTACCATTTCAATTGAACACCTAATGATAATTCAAACCACTGTTGTCAAAAACTAATTAACTACAGATTAACTTCCAGTTAACTGTTTTGTACGTTCACGCAGAAGGTCAGGGCGGTCAAGGTAAACACAAACAAAAACAGATGATTTATTGTTTGCTTTATTAAAACACCCTCCACAAATTCATCAATAATTACATACACTCGGGTATACCACTATTATTATCTAGTATTTACAAATAATTTATTACATATTTACATCGCCGTCGCCAACTCCGGTATGTTGGCTAATATATAGAACTAATTAATCTATGCACATAATCAATAAATAATAAGTCATTCATTTAAAATAAAACTAATGTTCCGGTGACTAGAAGTAATACAACGACACAATTCCGTTACAGGTTGCGGAAATATTATTAAAATTCAATTGGATTAATACATTTTTTATTTCATTTAGGCATCGACGAATAAAATACATCATAATTTTATAGGACAACATTTAAAATTAATTTATTTAATATTCCTTTACTTCTATTCTTCTCTGAATAAGTATACCTTTATTAAACGTATACAATCGGAATGTTATTTACAATCGTATCACACAAATCTTCATTACCATAAACTATCTAAAACTACACACCCGTGAACGTGTAACAGGCAATTTTTCGTTCAACTGCTTTGTTACAATAAATACATCTAAAACTTCATTCAGACAGTTCATTATTATTGAGACAATCATCGTCATACTTTAATGGACACGAGTTGGTACTTTGAATGTTTTACGCGCACTCGAAATCAAAATCGCAATTTTGTCGTTTAGATATCACTTCAGAAAGTTTACACTTGGCACACAGTGTAACCTGGAATGTTAATGAAATGCAGATGGGATGGGTGCAGAGAATGGGTTGGTGGCGGTGCGGGCGGGACAGCGGCGCGCTCCCCGTGGACTCGTCGCGCCACGGACGGTGACTCAAGGCGACGCTGCTACGCCCATTAGAAAAGATGGTTGTTCGTTTTGGCGAGGGTGCCGAGGTGGTCTGACAGCAGATAGTTGGGTGGTGCGACGCCTAGGAGTGGGAACCCGGAGGGCTGGCGCAGCAGACCGCAGCCGCCGGCCCACTTGCCGCCGCCGCTGCCGCTCACCGGCGGCAGGCCCACGTCGCCCCCCACGCCATTCAGCTCATCGCACAATTTGTTTTCTGCACAACAATAAACATATCAATATAGCATACGATTGTCTCGTAAACAAAGTATCAATCAATAATAGGTATATGCAAAATCTTCTCGTCTATTGAAGATTATACAATACAATAACCTTCAATGGACGTGAAGATGACTTATATGCACTTGATGTTATGCTTAACATCAAGTGGATATAAGTACAATGCTGATATTCTCACAACTGAATCCAAACAAGCAAAACTTGTGCACACAAATCTGCTCAAATATGAAATCAGACTGCAGCTCGACGGGCGAATATGAAATAATCGTGGTAACACAATTAAGCGCTAATCACCTAATCCTTGCTGCGCGGCTCCGTTGTTTATTCAAGCCTGAGTGACAATCGCGCGCACAATTAGCGCAAATGAGCCGAAGTGAAAATCTGGCGCGGTGGCGGTGGCGGCGTAATGTGATTAATACGACCACAAGTCCGCCATTACCCGGTGAACCACCGCGCCTAGTTCAGCCTATATGAGGTGCCACACCACATGTACCTATTTAAAACTTGCTAGTACTTTTCTATATTGATATTTCTAGTAGGAAACTGAGATAGGCTGCTGAAATTTCTAAAACTGATTAAATTCTATCTCATTATTAAAATCTAGGTATAAAGGTAGGTTGGTCCTAGATCCTGTTGGTCCTAAAAGTTCCTGTAAAATGTATTGGTGCTTAGGAAATGATCCAAGGTCCCTATGATGAAATAATAATTAAATGATTCACACTTTTTTAAGAGCCGCTATCATCACCTGAACATCAACGTTAGACAGTTGCAACATGCAATGCATAACGCTTGTATACTTTTCTACACGTAGGTAGTTTTAGGATGTTCTGGGAGCCCTAGCCTGTGTAGTCTTGGGCTTTTCATAATTTTATTATGTGTGATGATTAGTAATTTCCTAAAGCTTTTTCACTTTCAAAATGTAAATACCTAAGTGTTAAGTAAAAAAGCTTGAGGAAAAGCTCCTATTCATTTAATTTATTACATCGACTAAACCTAAAAATCTCCTGAAGTGATTTTATGAATCATACAAAGATGTAACTCAAAATATTATATTCGGTTCTATTTCTGACAGAAACGGCACAGACATGTTTATATAATTTATATAAACCGATACCAAGTTCATGGAAAATTCGTCTTGTATTGGGGCTAGCTACCTACGTAACAAACAAATAATTTCATGAAGTTCTAAGTTTTTAAGCTTCGCATAAATCAACGTTACTTAGTTACAATAAATTGAATTGTCTGCCTAGCCTTTTCCCAACTATGTAGAGGTCGGCTTCCAGTCTAACCGGATGCAGCTGAATACCAGTAATAAACATGAAGCGACTGCCTATATGACCCTCACAACCCAGTTCATCATCAGCCTATAGCAATCCACTGCTTGACATAGGCCTCTCCTATTGCACGCCATTCAACTCAATTTTCGGCAACTCTCATCCAGCTGAGCAGCCTGAGGGCGTCCTACCTTACGTTTACCGATTCGCGGCCTCCACTCAAGAACACGTCTACTCCAACGGTCATCGGTTCTACGGCTAATATGGCCGGCCCGTTGTCACTTCAGCTTGTTTATTCTGTGAGCTATGTCGACAACTTTGGTTCTCTGCCGGATCACCTCGTTGCGGATTCGATCTCTCAGAGAGACTCCAAGTATAGCCAGTTCCATAGCTCGCTGAGCGACCTTGAATTTATTTATGGACCAGCCGTACCGTGAGTGTCCACGTTTCGGCTCCGTTAGTCATAACTGGCAGGACGCACTGATTGAAGACCTTAGTCTTTAGGCTCTGTGGAATAAGCGACGAGAAGACTCGACGGAGCTTCCCAAACGCTGCCCAGCCCTGCTGAATTCTTCTGTTAGTCTCCCTTTCAAAGTTGTTCTTACCAAACTGCAGAGTTTGCCCGAGGTAAACGTATTGTTAAACAGCCTTGAGAGCACCGCCATTGACAGCAATCGGTCCCGGGGTAACGTGTTCGTTGAACATGACCTGGGTTTTGTCCAAGTTCATCTGGAGACCAATGCGTACAGAAGAATCAACTAGGCTGTCCAGCATCTGCTGCAGGTCCTGCACCGATTCAGCCAGTATGACGATGTCATCTGCAAATCTCAAGTGTGAGATGTACTCGCCGTAACCCAGTTACTGGGTTAAATTTAATACGATACCCTTAGTAAACCGCTTCGGCCGTCAAGGAAACCGGGGTTTCGTAACTGGTTTCCTTGAAGGCTTTTTTTTATACGTCTACGTAACTGGTTTCTGACTGGTTGTCAGACTTTCGGGCTTCTGACGACCCAATAATTTGAATGTCCTCTTTCAACAGTTTGATTAGTTCCGGTTATCTTATCAGGCATGTCAGTTCTGGTATTGTTTTATTTATCTGGTAGATAATGCCTATATGGACACTGAAACAGGGTGTAATGTGATGTTTAGGTGTGTCTAATAATAATACATAGTTGTTTTTCATCAATTAGTGAAAGAATTTTTAATACTTCTTTTATTATCAACTGCGAAAGCTTTTAACTAACAACATTTTGTAGAAAAGATTTTATTTTAATCTTTCTGGGTTTTTAGGAGGTATACATTCCTAAGCCATGTAGCATTGTATTAATATACCATACAATACAACAACATATTTAAGATCCACTAATTCGAAGTGCTGTATATATTTTGTCGAAAGCAGCCTTGTTGTATTCGCCCACGTAAACATGTGAGCTGAAATAGTGCGTCCCGCTCTCTGATTGGTCGAGCAACATGACTCACGCGGCTATAATTTCAGCGATCAATGTAACATTGGTAAGATATGTTGCCCAAAAATATTTCGTGACATCACGATTGGAACGAAAATAGCTTTCTTGTTTTCCTCTGAAGAGTGTTGTTGCAAAGCTGCGTAATTACTGTAGGTACTGTTTTAAATCTTTGCCACACTGTGCGCTCTGTAACTAATTAATCTATCTAAACTGAAACAAAGTGTTCAGACGTCTAAATTATTATTTGTCGTTCATTTCCCGTGAAATCTTCACCGCTTATATTTTAAGAATGTTCTCATTAATTTAAAACCTGCCATCAATTAGTAGCTGAAGTTGACGTGTCTTTATCCCACAAAAAATAAGTTTATGTAATGCATAAAAAAGAAACAGTAATTTTTCATTATCCACGTCACATGGTTGCCAAAAAAATTAAGCAAAAATAAATATTGTCTCACATTGCAGTTATAACATAAGACCAGAGAAATACCTATTCACGCAATTGATATTATTAAATTGGAATGGATTTTTTTACATGTCGGATAAAAAACGTTAAGTGGACGTAGTAAGGATACAAATTTTGTTGCAATATGAAAAACTCGTAATATTGATTAAACTCAAAAAACTACGTAAAAATGTAAGTTCTTTTATTACTTATGTTTTTCATACAAAAACGAAGAAGGAAGGAAAGAAGCCGTTATGACAAAGTATTGAGATATAAAGAAGCAAGAATGATCTCAGTAGAGAGGAATACCTTGGGGACTTCTATATCGTTGCAGTAAACTAAACATTGCAGCTGAAGAAGTCGAAATAACCATTGCCTGCTATGCTGTGGTCGACAGATTTTGGTGTTCCATAACCATAATTAGGTATGTCACCAACAGCCCCCAACCAACCTACAGCAACCTATTATCACTCCAGTAAGAGCGATTAACATTATCTACTGTTCTTTTTTTTCACGTTTTTGCATAATGTGCCAGTAATCATACACCTGTTTTAGACTTCAATGGTTAAAAGCAGATCGAATTCTTGTTCCTGTGTGTGTAAATTACGTGCTCATTAACTCGACTCACGATATAACGGTGTGTGTAGATGTAACATCACAAACAAAAGTCTATCGTTAAAGTACTATTTCCGTCGCCGTACCCCTACACAAATAGTTGATTAAATGTGACGTAATTTTGTAACCCGCTAAATTTGGCGATGACGTCAACGTCTCGGAAATAAAGTAAACACTGCGTTTACACCACTGGTATGCGACTCAAAAAAACTGTACGATTTATTACGACGTATTCTGCGGTTTGCTAACGGTTTGTACAGATCTTGGTTCCGTAATATTAGGTCCTTACATATGAAATTAGCGTTTTGTACGGGAGGATTATAAAGTTTTTTTTTTTTTTGTAAAATATATATAATTAATCAAAGTATGCACCGTTGTTATCTATGCACTTTTGCCATTTCATAGGTAGTTCATTGATCCCTTTACTAAAAAAACCATGGGGGAGAGAATCAATGAACTCTTTGAAGGCGGTTTGGACTGCCGCATCGGAGTTGAATTTTTTTCCTTGTAGGAAGTTGTCCAAATTCCGGAAAAAATGCTAATCTGTTGGAGCAAGGTCCGGGGAGTACGGTGGATGTCGTAGACATTCCAAATGTAGCTCATCTAACTTAGTGGTTGTTTGTTGTGCAGTGTGTGGTCTTGCGTTGTCGTGAAGCAGCAGTGGCCTAGAGCGATTGACCAATCTCGGTTGTTTAGCAGCTTCTTCCTTCATGGTTTGCAGTTGCAGACAATAGATATCTGCCGTAATCGTTTGGCCAAATTTTAGAAAGCCGTAGTGTACGACACCGGCGCTAGTCCACCAAACACTCACAAGTAACTTTTTCTGAGTCAATTTTCGTTTAGGGCTGGATTTGGCTGGTTCTCCAGGGTTCAGTCATTGCGACGAGCGCTTCCGATTATCGTACAGTATCCACTTTTCATCACAAGTAATGATTCGATTTAAAATCCCTTCATTATTGTGTCGGTTGAGCAAAGTAACACAGCAGTCGACGCGTGTTTGCAAGTTCGATTCACTCAATTCATGAGGTACCCATCGTTCAAGTTTTTTTACTTTCCCGATTTGCTTCAAGTGGATTAATACAGTTTTATCAGTTACCCCGAAGCCTGCAGCTATCTCTGAAGTGCTTTGTGATGGATCCGCTTCCACAATAGCCTTTAATTCTTCATTTTCCACTTTGGTCTCCGGCCGTCCACGGGGTTGGTTCTGAAGGTCGAAATTTCCAGAACAAAAACGTTGAAACCAAAAATGTACCATGCTTTCTTTTGCGACACCAGCGCCGTACACATCATTAATCCTTCGAGCTGTTTCTGCAGCACTGGTGCCACGGTAGAACTCGTACTCGTAAATATACCGATACTTCATGTTTTCCATTAGCGGTAATAAGTGACGCCAAAGAAAAAAATAATGAGGAAAAAACAAATGAATGACTGTTTTCGAAACTCAAATGTACCAGCTAAATGAATTTATAAATTTGAATTGGAATTCTAAACCAAAGAGGAGATATTTCAGATCAAAGTGGTCAGTACGACAAAACGCTAATTTCATATGTAAGGACCTAATACTCTCTCTGAACTGCCTTAAATTAGTTAAGCTGGTGGCCCCGAAGGATCAGGGTAGGTACCAAACTCAACTCTTCGCACAACCATATCCTGGTAACCTTGGTACCTACCTACTCGTCTTAGAAAGAGGGCCTGGGTCGCAGCAGTGGAAACACTAATTGCTGGGACCCAGGCCTTCTGAACTACAGAATGTTTGTTGTCTCTCTGAGTGTCTATTACTGCGACTAAATGGATCGATTTGAAAGACACTGACACTATTGATCGACACACCATTGCAAACAATGAATAAATTTTTTTTTAAGTATATAACCATCATCATCATCATCATCAGCCTATAGCAGTCCACTGCTGGACATAGGCCTCTCCTATTGCATGCCATTCAACTCAATTTTCGGCAGTAACTATACAATATATAACCATCGATCATTAATTATTAGTGATCGATGGTATTAACCTAACATGAAAAACGACTTACGATATCTACCTGCCGAGGTGATAGGCTTGAGATCTGGCGGGGACAGGTGCGGCAGCGCGTGGTGCGCAGGCTGCGGCGCGGGCGCAGAGGGTGGGTGCGGTGACGCGGCCGGCGACGTCGGTTTGTCGCGCTTGCCCTCCGCCTTCACTGGCGCCTCACCCGCCTTCTGTTGAGCTAGGCGCTCCTGCTTGCGGAACTTCGCACGCCGGTTTTGGAACCATACCTGAAAGTGTAAAAAGGTCTTTCAGCATCTCTATCATTACATGATAAACACAATAGTCATAAAGGACGCCATTTTTTTATTTTTTTTAATTATACCAGCTATGTGACGGATTCCATACAAACGTTCATAAGGGGCGAATTTTCAAAGATCCTTCCTTATCCTTCACAGATTAGGCTATGGGTTGTAGGTACTTATGTCAGTAAATGAATGAAATTTAGATTTTTTTGGATTCCGTACCTCAAAAGAAAAAACGGAACCGTCAAGACCCTTTTTCTCAGGAACGCGTGGAGGTATCAAGTTGAAATTAATATTAAATTTGTAATAAATGAGCTTCTAAGTCGAGAGTGCAATGCAATGGCCCAGTGGTATCGACCTCGACTTACAAGTTTGTAGGTCGTGAGTTCGAACCCAGACACCTTTACTTTGTAAATTTAATTTCATCACCACTGTTCTCAAAACGGTGAAGGAAAACATCGTGAGGAAACCGGCATGCCTTAGAAACAAAAATTTGAAGACATGTGACATCCACCATCCAGCACTGGGCCCGCATGGTGGATTATGACCCACTCAGTCTCACAGACAGGAGGCCTGTGTCCCAGCAGAGGAAACAGTATAGACTGATTATGCTAAGTCAACTCAATATAAAAATACGGTCATTTATACGACATACTCGTATTTTGATACTCGCAGCTACAATACTTGACTTTTACGTTGACCTAGAGTTATGAAAAATGGTAAGAAGCAAGGTTTCACAGCACAGATCTATAGATCAGGTAGCGTCGTGTGTTCATTGAGTGTGAGTGTGGTCATTGAGCTCCCTAAAATAGGATTGTGCTACACCATGACTGATGCATGCATACCGTCTGTTGGGACAGGTCAATTCAAACCTGAAATGGCTCTTTCCTCAAAAGGCACTTCCAGATATGGCCCTGAATTGTTGACCTGAAATCCTAATAATATATAAGGACCCATTAAAATAGATGGACAAACTTTTAGTAATCATACAGACCACCATAATAAGGACGATGGAAAAAAATATATAAGAAAAACGCATTAGATAACTTACGAAATTTTTACACTAATGTGCCGGCAATTTATTATTTTAGGTCAAAATAAAATCACTTTAATGTGTGTTTTTTTTTTTTTTGCTTGGATATCTTTGGTTAGACGTACTGAGCGCTGCGCTGTGTTAGAATTTGTCCATCTATTTTAATTAATAGGACCCAGTATAATGTTTGGACTTTGAGACTCTCTGAGTTTGTTTCAGCATTCCTTCTCAGGGATCAGTCAGCTAGGAAATGCCGGCGCTATTTAGTTTTAAAATATTGCCGTGTAAAGGTGTCTTAAAAGATCTACATATTTACAGAAATAAACATTTAATTTAATTACAAATAAAGGGAAAAATCCGAAAATCGTTAATTTGTAAATTTACCACATATTTTTATTTATGCTATGTTTTTCAACTATAATGTTAAGTTTGTTTTGGAGAACTACGGAAACCTTCAAATACGCGTTTTTAATTCGAAAAGCTAAAATTTCAGGCCTCTTTTGAATTCTAATTCACGCAAGATCATTCTCTGGCCATCGCGCCTAAAAAGGGCTGCGTTTTGGGCGACATTTAAGTTCCATTATGAAATAGCTAAGCTGGCATGGTTTTTGGCAGCTAGTACCTGAAGCCTAAAACGAGACAAGGTCCTAACAAATATGTTTGAAGGCTTGTATGTAGAGATAGCTGCTGTTTTTAACAAGAGCCAGGTAAAATTAAAATCCGAACACCAATTAACCGAAAAGCATCGTAAACAAAACCGAATACGTACAATAAAAAATATAATGAAAACGCCAGTAGCGGACGTGGGCTCGAATGAGCAAACAAAGTTAGCGCTCGACCAGACTAATGGGAACGCATCCCATGCATCGAGCGCCAAATTTTAATGCAAACCGTTTTATATTCGTTCGGATGCGCGCAAATCCGAATTGATCATAATTCGATTTGGTGCGAAAGATAATTGCAACTGCCACTGGCGCTGATTGAGCACAGAGTAAAAAATGCTCGGTCGACATACGCGGCAGCGCCCGCTCCCGCCCCTCATACGCTGTGACCTGCACAATCACACGCACCATTGTTTGAACATCGCAGTTCGTTGACGATGTTTGTTCACCTTTATACATATTTCTTCATTTCGCTGCCATCACCGAAATCCACGTAGAATGCTAAATTATCTGTTAATGAGCTACATTACTGTCTACCGAACGGTTCAATTAAATACTTACACCATTATTTTGTAAGCGTTCCTATATCCAACTATAAAATACAAGCAGTTTACATGTTCATGCCTATTTTCCATAGGTCCGTGTGATGGCTACGTAGGTGGAGTTGAGTGATTTACAATGACTACAAAGTTTAGCCGACTTCAATGACATCACAAACCAACATAAACTTGGAACTCGCTAATTGGTTTAATAAGATGAACACAACCGAATATTAATAATTACTCGCCGCCTACGTACTTCTACGTAAATTCTCCTTGGCAGTGATCATGACAAACGTTAATGACCTGTTTGTCTTCTAGAAACATTTTGAATGCTTTATTACTGTTTCACTTGAACAGTTGTCGGAAGATTCCTAAAGCTGATCTGTGCTCTATAAATATTTGGGTACCTACATGGTGTGACAATTTTCTTAGGTGTAAGGAATTATGTAAAGAAGCACATGTGGTGTGACTAAACGCTAAACGTATACCATTGACATTGAAACACAAGATATATTGATGCTACTTTTGTTTCGTGTAGGCAGTTAGTCGTATTCGTATGTCAGTACGTGCACAGGTGCTGGCTGGAGTGCCGCCGCATCCGCATGCATGTCACCGCTGCACTGACGGCCGCGTCACGTCAGTTATGACATATCGATGCCGCTTGATCTCGTTATAGCACGCTAATATAATGATGCGGCCCACTCGCGGACGAACATGACTTACCACAGACACATCATCGTGATTTACAAGATGTTCGCGCCAACACTACACTCGACAAGGTTCACTGCGAGCTTTAAAGTTACCAAATAATAATAATCCACTGAGTAATGTATATTTGACAGTTAATTATTTTCATAACGATGTATACTGCTCCAAAAATAATTCGATAAACAGTCATTGTACTGCAAATCGCTTTGAATTTAGGTCATTGCTAGATTTCGAAGTCACATTGACTACTCATACCTCGACGCTCAGCATTGACGAAGAAACGTAACAGTTCATTATAGATGTAATAAAACTCGTAAACATAATGAACAAGATCAGAACAAAGAGTCTGAAGTGAATTCATTGTAAGTCTTAGTGTTAGTTTTGATAAGGAAAAAAGACGAACCAACTAAGTCAACCCAACCAACCTAAGTAGGTAGGTACTATTATGGTTATTTTGTTGAAAACCAGCACAAAAGTGGAGTAACAAAGCATTCGAAATTAATCAAAACGATTCCTTGCATTTATAGGAAAAAAAAACCTGATAAAATAAAACCTGAGAAAAATAGACCGAGAAGGAGGCGACTGGCTCGTTCCAATTGTCTTCACTAGAAATCTAGTTTCTGAAGTAACACAGTTCCTTCCTATTAAAAATATCCAATAAGTGCCTAATTATAAAAACTGGGGATAGACACGACGATTATGATAGTAGGTACTTCAAAAATGCACTTGTAAAATCTATCCTGGTTAATCTGTACAACCGTTACACACGTGTAACAATAATTTTTTGGTAAGGCAGTTAAGGTTTTCATTTCTTTCAAGTATCACGGAAACTCGTCATCACGAATTCACAAATAATTAGGACGGCTTTTTCAGATAAAATGTTGCACTTCCTTCAACGGAAAATTAGACTAACAAAATGTCATGTCTGGGTAATCTGTAATTACCAATCCATCAGAATAGTCGTCGTCGTGTTATGTTTATCATCAATTAGGTCACCCGCTAAGTAGTCTCTCTTTTGTAATATTGGGTTCCTCGACACAACCTAAACGTTTTCAGTGAACCTATTGCAAATATTTAACATTCTGAAGCTAAATATTGTAAACACAATGAAATCTAAACAGAGCCAAAATCAAAGTGTACGTGTAGTATTTCGCGGTAGATTTGTTCAACAAATGAAGTCGAAGATTGCTAAAGTTCATCATTTCGTTGGATCTAAGAGAAAATCAGTGCTGCCGAGTGGAAAGGTCCCACGTAGATACGTGCCCGGCTTAACCAAGCGGCAAGCTCGCCGGCACCGGTACTAACGAACACACGGCTCGGCTGATTGGAGCCGGGGCACGGAGCCCGGCGAGCCGATCGCCCCCAGCACCACGCCTTCCGCATTATATCAGAATTGGAAAAAATCAAAGCTCCCACAACGTATGCGGCATCCGCAAACAAACAAATAATACAAAAGCCACCGCCAATACAAATGAGTACCGATACGACGGCGAGCGGAATGCGAAGTCGAAGTGAAGCGGAGCGTATGCCCGAAGCAAATAAACGTCCGCCGATGTGTTTGTAGGAATTCGTTGCGATGTTTATCGAATGTGATGCGTGCCCCTAATGTAAATACTTTGCTGAATTTTCCTACCGATATGGGCCATAAAATAATTTTGTGAAGGTGATCTCTCTGAACGAATTAACGAGTGGAACTTTGCAGTCGTAAATCGAATAGCTTTCGATGTATAGTGGCACATAAATGTACAAACAAACGGCAATAATAAATATCAGGCGGGCAATTAAGCGCAGGGTTGTTGGGACAATCGAGTGCAGCATCGAAATGCACTTTGCAAATGAACCGAATTGAGCGGCGAGGGCGCGCGAGGTCCGACCGGCAAATGTAATTAAATACAAGTACCTACTCACGAGCTGCAGATGCACAGCCAATAAGATACGCGGCCATACTATTGGATTGCAATTATCGTGAAATCAACACAATATTCATTAACATGAATTGATAGGGTTCGTAGCCAAGCGACTACGCGGATGGAACTAAGTATCTATTCGTAATAATACCTGACTACCTGAGATCACTTAAAGTTTAATGGGCATTTTATAATATTACTTAGTTATTAATTATTGATATCCATATAAACAAATTCTATGTAAGAATCGGTATAAATTGATTTGTGAAGTAGGACAGCAGCTATTCAGGAAAAATTATTAATTGAAAAACTACTAAACTTGATACTAAATGATAAAAACTTTTTAGTTACTTGATAGAAATTTTTTTACAAAAAAAAAACAACCAACTTACAAAAAAAAACTACAGAATGATAAATAACTTTTATTTCGGAAGTCGGTGTCAATAAACGAAAATGCAGAACCAACGACACCGACTTCCGAAATAAAAGTTATTTATCACTTTATAGTTTTTTTTGGAAGTCGGTTGTTTTTTTTTTGTAAAAAAAATTCTATTTTTCACTTTTTTGTGAGAGAGTTTGTAATTTATCTAAGTTACAATAGCCTAACGTCAACTGCTCATCACCTTTTACAAAATATTGCTTTTCCCGATGCTGGGACGTTAATAGTTGAGGAGTTCTCCTGGTATGAACCTGGAGAACTCCACTTCACCACTACACGTATTGTGACGAGCATAAATTGCTTAGCAAAAAAATATTGCTTTTCCCGATGCTGAGACGTTAATAGTTGAGGAGTTCTCCTGGTATGAACCTGGAGAACTCCACTTCACCACTACACGTATTGTGACGAGCATAAATTGCTTAGCAATCGAATCACAACCCGTGAAATATTTATCATTGAATAGTTCCGATGGCCGTCTGCGGTCTTCATCATCAGCTCCACTTTATCAAATGATGAATTCCGAGAGCAAATGCTCAAGTTACTCTGTAAAATATCCAAATCGCTATAGGTTTGCCAATAAAATTTGAGGGTTTTCCTTGATTTCCATGGGATCCTCTCATCAGATTCCAATTTTCTGACAATGGGACCACCTTGGGAGTATACCCTTTCAAACAAAAAAATAATTTTGAAAATCGGTCCACAATTGGCGGAGTAATCGAGTAACAAACACACACAAAAAAAAACATACCGGGTAATTGAGAACCTCCTCCTTTTTTTGAAGTCGGGTAAAAAGGGTTACTGAAATGAATAAACCGTAGCAAATAAGTTGGTGACTGTCCAGGAACTTGTCACATACCTACCATCAACCATGCACTGAACCGATTGATAAAATAGACACTTACTGTCTTGAGTGATGCCAAAGTAATTAGCTTTATTACCGCTGAATTTAGCGCATCATAACTTTCCAGAAAACATGAAAATAAATCAACGAATACTAAATCCTTTTAACCTTGAAGGCTAAAGTTGCTGCAAGTCTGTAGTTTAGCTTTTGGCAATAACTACACACTGCAGTATTTTAAACACATCGGATAATTAAAATGGAATTACTCGCTTTACGTCAGTTATATATATCTACAAAAAACTGCTTTTAGAGCCAAGGAACTGGAGTAACGGTGGAGACGACAGTGGGGGATGGATGGAGTAGTGGTTTTTTAATGACTAAATTCTCTAGAATAGAGCTTTTGAGACTTCTTTTGAAAAGAAGTTGTTATCTCCCTGATTCCTGTAAGCGAGCAAGTTAGCAAAAGTTCTGCTTTGTCAAACAGGTAAGTTAGGATTTCAGACGACATACAGTGTGAAAGGTTTTCCAATAAACATTGCACAAACAATCGGGGTTAGACAAACTAACCCCGATTCATTATGTTTAAAGGGTTTACATTCTTAGACTTTGTTTAAATCAGCCGGTCGATTCTGTTAGAATCTCACCGTGAGATGTTAGGTGAAGTGAGCTGTCATTTCATCTGATTCTATAAGGATTTACACTAATGACAGCTCACTTTAAACTCACTTCACCTGAGTTATCACGGTGAGATTTTTACAGAATAGCATTGCAGTTCCTGTAGGTATCATATGAGAAGGTATGCTCAGATGAAAGTAAAGTTATTTATTATTTTTGCAACATTACTAAGCGATAAATCTTGCTAAAGATTCGTTAAAAATTAAGTCAGTAGTTCATATTCAATTATTAGAGAGAAAGTGATGGGCTTTGAATAAAAACGATTCATAAGTCGCTTTTTGATGTGAAAAACCTGTAAAGTTTGTTGGTAAGCTTTAAGTTAATTCTGGCATATACTAGCTCGCCTCATTCAAATCCGTAAGGGGTAGTTTAATACAGTTCCCTCAGCAAACAGTGGCAAGCAACAATGGTTGAGTATTAAAATAAACAGAGCGACGCGTCGCCATGTGGATCGGTCGTGGCGAGCAAACACAACACAGACTAATGTATTCAGAGGCTGCATATACAACGCCCACGCCCGGTGCCGCTTCCAACTTCACTTTGATTTACTAATTAACCTCTGACTTGCATAACTTCACTTGCAACACAACATCACAATCAAACGCTTGTATTTCATCCATTGTGATACAGTACATCATTTCTCATCAAGTTAGCTAGGGGGAGCGAGAGTCATCTGTTCAGCCCATTATTTGGCGCTTCAATGTAAAAAATATGAGCGCGGTAAACGTAGTGGAAACTAAAACGATTAGTTGTAAGTGTGACGTGGAACCTGCTGATATGAAAATGCTTTTATCACAATAATGGTGAGTATCATCATCATCTACCCAGCCTTTCCCCAACTGTTCTATGTTGGGGTCGGTTTCCAGTTTAACCGGATGCAGCTGAATACCAGTATTTTACATGGAGCGACTGGTGCGTATCTACCACAAAATATATAGAAAACTTGCTATACAAGTTAATAGATAAATATTGCTCCAACATACAAAAATACTTTTCCATTTGTTTTTCTGGTCACTCCATAAGGAAAATGATAGTAAAAAGCCTTTAAAACACTTTGGTCTTCCAAAAGATCCTCAGAGTCCTGTACAAATAAGTAACATGTAAGAGATATTTACTGAAACGCAATAAAACTCCGAACAGAACTAGCAAGAAACGTCACTAATTGGCAAGTTAAAGCTATGAGTAATAAATAAAGGCTCGCTCGCCATGTGTCGGTGTTTGCGCATTCAACTAGCGTTATGTGCAAAGGTTGGAGTCGACACGGCCGTCTTTATTTGACACGTTGTCAGAGGGCGGCCCTTCGGCCCTCCAGGCGTATGAAAAACGTGAGGCCGCGCGGAATGATCTAATTGTATTCATTAGCCGGGCCAGGCCGCGCAAATATTGACACGAGCGGGATGCGGCACGGGTCCCGAGCACACCGAGCTTTGATCATAACCGATAGTTACATTTTCAGGTGATATGTCGCTCGGAACTTATTTGAACCGTTGCACGTTGGTAGGTTGATGTTTGTGAGGTTAAATAAATAGAAGTAATGGATTAAGAGTGGATTTTATAAGTTTATTTTCACAAATGCTGGAGTTAATAATTTTATTGTAAGTTAACATTTTACCGTTTTACGTAGTTTAGTTTTCACGGTGAGTTTTTTTACAGAATTTGGTTATCTTTGTAGTCTTCGTAACAACTAAGCTGCGAGAGTAAAAATCAGAACAAAAAAATACCTAACTTATGAGTTTGCTTATTTGATTTGTCCTACCCTTTTTTCGAAATATATAAAAATACAATTTCTTAGGTAAAGTTTTATAGGTATACGTAAATAAGTGTTTTAATATCATAATAAATTTGACTAGATTAATTAAATAATAGGTATAGACTTGATCCGAATATTCAAAAGTAATTTTAGTCTGTTACGTCATCTTTAAACATAATCTATAATAAGAAACTTCATATTCTATTCCTATATTTCAAAATCATAAAGCTAATGTAAACATCATGAGCTAAAAATAATTAGATACCAATCTCACTGAAAACAGGTCTGCGTAAAGTAAAGCTAATACAAAATAAATCAATCGTCGGCCGGCGCGGTCGAGCGCGACCAAACATCGCGAACACACCCCACTGTTTATACTTAGCGGATGAAAAGGCAACACCGAACGCCCCGGAATAATATTAGCTACCCTCAATAAGCCATTGAAATCTATCGACTGAAAGCCGACACCACGAAAAGCAACTCTATTTATTGTGCGTTACTGTTCAATTTGAATTGCTGGAACTATATTCGTACGACTTTTTGAATTGGTAATATTTTTTTTACTAACTGGTAACATGTGTTAACATTTGATGATAATCCAGGATTAACACATCATAATAAAGAGATGAATGCATCGTTTATTCAGGCCGTATGTCGGCGCCATTCGACAGCGTTTAGTGAATGACAGGTGTGCTGACGCAACTCATCTTATTTGATTGGATTGGGTTTAACTGGGTCTCCTAAAGACTTTACATAAATTATAATGGTGTGATACGTATTAACACTCATTGTTATTGCGTGATTTGTTTATACGGTCGTGGTTAAACCAGGCATTACAGTTCTCAAAAGACCAGGAGATCTAATCAGCTTCTGGAGGGAGGTGGGCTGGTTGGAATAACCACCAACGGCCGCCATGGCCCACGCACAATGGTCCACTGAAGGACTAAGTGCGGAAACCAAACCCCATAACATAGAACAGTTCTTTTGTAGGAAATGTCTGAATTTTCTTGCTACTCTATAAAAAAACTACTTTCTAATATTTTCTTTCTTTGTCAAAAAATGTAGAAAATACTTCAAAATAAACAGGTTTCAGTGGATAACATAAGCTTTAAGGCACCTGCAGACAGGCGCGACGCGACAGCGAGACACGACTCTAGTAAAACAATTTCTTTGAAAACTTCACAGAAATTGTTCTACCAGAATCGCGTCGCACCGTTGCGTCGCGTCTGTCTTCGGGAGCCGTAAAGCTTCTGTTATGCTGTCGTAACTTGTGCCAGATCGCCAGGTCAAGTTCTATTTGAACTCTATTAAATCCATCTAAACTCATTATGTTCATAAATTATAATGGCAATATAAGGATGATAATGACGTCACACGACACGACAGATGTGAGCAAAGCGTACGGTCCATTACTTGTCACCCCTATTATCACGTGCTAAGTAAATAAACATCGGATCAACTATTAACTCCAAATATATGACGTTTTGATGCACTTCCATCAACATTTGCAAATATTAAATACCATTTTAGTTGGTCTTTAATCAAAGTAGGTAAATTATTTAGTCTCGCAAATCTATTGAACTTCGTTTGGAACAATTACTATTTCTACTCGAATAAATTAATACCTACATACAGCTCAAACTGTATGGCAGAAATTATAAAAGACTAGCTTCCGACCGCGGCTTCGCCCGCGAGGTATATAGATAAAAACTATCCTATGTCCTTCCCCGGGATGCAATCTATTTCTCTGCCAATATTTTTCGAAATCCATTTTGTGGTTTAGGCGTGAAAAGGTAACATACATACAGACAGACAGACAGAGTTACTTTCGAATTTATATTATTAGTATGGATAATGAAAAAATAAAATGAAGAAAGTTACAAAACCAATAATTACCTTGCTTATACTTTAAAAAATAAAAATATATCACTATATTTACTAAATAGTTCCTAAATTTTATTTGTAGGAACATGTTGTTTGTACGCATGTTGCATATTTTATTTTTATTTTATTAAGCTTCATTTAAAAGAGGCCATCGCCTTTAATTTTTTATTGCTGGCTGAATTTGTCGAAAAATATTAAGAAAAGCCCTTTTTTGTGAAAAAAACAAAACAAAATATCTTAATGGCATCTGAAGATTTTTTCAGAGGAAATTGCCAGTATGGCTTGAAAATAAATAAACTAAAGACTCCTTTTACCCACAACACTGTAAAAGATTGTGATTAAATAGTACATAATATAATTCCATGATTACAACTTATTAATTTCTTTCCGATTAACTTATTATTTTATTACCTACCTGACTACTTACCGTTCTGCATAAGTATGTGTGTTTAGTTTTAAGATCAATTTGTATTTCACATGTTAAGAAAATTGTATTTGTTTTTTAATAAATACATACAACGGTAATATAAAACTAAAGAGGTTTTACTGTTCGCAATATCCAAAATCACAAATCGAGATAAGACCAAAACAATTAATCATTCGTAATCGATATGTGACTTCCCTAAGCCATTCACTCGCCTCCCTACTGGGTTTTTCAATTAAAAATGTAACAGATTTGAATCGATTTTGACGAATCACCGTGATTGGTCCGAGTAGCCGCTTCCGCGAGACAATGCCCATAATCAGATGGTTCGTGCCACGCGACACGACAAATAGCCGATACCGATCGGCAGATGTTTGGTTAGAACTGTCTCTGAACATTTGCTTTATTGATTGAACTTTGAGCCATCATCTACCTCATACAAACTATAGTATACTAGCTATGCTGTGCCCCATGGTTGCACCCACCGTTTAGTTTAAAAGAAATCGGATATTTTATGAATTAGATACTGAGTTTTCGCTAAGCGTTCTTTCAGACTTTTTTTTTTTAGTCTCCGAATGGTCGTTGCGTGATGTTACGAGTTAAGCCTATAACTTTCCTCAATAATTGGGCTATCAAAATTCAAAATATTTTTTTCAAATCTACTGGTAGTTCACTGGAACTACCAGTCGGATTTGAAAAAACCTTTTTTTCTTTAATAATTAGCGCGTTCAAACAAAGAACAAACAAACTTTACAGCTTTGTTATATTAGTTTATACTATTGATAGATTTATTACCTGTATAAATTATTACCTATAGTATAGCAACTATAGGTACAACCCATACCTATGTAACGGAGAACACTAGGTACACATAATATGTATAAAATCAACAAAGTCATTCATGAGAATATCATGACTGACTCTGTAACCAATATCTTTCATTGACCGTACTGTGGTGTTTACAGTATTTGCCGGTTATTGCTAGCAATTTGCCCTACAGTCATCATACCCCACGTTAAGCCGTAAACTGATTTTATATTCTGAAATGGAACGAATAAATTCCATACGTCGAATAGGTAACTCTCCCAAAATAAAAGTATGTCCATGACAATGTGAAAAGCGAAAGAACTAAGTTCTAAACTGTATACCGTGGGTAGTGATACGAGAGAAAGCGAGACAAATAGAAAAACCATTAGTGAAATATGGTTTTATTGCATAAAAACTTTTTTATAAAAATAAAACAACCGCCTTTTTTTGTAAAAAAGTTTTAATTTTTCACTTTTTAATTGTACCTAGGTACCTACCTCGCACAAATTCATATAACACTACTTGCTACATGAATATCAGTGACAGGAAGCTATTGAACACATCTGCCTTCCCCTTTAAAGGGTACAGGCATGATATTATATTATGTGATTGGGTAAACAATGCATACATATGCGATTGCAGCAATCGCGGTTGATTTGCTGGCATTTATTGAAAAGTTCCGTTGTCTGTCCTCGAAACTCATCATCAGATCATTACGAAATTTAAATGGGACCATTACGGAATAAACCTCTTTCGAACAATAAAAAGCTTTTTTTTTTTCACTTCGAGCTTAAGACCAGAAATATACCTTTTGTCTCTGAAAATATAGATATGTTTTATATTTTTTTAAGCATTCATACTAACATTCCTCTTTCGTTAGTTTAATTTTATTAGAATATTTTAATCGTTTATCATAATAGAATTCCACATATTTTATCCAATAGACTACAAAATAAACACGATCTAAGAAAACTAAAAAATATTTTACATTTTGTAAATCTGTACCTATTAACTGTGCTCCTCTTGTCATACGGTGGTAAGCAATGTAGTTTCCTTTGTGAATATCTTCATAAAAATGCCTCAAATATTGATATTAGGTATCAGTATAAAAACCGTTAATGATTTTTTCCTCATATCATGATGAAAGTAGAACCACGACACGCCATGTGGGCTAATATTACAATAAACTCTAGATCACACTCACTCTATAAAATAAACAGGGTAAATGAGTTGCGATTTTTAGAATGATAAATGTTTTGAGGAAGGGGCAAGAAAAAATGAATAAACTATAGTTAATGTACGGACAATAGAGTCACTTGTCCCTCTGCCGTTGTTAAATGGTTCGTGAGCGTAGACTAACGTTTGTGATTGCCACCGCCAAATGTGGGGCGTTGAAGTGACCTTACTATGTGTGATTTTATTCGCCCATTGTATAGTGTAGATCTAAAATAACAGTATGCAAATAAGAAATGTGGTTTTACAAATATGTTATTGCTTAGATTTGTAATGTTGTTTTAACTTTAAAAAGCTTTCCTATAAACTAACTGAGACACACCTATACAAGTTGCACTTATCTTTAGCAATACTACGTTCGACCATTATGTATTATCTTGATCTATTTAAAAACAGTTCTGCAGTTCTGTTTTGTTCTGTTCTGTTCAGCTGTTTTTCCCACAGGTAATCTAATACATTACAATAGAACTGAATATTGTTTATTGTTACTGTAGGTGGTCAACAAATAAAGTTGGTAAAATATTGTGCAAATCAAAAATCATTTTTAATATATTCCAACATGGGAAGTCAAGTCAAGTTTACCGAATCTTGGTTTATTTTAATAATAATATTTATTCAAAAAAAAACGAGTTAGAATGACAGTTTAGCTAAAAAAAATACAATACTCTCCCCTAAATGATCTAGTATTTTCCTCCGATACTCGACAATGGCGCATTGGTTATGACGGCCATATATTCATGACACTAGATAGTTTGTGACAGCCGCCTATGCTCCCCTGCCGAACTTTCACGACAAAATGGAGTAACAATGAACTTGCTGTTTAGAATCGCAATGCCTTAACTTTTTGTAAATCTGTCATAAATATAATATGCTTCCGAATATTTGAATGACGCTGTTTTTGGTGCCCGTGTAACAGATAAAAATCAAAGTAGTAATCAGAGTAATCTATACTTAACACCAACTTAGCAATTAGTTATAACCATTCAATTATCATTAAAAAAATAATTTGCAATTTACTTCGACGCCTTTAGTGTCCTTTTTTTTTATTTGCTTTAGTTAGTCATTAAATTTACTACCTAGTGTAAAAACATAATTGTAAAATAATTGTAGATTAGCATTTGCAAATTAATAAACAACGATATAACTCTACATTCAAAATGCGCTTCTCACGCTTGCTGAATTTTGGGAATAAATCATAAAAAAATCCCTACGGTAAATGCTAAATTGTCACCCACACCCTGGGAAAAACCAAATTACAAAGCTCAAGACATTTTTCTACATCCCCTTCATTTCACAGAGCAATTTTCTCGTATTCGAATTGTATTACTATACCGTAGAGACACGATAGTTGCACTTGATCCCACGATTCCCGGAGGACACCACAACAAGTCGCGAGCTAAATGAAAAATAATTGCGCGAACCACGCTAAAGGGTGACATATCCACGACAGAAATAGAAATACTGAATTCACATGCGTAAGATAGAGACGACCATATATTCTCACCCCGTAAGCTAGGTTGGAGTCGTATAATCTGAACTAGGTAGAAACGCTTTTGTAATTGTTAGTGGGCAAACTTCGATACCTTTGGGACGTTTAATGTGAGAACCATGAAAAGAATGAGTTTCACACGTTTTTCTATCCATACAATGGGCTATAAATAAATAATATTGATGGTGGTGTTGCATTGCTTTCTTTTGATTTTTTTTAAAGGTTTTATCATTAACAAAGTATCATTATCAGTTAAATTTTGTAAACGATAAAATCTGTAAAAAGGTTACAATCAAATATTGAAATTACATCCTGGCTTTTTTTTTTCTTTTTTTTTCAATTTTTTTTCCAGCTCACTTTAGATATTGGCAGAATAGTCGACATCGGCTTTGCTTGCCATTTATTAAAAATAGAATAGAATACATCCTGGCCATTTTGACCAAAAAAATATGCATTGCTATTTAATAAGTGAGAAAGAAAAAGAAACCCTAATGGCATCTTAATATTTTTTGGGAGCTAGTGGCCAGTATTCTTACTGCAAATCCAAGAAGATAGTTCTGAAAATAGTACTTATTAGTTTTTTTTTTATATAACCCTCCGGAAAAGTGATTTGAGATGTGAGCCATTTTCGTTGTTCTTATAATTTTCTCATACCCAATTTTTACAATAATTTTTGTACACTTACCAAAAATTTTCTAGGTAAAATGGTCGGGACAAATGAAAAGTGTATTATAGTCAGAAGAATAATGCCTTATTTACTCCTCGTACAAATCATTATGATATCTTATGACGTATCTCGTAGCCGTAGCAACCGTAGCCCGTAGCGCGTAACACACCCTCCGTAGCGCCTCTACATACCTACGACCTCGAGGCACTTTTTAATCGCTTAAGTGCTTGCTAGGATTTCCAACACTTATTTATCGTGAATAGCTAAAGAAGAAGAATGGTGTTTTATGTGGGAATAATACTACTACCTATTGTTTGCTAAGAGGTAGTAAGGCAATTTCATCAGGAGTCATATTTTACGGTATCGTAAAATGTCAGATTTACCTACTTAATTCAAGAATATTCACGTCGTCGTAGTTTTACTGTTTTTTTTTAAATATTTCATCGAATATTTATGAAATATTATTAGTAAGCCGGGTTGGTATCCGCAACTCCACGTCAAAGCGCGTATTTTGCGTACGAATATTTATGAAAAACTTATTTCATTAAGTACTTACATAATTTTTAATTTATATAGCTTGTAAATGACAGCTGTAACCGCTCATTGTACATTATTTATTTATATTAGACTGTAAGTTTTCTGAAAAATTAATCAGAAAAAACATGCTTTGTTTATAACATTACGTAAAAATTCAAACTACGAAACATTCCGATTTCAAACGTCTGTAATTTTGCACATCGTGTGAAAATGCAAGAGATGTTAATCAATTAGGCGAGGCAGATTATCGTCACATCACAACTATGGGAGAGGCGCGACACGGTGCGCGGGAGCAATCGTCCGAACTCTTCCGATATTCCCACGGAAACTGACGAGCTTGTCTGTGCTCTGCCCTTGTTGGTACCGTATCGAATGTCACGCCCTACGTCCAGTTTAACATAGATAATACCTTTGATGATCATAATCTGATACGCTTGTTTGCCATTTTCATACAGTTGTCGTATAGTAATTACTTCTTGAGTTAACATGACTATTCATTGAACAATGGTAGAGACGATTAATTTACTAAACTTATATTTATATAATTCTTCTGATTCTTTGTTTACACATTAGAAATTCACATAATCTTTTTATACTTACACTAACATAATTTTAATAAATTCAAACGTCTCAATTTTTTTTTTTTGTTTAACCTTTTGTGTCCTATTGCAGGGCAAAGGCCCTGTCCCTCCATTTTTCTCCTTCTTTTGCAATTAGAGCACAATCTTTTAGGAAGGAGTCTAATGCGATTGGCACACTGCATCGCATTACGGAGCGGGTTGCATGAAACGGAGCCAAATTCCCCGCACGGAAGTGCGTTTTTATTGAATTTGTATGAAAAAATCACGTGCAGTGGCACGTTATCTGCGTCCCGCTGCGTAATGCGGTGTAGTGTGCGAATTGCCTAACTTGTTTTTATTACTTTGCTTTACTTTTAACCTCCTGTAATCAATACACTAGTTTAACAACAATTCCGAATTCAAGTCCACTACACTTGAGTTAAACATCACGTACCGTGATATGGGATGCAAACCCATAACTGTATATGCTACCCTACTGACAAAAGCACGAATCACGAGACAAGAGCGTCCCGCCACTAAGTGATTACTTAATCCGCTTTTATCGTTAGCCGAACCGACGGCAATCAACACGATTAACTAAGGGTTAACACTAAACCGTCCCATTACTTAACGCTGTTGTTTCATTTAGACGCTAACCACTTAATATTTGATATTGAGAAGTTAGTTTTGGGAAAGGGAACGTGATTTAAAAATATTTTTCTATTGTTTCTAATCAGTCAGTCTGGTCAGCCTCTGCCTCTACTTAGAGCACTTTTTTCCAACGATTGTCTACGACAGACTGAGCGGAAAATTATATTCCCTATGTCAAAAGAAATAAAAACCTACATTTTTTCAAAATGTATTTATTAGACAACCTATAAAAACATCCCATCTAACGCAAACTTTCAACACTAGACATTAATTTTTCTTCCTCTCCCGATAATAATATTATTATGGTTCTGTCGCACCATAAAACTCAATTGAAGCAGACAATGGCAGTTTTATTCCCCATTTGAAGTGCAGCGAACGACAAACATTTGTGGCAAGTGTATCTAATCAGGCGAGCGATGGGAGAGAGACGCCGCGTGGCAGTCACGTGACGCACGCGTGTGACACCTGCGCACACGCAGGGTCACAAAGTGCTCGAAACTGATCATGATGCGAATCTGTGTTAAAATAACAACAACTGATTTTAGACGCCCTTGGTCGAAATAAATGGTCCTCTAAAAGATCGGGTGACTTAAAACAATATTTTGAGAAGATCTTTTTGTTAGATGCAAAAATAATTCTTTGGTAAACTATGTCACTGACACTGACGACGTATAAAAGTCGCAAAAAATATACTTTCAGGCAATTTTCAGCAGCTACAGAGTCGAATAATGCAAAATCACATAACGTAACGATTGATTTAACGTAATTCCGTTATTTTTCATTCAACTATCGAAGTATCAATCAACTTAAAAACAACTCACAGTCATCAAATCTTAAACCGAACGTCTAACTTCACGAAGATAAGTCATAAAACCAATTACCTCTGAAAGCAATAGCAGACGGTGCATCAGTTCCAGCGGTCCCAGTGGACTGCCGGCGCAAGATCTTAGATCGAGAGCTAGATTGACATTTTGCTGGTGGATCCCAACGGATTGCATGTCAATCTTTATTGCTGCCTGTCGGGCAAGCGAGCCCCTGTCACGTGTCAGGTGACCACCGCACTTGTAATAACAATGAGCTTGCATTCTAAATTGAAAGCTAGTTCTTTCCAAATGACTAACTACATAACGTGCCTTTTGTACCACTCAGAGGAGGTTAGATTATTGGTCGTTTTAGCAGCAAATATTTGTGCTCATTATACATTGATTGAAACAAACAAAATAGTATTTCTAATAACTACATCCATCTACTTCCATTTTGAGTCATTTCAGGTTTTCAGCAACGTGTGGTGAGACCGTGAGAAGCATGCTTTAGATAATATAATATAATTAATGAAACATAAACACACAATACCGCCCTTGTCTCAACTCGAACTAATCTCTCGCGCCGCACAGGGATAACAATAAAACCAAAATGGTCAGTGATAATATAGAATTTATTGACTCGGACGCTACCGTGCAACACCGCTTGATGGATTAAATTGCCCTATCCCTATGACAACGTTGGCACAGAAAAAATACGCTGTGTATTAAAAAGCAGCTGGTCATTTTTCAAGTGATTCCTTTTGCTCTAATAGAACAGTTGGCCGACTTTTTGCTCCACACCGGACGGGTGGCGTATGGCAAATTGTGCGTTTGCTTAACGCTTACGACGAGCAATGTTTGCGCACAGCCTCTGATGAATTTGGGTAGGAGCCGCGTGTTGAATTAGGACACGTCGCGCCGCTCTTGACGTTTATATTTTTTAATTGTAAATTCGTCGTTGACCACAGCTTGCGTGATTGTTGGTAGACCTATTTGCATAAAAATAATTCTATCTGCCGAAACTTAACATTTTCTGTATTATAATAAAGATAAAAACAAAAGCCTCTTACTAATATCCAGTATTTATAATCACACTGTAAACAAAATTAATATTTATTTAAAATTCAAACGCGCCACTGCCTAATTGTAGATATAAAATACAGTGCAACATTAAATTGATATTTGTTTATTTACCGAAAAACAACCCAGTCGTTGCAGTTATCCGGTTTTAATTGTAATATGTGAATTCGTATTTTCCAGGCGAGTTTTAATTATCAGGAGTCGCGCGCGCTTGAGTTACGCGACCGCCCGCAATATTTATGGCGGCACTTTTTAACGTAATGAGCGCTCGTTGCCGTGGGAGGGTGCCACCCGCTTATGTATACAACAACGCGATTGTTTATCCATTACACAGTGCCTATATACCAAAACATACCTACACAATTTTGTGTCGTTAGTATAACGGCCACCGAATCGAAAATATGAAAACACATTTCATGAAAAGAAATGATACAAAATGTAGGTTTGTGTCGTTGGGAACAATAAGAGTGTCGGTTGCGCCGAGGGCGTCATATCCCGGAATACGTGATCAGGTCGCGGAGTCGCCGCGCGATATACGTGATCAGATAACTATAAGACGGCGCAGCACTCGCCCGATTCTGAATTGCATTAAACATTCAGAAGGAGCACACGTCGCAGATCTGACTCACATAAAAATGAGCGCTTATTATGAAATTAACTAGAGCTAACCGCACGATGTCTGCTCGCTTTTTTTTCGTAGGCACCGCCCGTCAGCCGCACTCGAATTACTGGACGCTAATTGGACTGCGGAAATGTGACGGACGGCGCGGGAAACCATTTATTTTTTCAAGCGTACTGTGCCTTATGAGAATAATCACCCTAAATCCGTATTTTTTTATCTTCATTTTGGTTTCACCGAGGCGAATCAAAGAATAATTTAATCAGAATATGAAGGTTTTAACATATCAACTGTACATTGAAAATTCTGCTTATTAGATTTGAGAGAAAACTATCATTAAATAAAATACCTCCTTTAAGAGACATTTCCGTGTCGTAAAAATCAAAATGAATTTTTCCCATCTAAATGCATCGTTTTGTCGGCTGTCTTTATCAAAGCAAATAAACAGTTTGACTGACCTGTACCCTCGCCTCAGTGAGGTCGATCTTCATAGCGATCTCCTCCCGGGTGTAGATGTCAGGGTAGTGCGTTTCCTGGAAGGCTCGTTCCAGCTCCTTCAGCTGAGCTGAGGTGAACGTCGTCCTAATTCTCCGCTGCTTTCGCTTCTCCGTCAGCGAACCCTCGTGCCCGCCATATACTTTGTATGGAAGACCGGCTGTGAAAGAGGAAATTACTTTGTAATATTTTAGATGATTATTTCGTAGATGAAACTACAGATAAATGAATAAATATGCAGTTATAAATGATATGTAATTTTTTGCTGTGGCGTTTACAATTGTCAAACCAGACTTCTTTGTTATTCCATCTTAAATACACTAACTTCAAGCATTATTTGCAATACTCTGACCACGGAGACTCTGACATTACTTCAAGTCAAATACTAGTTAGGAACATATTGTAACAATAATAATGAGTCTCAGCGATCATTGTGCCGATAGTCGTAACAGCCAATGGATTAATAGCCAAGAGCCTCGACCAACACCTAAGGAGGCTCTCGTTGGGCAGCTGGATCAAGGGCTTGATTCAGAGAGCGGTACTTCTGGACACGGCTCGCATTGTTAGGAGGTTCCTCTCTCTGGAGCCCTGACCGCCGGTAGCTTGGACCTTGTTCCCGATACCTGTTGGCTACTATTTTTTATATTTTTAAATGTTTTTATATGTTTATATCATAATATTTAAAAATATAATTTATATGTGTATATAGTGAAATAAAGAAATAATGAGTCTAATGAATACATTTTGATCGCTACATTGGATGAATCCTTTACTCAAAGATACACTAAAACGCTACAAATAAAAATCCTATTTATCAGATAAATTCAGGTAGGTAGGTTCTACCAATGAATTTAATTATAAAGTTCATAGGTCGCAGTCCATTTATCTGACTAATTACGTTTAACTTGCATACCACAACCTTTAGTTGAACTTTAAATCATTCCAACTCTACTTAAATCTCATAAGATTTTCGCTAGCAAATCAGTTTCCATATAGTGTGTAATTTAATGAGTAACATAAGTAGGTAGGAGCAAGCAAGGTACAGGTTCGGCGCGGCCATTTTTGTCTCCCCCTGCGCGGAGATGCTCCCGACCCTCTCAATACCTACGTTATGTTCACAATACACCTATACCTATCACTAGAACTGCTCGAGGTTTTGTGTCGGTACATTCTTGCTGCTTTATCCCTATTAGAAAGTGGGCTTGGTGCATAATTACTTAATGTATCCGTTATGATAACTTCATTGATAAAGTTTTAATCTTTCTAACACATTCAAGTAAGTGATCTTGTACATCCATGTATTGGCTAAATGTTAACTACAATACCGAGAAAATGGAAGCTTTAGTTTATAAGACCACCTTTACTTGCAGTTTATCCGTTTAGGTAGGTACCTACCTACACTTTTCATTATTTAATTAAATGTATAAAGTTTAAATTAATAGCAAAACAATATATTGTTGCATATGTTAGACAAAATTAATGGCAGAATTTCACATTATTATTATTACATTCCTTAAAAATATTTCAACTGTAAAAGTTGTGTTCAAGAAGGAGATCCATTTGTTATTTTTGAGATATTATTTTATTTTTCTTTATTTAACGTAATATTTTAATCCGAATGTTCTATTGCTGCCGTAAATATAGCTCTGTTGAAAACGTAGAAAAACTCGTAGCGTTAGGTTGTCGCGTGGCATAAGTATCGATCGTCGTAGCGCTACGCCGTAGCCCGCTGCTACGTGAGGCAATGGACTCCTTTTTATTTAGCGTAGCGTGCAACTTTGTGCAACTTAAGTTAAAGTAAATTGAATCATCTTAATTTATTAAACCAGTACCTATTAATGTTAGTAAGAGTATCATTGTGCAAAACTAGTTTTGGAAATTAATATGAATTGAGTGATGTTAGCAATATTTACTGGAATCACAACCAGATTCTTCGGACAATGTTTATTTCCTTGGTTGACGTATTTTGTTTAATCATCCCTGGCTTATTGGGATTTAGGATATGGAAAGTCAGTAAAACGTTTTTATTTAAATTAATGAACTAAGCGGCCGCAAGTAAAAGACCAAAGCCTTGTAGCAGTTAGTTAATATCCAAAACAACTCGTAATGCTCAGTGGCCAAAACATGATCCTACGAAACCATAACCCTAACTGGCATTAGACATTAGATGTGGCAGCGGGCTGCGGGCTCAGCAGACCGCAGACCGCACGCGCGCAGCGACAATTACCTCAAATGAACCGGAATTAATCGAGACTCGCTTCTTGGCCGAGCTGCGGTCTCATTTGCATTATTAATAGAGGCTGCGGGGAGGGACGCGGGGCTGGAGGGGGGGCTCGTGTCACTGCCCCCGCGACCCGCACACCCCGCGCAATTTGCGGGACCTAATGAAGAGGATCTTTGCAAGATGTTTCTGTTCATAAGATGTTTAATTTGAGTTTGCAGTTCGTGGGTCAGGCAGGGCCGCTCATTGTTATTGCGAACGTTATGTTTTATTAGGAGGCTGCCGAGCCGTGAACCGGGTTCACAGGGAAAGTATCTTTGTACCTTTTCACTTTTGTGGGTTCGTTGTTGGAACGTGGATTTGCATTTTTGCAAAGCTTGAAGAATCCTCTCTACCTTATGTAACAACACCCGTAGCACTACTTTCCTATAATATTCTGAATCTCATTACATAAAATACATAAGCTATTCAAGGTTAATGAAGGCAGTTAGCAGGCGAGTCACGTGGTGTTGCGAGGCTGAGGTGCGTGCGAGCACGTGGCGCTAATTAATCGTCACGGAGCGATTAATTCACAGGTGATATGATCCGTGACCCCCTCCCCCCCACACACTACAGACTCCCGAGACTCCGCCTGTTAATTACAGAACGGCGAGACCGCTTGAAGGGCGCTTAGGACTTTATCAGAGGCATATGTTTGCACTTGGGAATCTTATGATTCTGAATATTCTTACAAGTTTTATGATGCGGTTTTGTTGTACTGGGTATTGCGGTTTTATGTAGCATAGATTACATAAAGGAAGTCTGCCTGTAAGTCGCTACTGGACGATGTCGAAAATTACGTCAAAATAATTGAATTGTGTAAATAGATGTAAAAATAAACACACTTTATACTTGAAAAAGCATCTCCAAACTACTAACACATGACAGCTCGAATCCCACGAGCTGGGATTTCCCCCGTAAATTATATCGCGATCCATCTCTAAGTGAGCCTTGGTTCATTTTTCTCGCGTCACGCGAAAAGTTTGCCAACATCCATAATGCAGGCGATGTCGGCGCGTCATCGCGGCATATTGCGCCACGGCCCCCCGCGCGCCGCTCCGCCCCCTCCTGACGCCCGCGCGGCAAGGGTTACAGCTTAGATTAATGAATACTACCCCGCGACCGTGTTACACGGCTTCCTGACGCCTTCACGCCTCCATATATCAGGCACTTGAGACTTGAAACTTTCAGTTTGTTACATGAATCTAAAAATCTTGAAGCCCGCCTCGAGGATGTAATAAAATGGAATAAGAGTTATGTAGGTACATCTGAGTACACTTTGTAATATGCAACAGCAGTATATTTTATATTACAAATAAACATGTGGGTAAATTTGCGTAATGGCAGCAGTAAAACGGAAACACTTTTGCGTGAAGCTAAATAAAATTGTGCGGAGTGGCGTCACGTGCCTCTCAGTGCTCATCTACATAGAATATGGTAGGATTAATATTGGTACGTACCTATTTTTGGATGCTATTCTTTAGCTGTTTTATTATTTCTTGAGTAAATTATATCTATACCTACAAAACAAGAGTGACTCATTTTGACTTATCTCTCCATCCACCGCATAGGTAAAAAACAAATATTCACGAAGAAAGTTCAGTGACTTAGCAAAACAAAATCCCAAGGATGTGCCAACGAATCCATGTAGGTATAGCTTTAACATATTCACATTTGCAAGAAAACAATAATTTCTTTTCTAAAAATAAAAGTCAGCTCCCTCGCCGAGTGCGGCGCAGTAACATTGTAGAAGTTACGATCGCGGCTCCGGCTCAGCTCAACTGTGAGATATTGCCTTTTTTATGACCCACTCTACTATACTATACTGGGACAGAATAGATCACATGATACGATAAAATATTGCCCTCGGTCCTCGCACCAAATCGAATTAACCCGTCCACTTGCATACAAAGGCGACATGAGAATAGAAATGGCGATATCGAGTTAGGATACCGACCTGTTTTCCCTCCGCAATGCTCAGTTTTGTGGACGTGGGGCGAACACATAAAATGTTTGCTATTCGCTATTCTGAATTGAGATTTTTAAAAGATATCGCTTAGAACCTTCGCCTCTGTGATGCTTCAAGAGAACGACTTTACCGTTACCCCAACGGAGTTAAATTTTAGTTTTTTTTGTATAATGACATACTGTTTTGAGTTTTGACATTCATTTAAAACCGTCGTAACGGGTGTCAATATTATATAGGTATAAACATTTTGTTGACGACGGATAACCATCGCAAGTGTTTTTAGAAATCAATTAATTGCTAATCGCTTGTGTATGATTGTTATATATTGTATACCAACATTCCTAAAGTAAATACATCGTTATACGTGTGTTTATTAATTCAACTCTTTGGTATATACGCAAGACTTAATTTTAACAAAAATAATACTTAAGTATATTGTTTCTTTTGACCTTTAGCACGAAAAAGGATTTTTTTCTGAAAAGCCTATGACGTAGAGTAAAATATTCTTATGCAAAATGGTAAACAAACATATAAACGCAATGTATCGTAAGGAAGTTTGCCGATTGTTTTCATATAATAACTCTCCCCGAAATGCAAATGGAATCACCGTAATCTTAACCCTGTAATTGTTGTAATTGTACTACAATTAATACACAAACTTGTAATTAATTTCCGAGTGATTAACGGGCATAATCCGGAGTTACTCGAGATTATGTGAGAGTTGCCGCCCGAGGTAAGTTATTGTGTTGCGTGGGCGTCGGAGGGGCTGGGTGTAGAGGGGCGGAGGGGGAGAGATGGGGTAGGTCCACGCAGACCCGTGAGCCGCAAGATGCAGAGAAGACTCGCTCGGGCTCGGCTGTCCTCCCCTTAAGATTCTCGCGGACGCCGCTGCCAATTAGGAACGCAATCGCTCAAGCGGCGAGGACTCACCCCCCTTCCCCCGAGCCCGCCCAACCCCCGTGCACTAGTCTTTGTTTCGTGACCGACGCCGGCGTCGTCGCAACCTCCCATCCCGCCACTTGTTCACCAAATGAAAACGGTTTCACTTTGGTATTACTAAGAGTAAAAGCAATAAAGATAAAGTTTAAGAAAGGTTTTCCACCTTTTTCCGCTTTGGTTTCCGAAGTTTGTTTCGTCTTTTACTGAGACATTTTATGAATTATAGTAATAGAAACTTTAACACATTTTCATCATTTCACATTTTCTTAGCAGAAATACAACGTTATTATGCTCTCATTCTCGCCGTTTTCGAAGCTTAAGTTTTTAAACTGACATGATGGGTATTGGCATGAGCAATAAAATCGTTCTTCTTTTGTTTACCTATATAGGTACTACTTTTTCTTAAAAATGTGATAAATGATAAATGCTTTTTTGTAAGTAGGTTTGTACAAACACTTTTACACGTCAATCATATTTTTTATAAAACTAGATGAGGTCGGCGTTTCCTATCTGACTACTCTGAGAAGAAAGGCCGAAACAAACTCAGAGGTCACAGTCTCTTTTAAAGTCCAGACATCATAATCTTGGTCAGGTTATATGAAGACCATGTAGATCGATGTCTGAGATGGTCTTTTGAGGAAAGAACCACACAGATTGAAAGGACCTGTCCAGTCAGTGCACGCATTTGTCAGAAATCGTGTAGCTCAACTCAAAACTTAAGGAGCTCAACGATTCGACGAACAATACCAAAGAAAGGACATTTGGGTAGGCCACATAAATTACTCAAACTGCCAGATCTAGACAAAAACTAACACAACAGAGAGAATAATAAAAATTTTAAAAATAGTGATCCACATTGTCTTCACATGCACAATAATTAAAATAATATAATACTTTATAAAGTAAGCAAATGTCATTGTTTAAATAAAATTCATTAATGTCAATTTGTATATAGAAAAAAAAAATTAAAACATTCAAAATGTAAAAAAATTGGAAGCAGCTCAATCCCAAGCCTTTTTGTCTTCAATATAATCTTTAACAGTATAAAAAGCTTTCTGGCACAACTTACGTTTAATGAATGATTTGAATTTATTAAGGCTTAGATCTTGAACGTGGCTTGGTAGTTTATTATAAAAGCGATTGGCATCTGAACGAGCTACCTATTTTCTTGAGCATATGATTATAGGAATTCGTTTTTTTTTAATACTGTTAGGTATAAGTGCGACCAGCTAATTTAAAAAAAATCCTGTTTGCGGTTTTGGCAGTCAGATTATAGAAACATAAGGTGGGCTATTAATACCATTTATGTGAGAAACATTCACAAAAATAATTTGACAAAATAATGGTAACTAGGTATTAAAGATTGTTTTCAGGATGACAACGATAGAAGAACATACTTGACTCCCATCGAAATGGTAAACAGCTGGGTCAAGTAGAGGTAAGCTCTGCGCTCTCAGTTACATTGCAATCAATACTTTTCTGATTTTGCTCTATATGTTACCTAATTTTAAAGTGATATTCTAGGTAATGCTGCATGGTCTTCAATGACGTTGAGTAGATTTTAAAAGTTTCTTTGTTTGTACACTTGCTGTGTATTTATACATTTATTTAGTAAACTTCGTGCACAATAAAGGTACAAAGACGGACTTAATACTAAGGCATTCGCTACCAGTCAACCAAGCGACTGGTAACATGGCAGACTGTGGCGCAACTTTGTGTGTAATTTCATCATTCAGGATGAAAAGTAGCCTATGTCCTTTTTCAAGGCTACCTATTTGTCGTTGTTGGTGCTGTGGTTTAGGCGTGAAAATTTAACAGACAGAAAGAGTTATTTCGAAGGACATTGCGACACTGGCAAACAATAATAATAATATCCTTTGACATTTTACACAAAGCCATAGTCCCAAGCTAAACAACCTAATGCTTGTGTTATGGTAACGAGATGGCTGATGAACTACTTATATACATTTTTTTTATGTCAATACATACATATTATAGATAAAACACCCAGACCCGGAACAAATACTTGTAGATCTTACAAATATTTGTTCCGTGCGGGAATCAAACCTGCGACATGCTGCGCAGCAGTCAATCGCTCAACCACTGCGCCAACCGTGCCGTAATATACTGTAACCTAGAAGTAGGTAATATTTTAAGCTACTCATGTCGTCTCAACTTGCTGTTAAACTGTGAACCTGCTTACTGCATGACCTGGACAATAAATATTTTTCTATATGCTAATAATAAATCTGAAGAGTTTGTTTGTTTGAACGCGCTAATCTCTGGAACTACTAGTCAGATTTGTAGAATTATTTTTGCACTTGATAACCCAGTTCTTGAGGAAGATTATAGGCTGTTTAACATCAAGCCGTATGAGCTGAGCAACAAGGAGAAAAGTCTGAACGCTAAGCGAAAACAAGTCATAGCGTTGGCGGGCGATGAGATGCGACGGGGTAAGTCGGGTGACGAAATTTCAGGCGGACGAAGTCGCGGGTAGAAGCTAGTTATAGAATGAACCGTTTACTATTTGATGAAATTGGTTATCAATGATTAGCAATGATTTCTGGTCTAGTGCCATGTCCAGAGGAATGGCATCCTTTTTACTTTGCACAGTATACTGGCACCTTTTACTCCTTTTGTTTTTTGCATTGTCTTTATTTGTTACTCTTATCAATGAAAAAGCGGACACTACTATTTTCTTCAACCCTCCCTACCTTACATAATATGAATGTACCTACGTAAACATAGATATATAGATTTATGTTTGGTATCTCAAGCCTTCACAACATTCTTCAATTAATTATGAATTTCATTGTATTTGGAAAACCATCCTTACGTATTACGAAATGCAACTTCTCTCCGTCTGTCTGTCCGTTGCTACGTTTACAACGCGAGAACCATATACCAATGATTCAGTTTGCATGAATTTTTATTTGTAATTCATCTGCTCATACTTGGGATGTCTAGTAAAGCAGTGGGTACTAGGCTTTACTAAACTGTTTCAAGATACTTTACAAAATTATGCTTGAAATTATGCCACTTGATTATGGTTATTTTTTAACATAATCAGCCTATAGTGTTCCCATTGCTGGGACACAGGCCTCCTCTATTCAAGAGGGAGTGGGCTGAAATCTAGCACGCGGGCTCAGTTCGGGTTGGTAGATGTCACAAGTCTTCGAACATTTGGTTATAGGACATGCCTGCAGTATTATTAGTGCAGTATTCATGTAGATACTTGAAACAGGAGCCATCAAACCGGAATCAGCTAGTTGAACTAAATTGCGATTGTTACTATAACGTCTATACCACCAAATCCAGGTTATCCAGGAGACTAACAAACCCGAAAGAGAATATGAGCGTTAAAACGGAGCTGAGAATGAGTTTTTCTTCATGGTCGGTTATTCAGCTTCGGGTTTAGAGCTGCGGAGTAATTCGTAACACACTAAGAGTAGCAATAGGTTTCATTTTTACAGTTCAACAACATTCATTAATGACAATGTTGTTGGGCGGACAATGTTTTCGAACATACGAAGCAATGGATTGGCAATATCCTTCAAAATTATTCAGATTGAGATATTTTAATGTGGTACGCAATTAGGGTGTTGAGAAATATTAAAAAAGTTTACCTTTTTATAAAGTCTTCAGTTATGTTGTATAGAAGTACCAATTCAAAAGAGGTCAACATACAGGTTTTAAAAAAATATAGTCCCAGTTATGCCAAAATGAATCAACACGGTCCAACAATTAGTTTATCGGTCGGTCCATCACCATCATCATTCACTGCTCGACTCCATCCACAGCTAGACATAGACCTCTCTTAAACGTGCGTGTGCCAATCCCCAGGCAGCCGCCACAGCCTGGCAGGCTCCTGTACCAGCCTCATCCAATTATGTCAAGCTATAACAAAATTCCAAAATTAAATCGTAAACCGGATGGCTGGAGAAGTCAAGGGTGGCCCAAGCTCAGATGGTTGGATGGCGTAGACAGAGAAATTGGAGAAAATAAGCTACGTTGGAGAAATATAGTTGACCAGGCTGAGGCCACCCACGGCTGCAAAGCCTCAGATGATGATGATGATGATAATAAAAAATTTAAAAAAAATACTAAATTCCAAATGCCGAATATTGATATCCAGCAAATATGTGTTGGTTCGCTTCGGCATAACCGAGTCTAATTCAAAAAACCTATTTCAATGGTACCTTTAAAAGACTTGTGCTATAATATTGAAGCAACCTGGGGTGCAGAAGTATTTATTTATTAATATTTGTGGTCAGTAAAGGTACTTACTTACGTAATGGACTTAATGCCTTAGGCATTCTCTACCAGTCAACCAAGGAAAGGTCACCGTTACTTTCCTTAAACCTCGTTTATTTTGACTACAACAGTTATACTTATGATATAATGCTTATGAAGAAAAGTTAATGTATCTTTATAACAACTGTACCGATAAAAGTGAGTCGAAGAAGAATGAATTCTAGTTCGTTACTTTTAGAGAAGTGGATAACCAGTGGTGCAATGTGATATATACAAATATACAAAAGAACGTCTATAGAAGAAAGTCGTTTTTTTTTTGTAGCTGGCACTTTATTGAGGGAAAAGAGATACCTATCTGATAGCTTTTTATTTGGTTTGAGTCTTATAGTTGAATTTTATGATTAATTTAAATATTAATTAGCTAAATCAGAACATCATCTAACTACAGAATTATCTTCAGAAGTCTGTTAATCGCAAAATCTTACTATGACAACCCAAACATGTGGGTTTTAATTATTAACATACATTATTGAAGAAAAATCCTCATTTTTTTATCACTTAATCAGAAAATGTGTAAATACACATCTGCGGTTGTTTAGTATTGCAGTATTTAGTAAATTAAAACTAAAAACAAATTGTTAACATCAGAACCCTTTTCTAATGAAGGTAAAAACCTGTGTGTCTGTTACTGTCCTTTATTTATAATAGGTAATAGTTAACTTTATAACTCTTTAGGACATAATCCGCTTCAACAACTGTGGAAACTGCCAGTGAACAAACTAGGTGTCTTGAAGATATCATAGAACATCATATAGGTACCCTACTCTTAAAACTCAGTTTCCTAGACCCTACTGGTCTGGTCTGTCATTATGGCGTAGAAGCACATTGCAGTATATAGGTGTATTAAACGGTATCGCCCGTTGTGGTACAGCCAGCCTCAAAAAGATGACAAGAATTCATTTGACTGTCTAGAATGAGTGTTCCATAATACTGTATCAATATGTAACCACAAAATATATTACACATTGGGTACTTAGCTGTAGCTACACATTGATACAGTATTGTGGAACACAAATTCTGTACAATCAAATGAAGTCATCATTAGGCCTAGCCTTTTCCCAACGATGATGGGGTCGGTTTCCAGTCTAACCGAATGTAGCTGAATACCAGTATTTTACACGGAGCGACTGCCTATCTGACCTCCACAACCCAGTTACTGGGTAATACGAAACCCCTGGTAAGACTGGTTGTCAGGCTATCGGGCTTTTGACTACCCGTAACGACTGTAAAAAATCCACGAATGACAGCCGAGACCAACGTTTAACGTGATTTCCGAGGCACGGAGGGGTTTTGGTATGTGAAGATGGTCACCCATCACGCATCAACCGCGGCAAGCGTAGCTTAACCCGATCAATCGACCCGTACGGTAGTAATTACTTAGCCATAAGCCCCACAATCAAATGAAGTGTTGTTGATGTATACATCTTTTTGAGGTGGACTGTACCACTACGGGCGATACATAAATATAGGTAGGCACGTCTGGCACACCTTGGGCAATAAATATTACCAATTCGCCAAGGTGGTACCGGGGCTGACCAACTACCACCTAGCTATCCGGCAAATATTTTTTAACACAGCATGAACAATTGACATGTGCCTACACCTATCCTCAAATACCGCACTCAAACCTGGTGTTTGACAGTTTAGCAGAGTTTCAAACTTGAGGTTTGCCAGCGAGAAATGGAGCGCAGCCTTCTTGGAGTCAGATTATTGACCTTATTAAAAACACAGTGCTGCGCTCCGAAACTCAAATCCGCCACCCAAAAAGCAGCCAAACTGAAGTGGGACTGGGCTGGGTCGAACGAGGCATGGGCTAAATCCACCCTGTATAGGTCCCACAAAACGTCTGGTTACATCGAGGCAGACTCGGGAAAAGATGGTGGGTCGAGCTTGACGCCTACAGACGGGATTGGTCCACTGTAGCTCAAGACAGAGAGGAATGGAAAAGAAGAAAGGCAGGTCTTTGCCCTGCAGTGGAAAAACATGGACTAAACGTAATAAATAAATCACTACCATACGAGAAAAGAAGAAGTGTAATTCTCTTCTAAAAGCCTCATAAAGGGATTGACTTGTGCCAAAGCTTCACTTTGTAACGGAAAGCGACAAACTCCTTTCTATATAAGATTACATATCCTACAGGTAGGAGAGTAAGTTTCAAGCCAGTCAATTAATAACCAAGGATTAAGCAAGCACGTCATCATCTGTTCTATTACAAGAATAAATCATATTTGTAACAGTATAAATGATTTTGAAGTGATCTGCGTCCATGTCTCACAGACATGTGTTAGTGGGCAAAGTAGTATGATAAATAACCACTTTTATGCGCTTCGTTATTACTAATTAAACTATTATTTACTAAATATTTATTAAACTATTATTTATCCACTATGTTAAAATGAAATCTGACGGTATCCGTTTTCATTACATTGTGATCTTTAATTAAGAAGAAAACTTTCGTTTTACTTACACAAAAAAAAAGATTTACAAAAATTTTAGAAAAATGGGTCATAGAAAACAATTATACTAAACATTCGTTATAAAATTACATCTGTGTAAACAAAAATATTGACAATACAAACAATGGGACGAAGCAGCTTTATACAATTTAGTAGCGTCTTAAGAAACAGCTTAGAACCTCTACGAATGATGCTACGCCGCACCGTCGTAGCCGTAACCGCTACGTAAGTTACGCGGAGTTGTAACCGCGTAGCGCTACGAACATAATATCGCTCATTTGGAGAAACATCGACATAACTGCTTATTTTGTAACTTTCTAATTTTTGATGCTTTATACGGTCTTTTCAAAATTAGATTTGAAAAGAGTAAAAAACATTAGGTTAATTGTCGTAATGGGATCCAACTTTTGTAAACAAGACACAGAAAAATGCCGTCGGACAAAGTTTGTTTAGATTACTTACGTTGTAAATTCATGGATGGCGGGAATATGTGGTGGTTCCTCATGGCAGCGTCCTGCGGCCGCGCGCACTGTGGCGGTGGGGGCTGGTAGCGCATGCCCTGGTAGCGGTAGGCCGCCTGCGACATCTGGCCGCACGAGGCCAGCTCGCCCCACGACAGCTCGCCGCCGCCCGAGCCCAGGCATCCTCCGTCGAAGCCGCCGCCTGCGCCGCTCAGGTATCCGTACTCCATGGCGATCAGCAACAACACCGGCTATCTACCCAAACACCCGGACATGTGCTCCAACAAGACCCCTAATTATTGTTTCGCATAAAACAACAATAGTGCCGCGAAAGCGCCGCGCCGCGCGGGGCGCGTGCGTCTTGTGTCGGAGAGAACCGCGCGAAGGCTCACAGCCGCATAATTGGATGAGCCGCGACTATATCGAATTATGCCGATTACAGATGGTATCGGATCCCAACGATAGTTTTTGCCAGCGCAGAGGACCGCGCGCTCGCCCCACTTGAAATCGAATGATAAGCCTAATTCAATAAGGACGATCCTCGAGGACGGGGCGGGGCGCGCACCCCCGGCGGCTGGCCAATGGCCTGGGCCGGCGATGCAGCGCAGGCTCCCCATTGGTCGGCGTGCACCCCCTCTCCGTCCGTGACTCGGGGGTGCGTGTCACGACACTTGTCTACTTTTCTTTTCGCCGACAGTTCCTTTGTCATTGAAGAAAATAAAAAAGTTGTAATTAACGATCCAGGTAGGTACCTACTTAACGAATAACTCTAGGTATTTAGTCTATAACTTTGTTAAATGAAATGATAGGTATAATAATAAAAAAATATAGAGTGATCAAATACTTCATTAATTTTTTGAAGTGAAATCTTCTTTAGGCACGTTGGGCATTTTTTGAGATGGAAAAAAACCATTGAACTCGCGCCACTGTTACCGTAACCGACACCGCTTCGGATGTGGGATGACTAGATTTTAATGTATATCCGATATGTCAGTGAGTGATGGCAACGTATTCTTGTTTGTGTTTTGTTTTCACTTCTGTCGGCACTCCCGGAGTGCCACTGTTTTTTTTTTGTCATAAAAGTCGTACTTACCTACCTACTAGTACTTAGTAGGTTTAAATTAATCTTGTTGCTATTAAAAGATTTATAACAATGAAAAAAAAAAATTTAAAATGTTGTCTGTAAGTAAACAAACTTTTGTAAACAATATAAGTAGGTGTATATAGCTAAACAGGCACGAACATTACGAGGCTATGCAGAAGTCATTGGGCCACCTCTTAATTGCCACAGTTTAATAAATAAAAAAAACCAAAACACCATTGTAAACACAAAGTAAATGCCACAATTTATGAAATGTTGTGTAAATCATTAATATTAAAGACAAAATGTTGTACGTTCTCATTTCGTGCAACATAAAAAGCAATTATATAAATCTGTAACTGGGCGCGTATAATAATAAAACGGAATCATTTCATTTAGTTTCGGTTCCTGAGGGATAACTCGATAACTGATAAAGTTCTTTATGAGAACTCCCGCGCCCTAGAACCGAGGCGAGCGGGTACCTACTCGCTCTCTGTGGCGCCTGAATAAGTAAGGACCAAATGATAATGCGAGCTATGGAACGGACTATGCTTGGAGTCTTTCTGAGGGATCGAATCCGCAACGAGGTGATCCGGCAGAGAACCAAAGTTGTCGATATAGCTCACAGAATAAGTAAGCTGAAGTGGTAATGAGCCGGCCATATTAGCCGTAGAACCGATGACCGTTAGGGTAGACGTGTTTTTGAGTGGGGACCGCGAATCGGTAAGGTAACGTGGTACGTAAGGTGGTACGCCCTCAATCTAGGTGGAGCGACGATCTGCGCAGGATGGCTGTAGCAGCTGGATGAGAGGTGCCGAAATGGAGTTGAATGGCGTGCAATAGGAGAGGCCTATGTCCAGCAGTGGATTGTAGGCTGATGATGAAATGATAATGTGTTTTTGCGTTTAAACTTTTGTGTTATTTTGCGGATGTCATTCAGATTTATTTAAATAACAATGTTGAGAATTTATTGAAAATTAAATGGTTTATAGTTGAAATACCAATAATTGATTATTTTTTCATTTATATTTAGGTACTAGGCAACTGTTACTTGTGTAAAAATATCACAATCTTTTTCAGAATAAATAGTTTTTTTACAAAATAAAATTATTTTGAAATAAAAAATCTAAATGGTAGGTAGGTAGTCAGTAAAGATTTGCCTTAATATTATGGTAGGTAAAGGTGATATGCAAATAGCAATCGATTATTCATACACACACCTCTACCAAACCCTTTGCGGAATACAGACGTAACGTTATATAATGTTATTAATTAATATCGCCCTTAAATATACAATAAAAAATTGGATAATTATTGTAAATGATCTTCAGATCGTGTAGCAACTTTTTTCTTGTAAGATCACAATTTTCTAATTTTCTACTCACAACTTTATTTCCCTAGTAATTGTTATTGAGATTTCTGTTCCAGTAAACAGCCAATGATAATCCTGTTAAAAATCTTAAATTTAAAACTCTTTTAGTACTAAGGATTGTCATAATAACTGCACACTTACAATGAGAAATCATTTAACAAGTAATATTTTAAGAGCAAAAGCAAACTGTCCCATATATTCTGATATGATAGCATACAAACACATCTAAGCCCAGCGGGCGGGCTAACAAGTGCAGGGGATCGTGTGAGAAAATGACGCGTATAATATTCACAATATTGAAATTACAATGTATCTGGTCCTCAGGGACGGCGCACGCGGCCGCGCCCGCTCGCGACACAGGCCGCTACCTTATTTATTATTTATATTAATTACACTGTTGCTACTATGGCTTTTTTTTTGTTGTTGTTGTTTTTTATTGCTTTTCCTGTTTGGTTCTGTTACATGATGATTATTATTATTGGATGTATGATTTGTTGTTGAATGATGCATTTTAGGCCTTTTTTCAATATTTTTGCCATTATTAAACATTGATAACTGTTTTATCATACGATTATTTCATTTTTAATATATTGGTAGGCACTTATTATACTTGCGGAAGCAACTCTGTATATTTGTTTTACCTGTTCACGTCGTAACACGTTGACTGCCAGACAACAGACACAATAGAAAATCTATTGTTCGTGGTCACCATTTGATCGCGTGGCAGCGAATGTGTTAACCACATACCCGATCTACAGAAGAAGCACACGGTACTTTTCATCACAGGTATTAAAAATTATGAAATCCAAAACACATGCAAGGAAGTGCCGGGCAACAGCTCGTAACCTACATAAGTATATTATTGTTAAAAATATGTGTTCAAAACTGAGTAAAAACAAACATCGGAAGAAGAGGATTATTGTGGTTTTCAGGAAGACTTTTGTGAAAACAAGTGTAAAAGGAACGATACTAAAATACGATGGAAGGTAGCGAAGGAAACATTCATACGTAACAGGAAAGTTATATAAACACCACAAATATAAATAACTGAGTTATATTTATTACCGAGTTTTCACTATTTCAGGCAATAAAACAAAGTGTTGACTTGTATAATTATATGTTACCAAACGCTGGACTGGACTAGACAGGGTAACATTTTGCAGTACGTGTACCTACTTACATCTCAAATCTTCGCTTTGCTGATGACATCGTCATAATGTTACAGGCGCTGGAACAGTTAGACCACATCTGTTCTAACTAACAATTAACCTTTCTCACCGGGTTGGGCTCGGCATGAAACTGAACAAAACAAAAGTCATGTAGGTACAATTCACACGTCTTGCCGAGTACAATCCACATCGAAATGTCGCTTCTCGGAGTTTTGAAGGAGCATGTCTACCTAGGGCAATTCATCCAGCTCTATGTGTGGACACAACAAGAAACAAGCCAACAGAAAGAACCAGTTAGGTTGGATAGCGTTTGGAAAACTTTGTCTTCTCGTCGCTTGAAGGAGGCGACTAGGTGTTGTGGCGCGGCCTAAAGAGACCTATGTCCAGCAGTGGACTGCGATGTTGAAACCAAAGTCAAAAAAATTGAATGTTTAGGTACATAAAAAATGTGTTATTTAAGCTTTACAGGAAAAAAATATTTATGGATCTCGAAAATCAACCTTTCCCCATTCCTGGAAAGTGTTATACACTGGGCATACCGATCCAGAGAAGTAGGTAAGTATACACTTCGACGATCACACAATTTTCTTCCGTGCTTGTACCTAAATTTGTTTTGTTTTACTAAGTTATTTAGTTTTTGTTTTATTTGAGCTAACTTACCTTTTTTATGCATGTGTTTCTGTGACAATAAGAATTTTTTTCTTTCTTTGCAACAAACTCGGCACCATTCCGATAATTTTTAACAATCCCATCTTGAAAGAAAGACTCCAGTAACACTTTATCATCACAGAAACCAAAGTGCGTAGACAGGGGTAACATTAACAGCGGGTAGGTAAGTATTCTGCGTTTGTCGTCTCGCGGGATGAAAAACAACGAGTCTCCGCGGTAAAATATGTGATCACTTAGCAACCTGCAATCAAACAACAACTGCTTCTGAGTTTTTCTCCTTCGCTGTCGACGAATGTGCCTTTTTTCGTTGTTTTTGCCTCGGTGCTTGTTATTTGTAAGTAAGTATTCTTATTTATTTTTTCTCTAACATCAGTTTCTTGAATAACATTTTTGTTATTCCTGTTTTAGTCTGAGAGCTATGACCACCAGTCAGGCCAGGCAGTGTGAGCTATAACCAGTCTTACCAAGGGGTATCGTATTACCCAGTAATTGGGTTGTGGAGGTCAGATAGGCAGTCGCTCCATGTAAAATACTGGTATTCAGCTGCATCCGGTTAGACTGGAAGCCGACCCCAACATAGTTGGGAAAAGGCTATGATGATGAGTCTGAGAGCTATGTTCTTACCAGGAGGAGTAGGTGCCTGGGTAACTACCGACATACAATTATTTTGTTGTTATGGACCTCTCACAAAATATATAACAATGATTAAAATACTGTATTTTCATCATTGTTATATTTTACCTAAATACAGTGCTGTGGCGTGTGTGTTGGATCATTTAGCTCCCTTTAAAATGGTTGAGCTGAATGGTGCTGATCTATGCGTCATGTTCGTGAACGGGCGCCGTCAGTTGGGGCTGGTCATCAACTGGCTGTTTTTTTTTTTTGGTTTTTTGTTTTGTTAAGTACCTTCTATTTGCTGTACTCTGGACGCTCTTAACACGTACGTCTTTTTTATTTTATTACATCGTTCTCACATATAATTATAAATTCAACATTAATGATGTAACTAATATTTTTGTAAAAATATAATTTAAAAGAGTGTCCATGGAGTTTCTTGCCCGTTCTTCTCGATAGGTACCTACGCTTTGGAATGGGCAACTAGCTTCATATTTTCTGACTGACCGACTTCTTGACAATTCAAAAGTGCCTGTAAATGGTTTAATTGAAATAAATGCTTTGAGTTTGAGTTTGAGTAAAATAGTCTGAGTAGTTTTTTCACTTAATCAAATTAAATCCAGAATCATAATCCCAAAACTTAAACTAGCATAGTACCTACATACAATTTCGACCTTGACACAGCAAATCAGTTTAAGACAAACAGCCTTAGTAAAACATTGCATGTATTTGCGGACGCCTGCCGACGTCACATCGCAAGGCACAGGCCGCGGCATCTAATCTGATAATGCGTCGGTTATGGGTGGTGTGCGTGCGCCATTCTCCACTTACCCTCGACTAATTCGATTTGCGCCCTCCCGGCCACATGCCGAGCTGCATCGCGACTGTCCCCACACTCGACTTGTAGATATTTTTAATTAACATTTTTGTTGCTGAAATAATTATACCTTCCTACTTAACTGTCACACTATTAGATATTTCTTGTTTTGAAAGGAGTAGCGTCAGCTTTCAGAGACAGCGATATGGTGTGCTAATTGTCCAATTGTCCAATTGTCCAGGGTGTATTCTCCAAAACTTATCAAGGAAGAGTTTTTAGTCGCTGAGACTATTAATTAGGTGGATATTATTTCAGTAGCAGTTAGCAGTTACGGGAGCTGTTTTGCTGTGGGAAAACTGGTTGTTTAATCTCAATTCTATCAATACAATCAACTTATGATCTTGTCATCGATATGGAAAAACAAAATTTCTCGTAAACCAAAGTTTTTTATGTAAAAATCGCCAACGTTAAGTATGAAATGATAAAAACATAACTTGACCAATGCACCTGCACTATCTACTCGTAGTCCCACTTGTAAATACACGGCGTAAAATATTAGGATCATACGGCAGTTTTAACTTTTAATACAGCATTTGTTTTAAACCATATGGACAGTAGGATTTTGACGTACTTATTATCCTAACATTTTAAGTACCTACTGTAAAATAACGTACTGTAAGTACTTACAGCGAAGCTATTTACAATAAAAAGTCTTTCTACAAGATAGGAATTTGTTGAAACCTTCAACAAATTCCTATTGTCGTAGGTAATCATGCCGCCATTACCAAAAACTACTAAACTAAAATGTTGTAATTAATATTAATGACCAAAAAGTTTCGATGTTTTAAGATAACGAGTATGCGCACAATATTTAATGTAATTAATGAGTTTAGTAATTATACACAAATTAACATACCTAAAGATTATTGGTGATTCTGGAATAGGTATATATTATACTCAATATCTTTATTGCATTCCAAAATGTACATTAGTTGGTGGGTTAAACATAATAAAGTCACAATTTTGGACCCTGTCGGGCACAGCATAGAATGTGGGAGAGAGGAGGAAGAGCACTGAGTGTTTACCTCTAATAAATATCAAATTCTTATATTGCACACTATGTTATTGTTTATAATTCCTACTTAAATGAATTGATACAGAACGTGTATGTACATTATTATTATAGTATTTTATATTATAAGATGGTATAGATTTATATTAATTTAAATTATTGCACGGTTTAATATTTATTCTAATTAGTATTTTTATGATGTTAATAATTTATGAATTTACTAGGTATGGATTATTATTTATTTTAATTACTATTTTTATAATGTCAATATTTTATAAGTTTAGGTACTAGGTTTGGATTTATATTTATTTTAGTTAGGTACTTAGTATTTTTATAATGTCAATATTTTATCAATTTATTAAGCATTTATAATTTATCATTTAAGTATTCCTTTACACTATAATAGCTCTTATTTATTAGGAATGTTTTTAATCTATTTATGTAAATATTATATTTATCTATATTTTTAATGGGTTCTGGTAGCTTATTGTATAATTTTATAGACATAACATAGGTACTGTCGGAGTGCATTTTTAGTCGTGACGTTGGTAGGTTGAGCCTGTTTCTATGTCTAAGTGTGATTTTTGTTTGTATGTCTTCTCTTTTGGTGTAGAATTTTGGGTACTTACGTACGAATTTACATATTTCAAAAATATAGAGAGAGGGTAGGGAAAGAATTTTCATTTCTTGAAAGTGAGGCTTACAACTGTCAGTTTCTTCAATATTAACTATAATCCTGAGTAGTTTTTTCTGTAAAGTGAATAGCGTGGGTGCGTCGGTACTATTGCCCCATAAGATTACACCATATTTGAGCCATGCGTAGGCATATGCGTAGTTGAGAGCCAGAGCAGTTTTAAGGTCTGTTGTTTTTTTAATCTCACGGAGGGCATACGAAAATTTTGATAGCTTAGCTTTTACTTTTTGAATATGTGGCTTCCAATTTATATTTGTATCAATGTCTAGGCCTAATAGGGAGAATTTATTGACTACTTCTAATTTGATGTTGTTAAAGCTAAAGTTGATATTTATTGGTATTTTTTGGCGGGGGTGGAAGGTTATTAATTTAGTCTTGTTGAAGTTGATTTCAAGATTGTGTTCTGTCATCCAATTTATTGTAGAGTTAAGTACAGAATTTAGTTTTTCATTTATATTGGTATTGTCTTCGCATGAGGTTAGTATCGATACGTCATCCGCGAATAGGACACACGGCTCATTTATGTTGTTAGGGAGATCATTAACGTAAACAAGGAATAAGAAACAACCTATTACGCTGCCTTGTGGGATTGAAGCGGTGATTAATTTACTATCAGATCTAACTAATTCAATTTCATTATTATTATAGTTGTAATGTTCAATTTCTACCATTTGTTCTCTTTTTTTTTATTAAGATACGAACCAGTCATAACTATAATATTACTTATAGCATAAGCATAATCAGCCTACAATGTCAGAAGAAGAAGTCAGAAGTCCTCTCAGTGAGTGGGAGTGGGCGGGAATATATGTGTGTTCAAAATTAATGATAAATGTTTTGCAATAAAAACATTGCCACCCTGTTAATTTCGCCGATAGGTCTACCTACCTGTCTCTTTTATTAAATTGAGACACAAATATTTTTAATTTCTACGAAGCTACGTATATGTAGGTAACGTTAATGTTAGGTCATGAGTATATTTAATACCTACTTCCTTCTTATCTACTCTTCAGCAGGTTTGTAAACACACTATAGGTATTTACGCGGCGTCAATGACATGAACATTTTCTTAGGGGAAGCTTCTTGCGAAAAGTTTACCACGTAGGAGACAATTCCATAGCCACGACAGCTATAATTGAAGACTCTGAGCGACGCCCTTTGACTGTGCAGTGCAGACGAGGGCAGGGTCTGGAGGGGCGCGTGCGGCGCGCGGGGGCGGGGGCTATAGTGCACCTGAGCCCGTGATTGATGAGGCTCACCCATCGCCATGATTGCGAGCTGACGCTGTCATTAACAAAGATAAAGAGACGTATGTTCTGCCGTGCTGCCTCAAGATATAGTTTGACACTTATCTGGTAACGTATGCTCAGGAAATCTGTGAGCATTACCGTTAATTAGGGACCTATATTATAGATACCAAAGATCCTTTCTTTGTTAAATGAAAGGGTCTTTCTTCAATATCAACATTAGCAACAAGTATGTACCAAAAAGGGAATACAAGACGTGTACCTACAAGAAAACCGACTCTACGTAGACCAGTTTGTTAATTCTGCCAGATTTACGTAAACGCCTATGCAAAGATACCGTCGTTTGTCTAATAAAACAAACCGCGTATTTACTATCTGCACTCCCGATAGCTCTTTATAGTTAGCATTAGATCAGTGAAGGGGAAGATCGGTCCTTGCCGGGACGGAGCAGGTCCTGCCGCGCTGCTTGTCAAAGTGGCCGCCGGCGTGTTTGAACAACTAATGAGCGGCTCCCGGGAGACATTGTGTTTGCCCCGAAACGCCCCAAGCGCTCGCCTGGGTTTTTCGTACAAACGCCTGGGTTTGCCGAGGTCTCTCGCCCCCCCACTGCCCTCGCGGCGCACTCCTTGTTTGCTCGCCACTCGGTGTCGTATCGGACTTTCGAGTGTAAATTGGAAATTTGTAGATAAACCTACGTACATAAATGGGATCAAGTACCTAGTAAATCTTTGCACCTGTGTTGGTGTGTAAATATAGCCAGGTGTAGATTATTGTGTACAGGCTTGTAGATAGCGACAATGAACCTTTCAGGTAGTTTTGCATGATAAGGTATGTTATAATTACTAAGTAGATATGACATGTAGTTTGAATTTATTTCTAAACACGTTTTCTGAATTCATTAAATGTAATCTAATTTGGTCTGCTTTTGTTACCCTACTGTAGGATATATTTACCAAACAATTAAGTAATTTAAGAAACAAAATTATTTTACGAGTATGTACATTTCTAAGAAAGTACGGAGTCATCACAATCTGAGACATAAATTACTAGCGACCCGGCCCCGCTTCGCACGGATTTTAAGACTTGACAAAACATCGAGATTTCTTTATTAGTTTAAGCATTTAAATTTAAAATTAATGTTTAAACACATAACCTATCGGAGTCAATTCTCTAAGCGATGGGGAAACCGCTTCAAACAAAGAGACAAGGAGCATTCCAGCAAAGAGATTTCCAGGAGGATACAGCTTGGGTGGGCGGCATTTGGTAACCTGGAACATATTTTTCGGCCCAAAAAGATCCATTAGGTCCTAAAACCTACCTTTTCAACCAAGCAATGTGTCCTGCCAAAAATAACCCGCGGTGCCGAAACATGAACGCTCACAAAGGAGACTCCACCGCATACGAGTAGCACAAAGGGCCATGGAGCGAGCCATGCTTGGCATAATCCTACTAGACCCAGTGAGTAATACCGAAATCCGTCGTCCGTCGAAAGTCTACGATCTCGGGGACTGGGTTATATGCGCCTCAAGTGAAGTTGGGCAGGACATCTAGATAGTCGAGGAGATGGCCGATGAAGTAAACCTGTAACCGAATGGTAGTGAAGGTCAATTCAAAGAAACCAGGGAGTCGCGGGTAACACTTTGAAGAGGGACGCACGTAACCTAGTATGGCAGAAGAAAGGCGAGGCCATTTGGCGCCATCACGACGCTGGTGATGGCGCCAAACACGTAGCCGAATTCTGGGCCGAGTCCATTTAGATTGCTATCGACACGCTAAGATGAAGAAAAAGGGGCGGCCTATACCCAGCAGTATGTGATTCCAGGTTGAAAAGTGATGATGATAGATGTAGTTAACACAGAGGGTGATCCTGATGGATTCTGTCAATAAATTCAAACTTAAAATTTTAAAAAGGCTTAGGTAATCCTTTGACTGTCTTTCAGGGGGTCAGTCAGAATGATAGAATTGACACGACTACCAATACATGAACCACGACGTCCACGACTCGTGCCTTTGCTTAATATTACCAATACATATCGGAGCGTAGCGTAGGTACCTAAGACTAAATTAATGTCATAGAAAAGAGTAGCTTTTTACATATTAAATCGTGAAAGACGCAACCTGAAAATTTTCACTCGTCCTCTTTGCAAAGTCTCTACTTACCTAATACCGTCTGTCTCGAGGTATCGAGTTACCCACTCCGCATTTTATCAAAATCGGTCCAGCAGTCTAATCTTCTCAGCAGTTTAATATATCTAAGCTGTAAAATAAACACAAACCAATTCACTTCGCCTATACTTACAATATATTTTGTGGAGGATTACCAAGAACATCAACAGGTTAAGACTGATATATTAATTTTTCGACGCTGCTGCTATCTATGGTTGACGCGTAGAATTAAATACTACGAAACAGACTCACGTAACGGTATCATTATGGTAAGTTTATCCCACGGGAAGCGGGAGCTTTAGCACTTCCGTCGTTCCAGGACAGAGGGCGCTACTACCGAAAAATAAAAAATTTTGTAGGTAAAGCTTTGAAGTAAACTGCAATAAAATTAAATATGAATGTTTCAGGGGTAAAAATATATATCTATACTTAAAATGTCCTTCAGACTTTACCCAATTAGGGAAATCAAAACAGAAACGGAATTATCCATAAATCCCACGTGGTTGTCATAGAGCGTTCAATATTCAGAAGCTTTCATGTTTGGTAGTCAGTAGCGCCATAGCTATGAATATTTAATTTGCATTCGCGATTTATTTGCCAAAAATGTAAAGAAATATGAGTTTATTAAAAAACAACTTTAAATCGTACACAATAAAGTTCAGTTTGCGCTACAACTTCAAACATTTTTATAACTTTTTCAATAGTGCTAGTCACTCTGAAATTAACTTAATTACCATTATTTTTAAACTTGAAATACTTAAGTAATATTAATTTGAAACATAGGTGATGGTCAAAATGTAGTAAGTAGTGTTTTTTTTAAGATTTACTGTAATCGCTACATGATTTTCGTAAGTGTTGCAAGTTGGGTAGGTATCTATTTTTTTGTTTATTTATTTATCTAAAGGCCCCGGCCTACGAGGATAAGACCGGGGAGGGATTCGTATGTATCTCACTAAACCACTCCAGTGGTCACCATCAGCACATGGGAGAGGGTAGATCTTGTTAAAAGACCACCCCAGAAACCCCGTGTGCAACGCCCAAACGCCAGTAAAGGCACGTCTCTGAAAACCTAAAAGCAATTTGACTTTAGAGCTATTTGAGATTCTTTATTTGAAATCTTACACTTCAGCAAATAGTTATCATGCACGAGATTGTTGTTCGAAAACAGGCCACTTGCATTGCCAATGTGACATCATCAATTCATATGTAGGTACCTAATTTCTAAGTTTATCTGCGATTCGCTTCAATTAGATTTCTTAGCAGAAGCATTCTGAAGTTACAGACCTACAACACTACCTAGGTACCTAGGCAGGTGATAATAGCAGTAACTATACTCATCTTCCATGTGTTTCGGATTTATCGAGATGGGAAATAAGCTTATCGCCATTTATCGACAGGTTCGATGTCTCGCCCCTCGCCCTGCCCTAATTATGTAGGTAGGTAACTTAGTTAACTTAGTTATGTCGGTATGCACTACACCAAAAACAAAACCTAGGTAGTGCTTAATGAAATATAAGTAAGTACTTACTTAAGGTTAATAAAAATACTTAAGTGTTTGTGTTTTTCTTTTATTTTAGAACTATACATAAAATTTTAGCCAACCTATAAATTAGGCTGCGCCATACACTTCTATACCTACATAGACATAATAATCATACGTACCTAAACACATCGATCGATCTTTAAAACAAAACCCTGAACTAAGTAGGTATACCTACAAATGAACAATAGCCATTCCGGCGACTATAATAATAGGTATATCAAATTTTCTCATAATTAAAACTGTTCAAAGTAGAAATTATAATATATTATAAAAAAATTATTAATCTTTTGAGTACCTACGTTCAAGATGGAAGATAAACCTGTCATGGTGTTATGTACCCACTTATATCTATAGTCTGTTGTTTATCACTACGACATCATAGGTGGGCTTTGGATTCGGTTCATGTTTATAGGTCAGTAAGGATTATATTAAGGATTATAGTGTGTTCTACATACTTTTTTATACACTGATCAAATGCTTTATAACCAAGTTAAAGGAATAAACAATAAATTAATTCAAACAACAATGACAAAATATGTACAAATGTAGAAATACTCACAGTACCTATACGTGGGATACATGCGCCACAATTAAAAGCTAGCCGTATCATTGAAACATTCGTAAGCTGCTTGCCCAATTTCAATTCGAGGTAATTTTTAAATTACGTGGTTGCATGAACATCCATTTTTTTTTTAAACTTATGTGAAAGTTACATCGAGTCGAGACGGAATAAAGAGAGAAACTTGAAAGCTCACCCATTAATTTATTACAATTAGTATAATTAACATTGCGTAACGTAACGCTCCGCTCGTCGACTCCATGCCGCCGCTTCATCACTTACTACGTGGTGGCCATGCAAGTCTCTTCCTTACTCCCGCCACCCAATAAATACAGTTACATACTAATAACAAGCGAGGAAATTTAATTGTCTATACATTTACTAACAGTAGAATTCCTACCGCCTCGGTGATGAGTATTCTATCGCCTTCTGTAGGTACCTAACGATTTGCCAAACAAACTACCTACTTAAAAGATCCTAATTACTTAAACGATAATACTTACTCATACAAGTTTATTCTATACATCTAAACATTAAGTTTGGTCGAAAACAGGAATGTGTAAAACGCTTGACTAGAATTTACTAAAACTTAACATCGACCTAAATAAATATTAAAACATTTAACATTTTCACTCATTATCAGCAAAAACTAAACACACTTCCCTCCACGAAGAGGGACTATCTAATTCCAATTTACCTACTATTGAATGAGATCTTAGAAGTTAGTTACACAGTGACACACAAAACTATAGATACAAATTATACACAGTCTCTTCTTTTTAATTTGTTTATGTTAGGCAATTTTATTCTGAAATTAAAATACATAAATTGCTAAATGGGTTTTAGTTTGTTCTTAAATGTAAAAAGTGACTTCAATGCCTTCAATCTTTCTAAACATTTGGACTTAATGGAGATCAAACAGCACAATATTATTTATTTTTTTAAGTTCAGTCGAACAAAAATATCTCTGTTACAACCTCCAGCAACTCACTATAAATGAATCTATTTTACAATAAATAACATTAATCTACTCTAATGTTAATATTTCACATAAATAATATGAGATCAATGAACAATAAATTCTTCTACATAACTTTTCTTATAATGTACAAGAATTGACATCGCTTCTTTCCGATAAAGGTCCATTTTTTGCTTCTGCGCGGGTCTTCTCTTGTGATTCCAGGTGCACGGAATAAAAAATGTTCGTAACAATGCAATCCATACTTTCTTACACTGAGATCGTTGATTTTGGTTGTTGATTTTTGTACGATTTTCTATACTTACTATAGGATTTGTAGTCGGCACATGTTGTCATATCCTTGGAAACAAATTGAACTGTGTCCAAGAACCAAGACGTGTATTATTGATTAGCATTAGAAATGTACGTCTTGCACATCTGTTGGAGTGTCTGGTAGTTGCGTCTGCTCTGGTGTGTTCTGTTTGTATGGGAGCGCGTGCCTAGCGCGGGGCTCCTGCGGCTGCGTCTCCCGCGCCAGCACACGCTCCACGTGGCGCGCCACCAGCTCGGCGGCGGCGGACGGCGTGCGCGTCAGCGCGCACATGTCGCTCACCGACATTCGCACCCGCAGACCTCGAGCTGCCGCCGTGATACACGCAGCAGCAATCAACGATGGCGGTACAAGGAGAAACTCGGTCTCTGTTGACAAAATTTTTTTTATTGAATATCTAGGTTATCGTTTTTCTATATTATTAAGCGCGTTGTTTGATTGCAAACTTATGCTACCTACACGTTCTCCGACTATTAATAAGGTTGATTTTAAAACGGGTTTCTTGTTTACATGTTTTTGTATCAAAATTTTTATACACACGGAGGACGCAGGCGCAGGTAGAGCGTGCACATCTGTTGCGAGATAATTGCCGCGGAGTGCGGACAGGTGGCTCGGACACCTTGCATCTCAGCGTCCCCACGTCCTGCTATCCGACGTACGGAGTAGGTACCTACTTTATAAACATCTTATAACCTACTGACTGACCAAGATCAAAACCATCGTCTAAAAATAAAGAAAGTCAAGTCAAATAAAATGTTGCTTGTATGCAACAATATAGGCAAAAACACTGTCTCGATCTTCGACGACGAGGTTGAAAAAAAAGTCGCGTTACATTTTGCACAATGCGAGAACTCTTTTGTTAATAGTTTGAGAATAAGGAAGGAGAACCGAACAGCTGCCCGATTTGTGCATTGCGTCCCCGTCTGCATCTTTGTGTAGGTACCTACTCCGGGACAATAGACGGGGAATAATGGTAATTTACATCTTAAGTCGTCTAGGTAAGGGCGCAGCTGCAATTCACTACGAAGGAGGAACTCTATTGTGCGATTTTGAAATGTAACTTCGATCACATGTCAACTAATCAATACTATTGTCGTTCGTCGATTAAATTTTGCACTCAAACGTTCGAAATTGCTCAATCAATAATTCAACATTCGTATTTTACATATGTGCGTACATTATAAGTATTAGTATCTTTATGTTTATCATTATTTCTAACGGTGTAAGCACTGGAGCGTCACAAGTCAATACAATATAAACTTCAAGTCGCTTTGGGTGTACTACGACGTCAGCCAAGACGGCAGATGTGAGGACACCTGGCGCGACCCTTCCGCTCGCACCTCCGCGAACCATGCCACTACCGTAGGGTCACTGCCCACCTACAACATGCACCCTTCTTACCTCCATGCATCGTGCCCTTATACGCTATACATCATGGCTATTTCTTAAGAAAAACAATATCGCTACACGCGAGCGCGTCATAATTTTAATCAGAAAAAGTGCCCACACTTTATTAATGTAGGTAGGTACCTCAAGCTCACTAGCTTGTGTATGGCAGGTCAATGAATCCAGACTAGAAATGAACTTTAGGTCCGTTGCAGACGTTAAACTTCCTAAGCTCTGTGCATGTCACCTAGCGCTTGTACTTAATCACTTTAATACATGAACATGCAACGGTACACGTCAGAAATGTATATTAAACAGGAAGGTCGTTGTTTAATGTACATTACTATGGACCAGTAGCTTATTAAAAATCAAAAACCATTGCGAGTCGCGTATCAGGTCTGATCTGGTCAGCATGAGCAGTGGTGCGTCACGATCCGTTGCGCGACAGGTTGCCTGTCAGTTGGCGTGCCGACATCTGCTGAGCCGGCCCACGCGACTGCTAGCGACCCGAAGACTTTACGCCCTCGCGTCTTACCCTTCTAATTACCAAAACTGCATTGACATAGACCGTACACTCAACAGACATCGAGGACCGTTAAGTTCCGTTTGAGAAACCTGTCAGTCTCACCCCAATAGAGAATCCTAACCTAACACAAATAGAATGCAAAAACGCAGGGGTTGCAAATAGTTCGTCTAATTGTGCGTTAAACTGGTTGTGATCATTTTATGGCAAATATTAGATTTAATGTCTTATTCAAAAGCCAGGTTTGATCAATGATTTTTTTAATTCTACTGAATTTTACTAACTGTTTATTATTTATTGTTTCCATTTTATTGACTATAGAATCGAATGTCAAAGAAAAGAAGAGTCCGACTATTTGATCTTGGATCGGATGTTGAAAACGGAAGCTCGCATCTCCCAAGGTAATACGGTAAGATTGTGTTTGGAGGAGATGTACAGCTTATCGGGTTAGATAGGGTGGTACACCGCCAGGTGCGCGCCGAGACGGGTCTTTGTCGAGAAGCTTTTGTCGAGGCTTTGGGACAGGGATTCGGGCGCGGAACAATGGCCGCGGGACGTCTTCGTGTATTGTCCCCGAGTCAGCTGGCGCGGTCGCCAAGCGCTCCCCTGCGTACGCGCCGACTAGTCTCATAAGTCACCGTAACCGTGACACTAAGCCAAGAAATTAGTCCGGTCAAACTGCACATGTTGTGCTCTACACAAATTGTATTGCCTGCAATAATAATAACATATAGTCTACAGAAATTTTTCGGTTGGCAAGACTTTACATTTGAATGGGATCCAATTTCGAATATTGCGTAAACTTTTTAGTGGTCCCAAATATGAGTAATTATGATCATAGTAATTAAAATAGCTAATAAAGGAAGACGAAGGAAGTTTAGGGGTCAAGTAATGTTATTAACCCTTTCACACCTCGAGTAATGCACGATCAGTTACCAGCAATTATGCTACTTCCGGCGACACCGACAAAACTTGACGCCCCGCTACACGAAACGTTTCTGTTTACAATAATACTTAATGGATGCAACTGATAGTTGACCTGGTGTTAAATTAACACAAATATATCGCACAAAAGCGAACACGCTGTAGCTTGAAAAGCTCTCATGTCAAAACTTTTCCGTTATGAGTAAGCTGTACTTTCAAGTTCGCCTTGCAACGTATAAGTTACACAATTAATTCGCTCAATCAGGTATCCTACTTCATTCTTAACGCTCCAGCTTCTTCCGCTTTATTTCAGGTATTGTAAAAGAACTAACATAACATTAGCATCGAAGTGGTTGTGCTTTCCTAGAAACACAACCTTTTGTTCAGATCCAAAATCAACGCCATTTACAATATGGGTATTGTCTTAATTAAGGGCCCAATTTCATTAAACAACAGATGAAGCCTAGAAAACTCTAAAAGTAAAGTCATTGGGCCAATGGAGGCGGGGTGACAGACGGTGAGCGAGTGGTGGTTATAAATAACTGTTATCAGGATTCGATGGGCCATAGGGGCGGACCGGGTTAACTATCACAATATTATTTCAGTTTAGTACGAGTTTAACGAGTAATTAAAGTAGTTAACGATATATGTATTTACCTGATTTTATTATAAGTATTCGGGCTGCACTAACGGGATCAGAGTCAGACTAAAAATAAGATATTTTTATCTACACCTATGGTATAAATCCTATTTAAAAGTTTCTGAAACAGTTAGCTTATTGCTAACATTAAAAAAACCAATTACATAGTAACCATAATATCATCCAAACGAGTGTTATTATGTTGTACTAAATTTCATAATGCAACTCGTTTTATAAAAAGAACATTGTCATGCACGCGCGTTTCACTAGTAATAACTACACAGCGTCGTAATTTAAAAAATAAAAAAGTTGTTTTGTATTTGTACATTAGGATTTGGACAGGCTAGTTACAAAATATATTTATTATTTTATTTTAATAGAAAACTAAACTATACCTACTAACTAAACTTTACTAGGTTCAGCTACTAGGATGACTTTGTGGCTGCAAATTTGTGAATTAATATTGTTTTCGTTAACTATCAGCCTCGTGTTAATACATTAACTAGTTAAGGCCGGCTAATGAGACACAATTGATTTTCTATTGTAATGTGCCACCAGTGGTATTACGCGCTGGGCCTGAAATAGCAACCGGAAATATATTTATTTATTATTATCGCATTTTTTATAAATTTAAAAGTATAACGAAGGTTGTAAATAAAGGTCAGGTGTTTAGCCAAGCAACGAACTTAATATGAATTAGTAATTTCCACAAGTTTTTATTGTGTTCAGTGATCGGAAAAGCGCAACCCTCGTAGGGAGGTAATGTCAGGGGGTCATTGGTGGTTAACGTCTACGGAGTACGGACGGCACTATGAACGTTCACAGTACATTAAACTACGTATGTACTCATTATATACATGAGCACCTACAAAACTGTTATAGTATACGACTACTCATATAAATCAAGTTGTAAATTCAGTTAGAACATCGGCTCTAAAATTCTTGTCTTATTTATTTAAGTGTCAAATGACTAGGTACCTAAACTCACCACTAATTTCATTTAAATTGGGCGGTAGATAGGTAAGTACCTATTCGTATCAATAAAATGATCGCAGTCCATTGTCATTTTACGACCAGCTATTAAATAAAGTATCCAAGTAGGTACACAATATTTCAATTGTAAGAAGGAAGGTAGAAGTATAGGTAGGTAGGTAGTAGAAGGTAGAGGTAGGTACATAAGTCGCCAGCCACGTGTCCTTTTTATAAATTCTTGCTGCACTAACGTTTAATAAGCAAACAGGTTTACCATTTAATATCGTAGTATGTATTGAATGCAATGGCATAATTTGAAAGTTAAAAATGTAGTGAGGTCATTCGTGTATTTACAATGGGAGTGCGAGAGGGTCAGTGGCTGAGGGGTGCGCAGGCGCAAGGTGTGCGCGTTATCACGGCGCAAACGGCATGTGCGCGTTCCGATACACGCGTGCAGCCTGCACCCCACGTTACATCGCTACACCCCGACCACCAGCCAACAATTACATTCCAAAACAAAGGGGCCTCCCATATAACCATTTAGCTAAAACCTGAACAAATTTGTGAAAAAAAAATTGACACGAAACGGCATTTATCGATTAAACTTAATTACTATCAGTTTAGGAAGTGAACTCGACCCGCATGTTGGCCAAGTTTCGCGGGAGATTTATTGTTGCTGAAATATGTACGCACGTATAACCTGTAAGTAATAAAGATTGTTTAGGTACGTACCGGTATAGCATACTGAGGTGAGCGTGAGCGCGTGTGCCCTGACCAGCGGGTTGGCGCGGCCCCACGGCACTCTCGCCAGGAACGGCTCCACGAAGTCAAACGCCGTTGCAATAGACAACTGCCAGTTCAATCGTTGAAGGAGCATTACTTCCCATTGCTATAACAAAAAAAATGCAATATAAGCGACGGTCGTTTCGCTTTTGAATATAATTATCCCTAAAGGGCACGACCCCGTGTGAATAACAATATACTTTCTTACATTTAAAACAAATCCCCTGTGTATATAAAGGAAGGGATGTGCGACCTATTCTTAACAGTTGATACGTAACCGTCATACTTGATGGGTTAGGCGGAAACCGCAAAAAGTAGCGAATCACGTTACAATTACAGTAGAAATGTCATAAGAAAATATAAGGGACAATAGAACCCTTCGCTGGCGATATTTTTCACATGGCCACAGAAATAATAAGGGCGATGAAACGATTCCTTGTTTACACTCATAAAAACAAATGAACTAATTTAGATAAAGACAGGGTGAACGCCATTTATGCTACGAACGTCTTTAGTGAGATTTGAGTTCATTAAACCGTACTAACAGACCGATAACCATGATTTATGTAGAAATATTTATGGAAGTCATTTAGGTACTTATTCGGTAAAAAAGCTTACTTGGCTTCACATCCAGTTCGTGCTATTTACAAATTATATCGAAATATTCATACACTACTAATTCCATCATTAGTGTCATTAAAGTTATACGATTTGCATAGCATTTTAATGAAGGCATTGGTGAATATTTAAGTAATAGTCCGAGTATGGGAAAGTAGGATCGGCCCGCACCATATGACAGCTTTAAGTATGCGCGTTGCAGGCATATCGCGATCATCGCACGAATTAATAGCAAGGAAATACGAAGCATTCCACGGTGTCATACGCACTGAAGGAGAGGCCAAACATGTTCTCACGGTGTCCAAATTATATTTAACTATAGCATATGGTGCATATTAGTTATTTTAACAGGAAAGAGGTCAGGGTTCAAGAAGATAATGGAGGTATTTATTCAAAAACATAAATGCACCCAAGCTTCCTCTCTAGTTTACATATTATGTATTTTTTTTCGCACCGCATTTCTCTTGGAGTAATAGCGTCAATTATTACATGATAGATGAAAAAAGGCACATTGACATTGCATAGGTAGTTAAGCGTGTGAATAAGGTGACAAAGTCAAAATTGATTACAAAGGGCAAGCTCATGAGCAACTACAAGTCGCACCTGTCTGTGCGGGTGTGAACGATTATGACAGTTTTGTCATTATGGTTAGCTGTGGGAATTTATTCAATAACACATTTCGAGTGGGTGTTTTGATGCGTCAATGTTTGGAACAGCTCGTGAATAGCCCTTCATTCCTCGAACTTTATCAAACAAAAATACCGAGTGCAACAACCTCATCTCATTAAAGACGTAAAATGACGGCTACTTAAATTAGTTTTAATTTAACTGGCCATGTATCGTATCTTGTAGCCCACATTTCCGTCGGAAGCAAGTGAGCGACCAATTCGGTGCCTTACTTCGTCACAGGCTGTGGCTACATAAGAAGGGTGACAGTCTTATGAGCCCTCTTGACTTTCTCGAGGAAGGTGTAATTGCCGGAAACTGGCATGGCGTAAGGAAATGTCGCTTTAGGGTGAAGGAGTGACATTTGACTCGACTAATCGAAGTTTTTTCACAGTGGAATCAAAACAACAATTAAGTTTTGTCACAGGATGTAGGAGCCGGACGTCGAAGGCGATACAGCCACTTGGATTTTTTATGTAAGATGTTAGACGAAGGAAATGATACCTGTGTTACACTACATGACATGATAAAATCTAAGATAGTCTGTCCGAATCAGAGCGAACCAACTGAAATTTCCTGATGATTGATAAAAATCTGTGTTTTTGAGGTAGATCAAGTATTGTGTTAAGAGCGTTTACGCCGTACGGCATTTCATACAAACTTTCAAGCCCTTGTTTTTCGAAATGAATGAACGGATTTTAATGAAACTTTATACGCATAAGCAGGATACAAAGGTCAAAAAAGTTAGCAGAGAACGTTTTCGAAAAATTGTGTTACAGCCAAATTAGACCGATTTTAAAGTTTCCATAGAAACAGAGATTTCCAGTTATCTTTTTTTAAATAAGACATTTCAAAAATTTTCTCTGCTAACTTTTTAGACCTTTGTATCCCGATTATGCGTATGAAGTTTCATTAAAATTGGTTCATTCATTTCGAAAAACAACGGCTTGAAAGTTTGTATGAAAAGCCGTACGGCGTAAACGCTCTTAAATAATGTTTTACATATTTATAGTCATAGGTTAGTACCTACTATGGTCAGCCACGTGCTGGTGATGTCGACGAGGTGAATTCTGAAAATAGCGACCTTGACCAAAGCTATAATAAAACGAAGGATGCTTACCCTGACTTCATGTGGGTACACAGAGTTATCGGTGTAAGCACAAAGCAGGTCCACAGACAGGGGGTGGCACTGGCGGAACTTGGAGGCGAGCAGCATGGAGGTGACGGCAAGGAGTTGCAGCTGCTGCCGTGAGATGGCTCGCTGTGCCAGGAACCGGTCCATGTAGCTCACTGCCAGGGGAAACACCTGTTCCTCACACTGTTGCTCCTCGCATACCTGTGAAGGAAATATTAAGCTGAATTAAATTGGAGGACATACAAAAAGAACATCATTATACAAAAACGCCTCACGACACCAAAAAGTTGTTTTTAATAATACAATAATTTTGTGCTTCTTGGTGTTGTACGATAGATTAGGCTCACGCAGTTACGCCACAGTGCAGCGAGTGACGGGATGGGGTCATTGTCATTGGTGCGTAAATTAGAAGACGCCGGAGGAACTCCAGAAACGATTCAAAATCATGTTTACAACGAACCACATTTATATTGTTAGGTTCATGAACATTTAAAATATGTCCTTTAGATTTAACTAAAAGTGCATTCACCCCTATAAAAGGTTACATGAGATAAACAATAATAGGTATCACTAGATGATAACATGATACCCAAAATATTATGGCTATTAACCCATAAAAACACACATGACATCTTAATTTACCTATTTACTTATTAATTACATGCTCTAACATAAGTTAGTATACCTATGCAGATTGTAATAGGTAGTCAATAGAAAATTTTGTTTTCAGCCTACCCACGACATAGAATCTTGAAAACCTCTAAGTTTATATGTTTCTACATATTACTTATATACATCCTTACAAAAATAACTGTTTTACTTATTCTTCCATTTCTGGAGATAATACATAATAGCAATAAAAAACTAAGTGACTGTGATATGTTAGGTACTTTCTCATAATATAAATTGGAGCCACTACGCACATAACTATTAGACTTACTATTCAGGTCATTCACTCTAATCAGCTGCTAACTGCGACCCGATAGTCAAATAATAATTGATTTAAATTATTATACCGGTATTGGTAATATTTTGATTTGTTTTTAAGGTTTATAAACACGGAAAATTATTAAACATAATATATTGGATAGTAATAACATGTGGTATTAAAACTTACCTCCAACATCCAGGTGGTGACTACCTTCCGCATGAAGGGCTGGATATCAATCTGTACATTTTGGAAGTAATCCGTCTGAAGAGCGTGTGCCCTCTCCAGAGCAAGCAAGTTGAGGAGCAGCCGAGGGTCACGGTCTAAAGCCCGATCAGGACCTGCAACGCACATGTCGACCATCCTTCCACTTCCACTGTTGTTTCCAGAATTCTGCATGTTTTCTCCACAGGACAAATCCATTGCTTGCACAACTCAATCAACACTTTAATGTCCACAAATTATTTATAAAATTGTTCTTTAGCAAAAGCGAAAGATTTTTTCCGCAGTCCGCGTAACGTTAACAAGTTTGTTTACAAAATGGGTTCGTAACTCGACTGAAGGGAACGCACGCGCACCGTACAGTACACAGCCGCTCTTGGAGCGGCCTACAGACAAAGTAAATAGGGCTGTGTCGGAACGCGGCTCCACACCGCACCTCACCCCACTTTTGATCTCCCTATTGTGGCCCTTGGTCCTTGACGCGTTTGGGTCTTATTCATAGTACGATCCAGTTTAAGTTAAGTCTCTCAGATGCTTTTGCTGTACTTACTAAAAATACCTCTAAATAGGAAGTTTTAATAAAAATTTTGTACCATGTAGAGAAATGTGCTAAATTAGTACTATGTCAAGAGACCCTGTTATTATACCCCCAATATAAACATACCCTGACTATACGCCAGACTAAATGGCTTTAAAAAAAACGTAAAGGAAATTACCCAGCTAAATATTGTCAAATTGAAAATAACCAAAAAATTTATTTGAAAAGATTAAAGCAATCTAGACATACAAGCTTTAATCGAGTCATTAAATGTTCAAAAACCGGTTTTGAGTATTTTAAGAGTATCTGCGCACTGTGCCTTAGTCGAGAATAGGCTTTGCCGCTGCACAGGAGGCGCGGGGTAGGCCAGCGTAGGTGCGGCGTAGGCCTGCGTATGTGTGGCGTAGGCGTATTGTAGGCCTGCGGCGGCGGCGCGATGTAGGCCAGCGTGGGTGCAGCGTAGGCGTGCGTATGCGTGGTGTAGGCCAGCGGAGGCGTGGCGTAGGTCAGCGTAGGTGCGGCGTAGGCTAGCGTAGGCACAGTATAGGCTAGCATAGACACGGCCTCTATTAAAAAGTACTCTGTGGGCACGGCGTAGGTACGTCAAAAAATCATGTTATCTTAGTTAATATATAATCCTTTTATAGATACACAATTTACAGTAGTCACTTTCTTTTATATGTAACTAGCTTCCGCCCGCGGCTTCGCCCGCGAGGTATGTCGATAAAGACTATCCTATGTCCTTCCCCGGGATGCAATCTATCTCTCTGCCAAATTTTATCGAAATCCGTTCAGTGGCTTAGGCGTGAAAAGGTAACATACAGACAGACAGACAAGATTTATTTTAGAATTTATAATATTAGTACGTATTTTATTATTATTATTATTATATTTGACCTACATTTGTAAATTTTGACACACACTAACGTGAATATTAAATAATTTTAAAATTTGCATGGAACGTGTCTGGAAATTAAATAACAAGCACTGATTATAGTTACTTAATTTTTATTTCACTATTCGATTAAAAATAAATCGTTGAATACAGTACAATACAATATTACAATACACTACAAAGAGGTAATGTTTATTCGGAGGGCACACCTCAGCGAAGGACAGAGGAGGGCCGACAGCTGCGCGTGCGCCAGTGCCGGCTGCGCACGATCCGGTTGACATTTTATTACAAATCCGAGCACACCTGATGCCAACACCAGTCATTATTATAATTCCATTCTTTTTCCAGATTACTATTGTGTTATTTCGGGCGCGTGCTCTTAGCTTGCCCTCTCTTCATTTGAATAACTAGCTTTTTTTATAACATTATAGCATGACCACCTGTCATGAACTTCTTGAAAAATTATTTTTATTCTTTTTTTGGTTTGGGATCTTGGAACTTTTCTATTCCATTATAAAACGGAATATATTTGCAAACAGCCTTCCATTCGGTGATGTATATCAGAGACACAAATGAACCCAGGCTATACACTATCGCTGACGAAGTGAATGCTGCAAGTATCTCAATTTGTTTTCTTCCTATCTTCATGATTGATTCTGGCTCTACAAAAAACAAAAATTAACTTAATTATATTGTACCTAAGAAATATTATTTCTGAGAATTTAATTCAATATGTCAAAGTCTGATGTCAAAATAACACGTAGACAATATTAATAACATTACAATCATGAAGATTACACTAAACGGCCTACTTACAGCTTAAAAAGATTTGTTTAGATTTAGCGTTTGACAATGGCTTTTACCCTCAATATAGAATAGGTAGGTACGATCATTGGAGTTTGAACTAACCATCATATAGTAGATAAAGCTTCTGCCCGCGAATTCGTCTGCGTGAAATTCGTACTTTCCTCTAAAAATTCGCAAATGTATGTTTATAATCTTTATCATTTATTTAGACAAATAAGTTTTCGGGCCAATTTTAGAGTTTATAGATAAAAGGGATAAGATTTTTCAAATAAACTGTATCCCCGCTTGTCACCCCTACAGGGATGGAATTTTGAAAAAATCGTTTGGGTTGTGTTCATAACCCGACTCCAAAGATTTTAAAGACCAATTTTCGAGTTAATCAAGCCACGCATTAAAAACACCCCCTTTAAAGTTTACTACCTCTTTTTACCCCGTCAGGGGTAGATTTTCGAAGAACCCTGATACAAGTTATTCTTTATTTTTGGTCTTAAGTATAAATACTGAGTTTCGAGCTAATTGGACCGCGCGTTAAAACTCTTCCATACAAACTTTGTCACCTCCCAATCCCCCTGCAGGGGGTAGTTTAGAAAAACAAAAAATGCCAGACTTCATAATTTACTTAGATAAGTACTTGTGCCAAGTTTCAAGCTGAAGGAATCCGCCTTTTTCACCCCCACAGGGGTGGAATTTTGAAAATCGTTTAAGATGTGTTCAAAACTTGACTCAAAGATTATTTATACTAATTTTCGGGTTAATCAAGCCACGCAATAAAATCATCCCCTGTAAAATTAACTACTACTTTTCACCCTGTTAGGGGTAAATTTGGGATGTGGGGGCGAGCCGCCCACTATTTTAACGCGCCCCAAAAGGTGGTAGCCGTAAAGCTGATCCGGGGGTACCGCACGATCTCGGCGTCAGGCTTCCTTGCCGGACTGCCGCCATGGGATCTGGAGGCGATAGTCCTCGCACGTCTGTGTGAGTGGCGCGCGGAAGCACTACGCCAGGGGGAAACTCCGCTTCCGAGGCAAATCGCGGCGGCCACGATTGTGGCGATAAGAACCCTCTTTGAGGAGTGGCTATAGAGGCATCACGGCGTTCTCACCTACCGCCTGACGCAGGTCCTCACCGTTACGGATGTTTCGGGAGGTACCTGCACATCATCAGGCGGGAGGAAACGCCCGGGTGTCACCATTGCGAGGATCGCACAGAGGACACGGTGGAGCATACGGTGGTGGCGCTTGGGCGGAGCACCCGAAATTCAGTTGGTAAGTCACCGCCGTGTCCTCGTGGAGGCGATCGGCAGCGGCGGCGACCTCTCGCGAAGGGCCCTGGTTCAAGCCATGGTCTGGAGCGAGAGGGAGTGGGAGGCAGTTACCTCCTTCTGTGAAGCAGTCATGTTAGCGAAGGAGGTGGCGGGATGGTTGAGGGACAGAGCCTCACGTCCCAGCCGCCGCGGGAGACGCTCCGGGTGTCGGAAGCCGCGTGACGACTACCGGCCACCGTAGACGCGGGCCTGCGGACGGAGAGTAATGTAGCTCACCATCCGATCAGGACCAGACCCGTGCCATACGGCGCGTACGTGTTCCACGCGCGCCACAAAGAGATGTCAGCAGCAGCGAAGGGGCCCGTAAGGGCCGAAGCCTGCAGAGTCAGCGGAAGTGTCCGAAAGAGTTACCGCTACCCCGGAACATAAAGGGAAGGAACATGGATGAGTTTTAGTCAGTAAGAGTCTGACACTCCCTTCCGCTCCACCCAGAGCAGGAGGAGTCATTTGATGATTTCCCGCACTCAAAAAAAAAAACAAAAAAAAGGGGTAGATTTTCGAAAAACCCTGATACACAAGGCACTGGTTTTAGTCACCAGTCCGAATCCGAAAGGGCTTGGGTTCGGATCCCACCGCTGTCACCATGTCGTAAATAAAAGACGGGTTGACCAAGACTGATTTTTATTAAGTACCTAGATACCCACAACCTAATTATTATTATAATGATGAGACACTGTCCTACGCACATAGTATACGACACACGTTATTCTTTATTTTTAGTTTCAAGTATAAATACTGACTTTCTAGTTAATCGGACAGCGCGTTAAAATTCTTCCATACAAACTTTGACACCCCCCAATCCCTCTTTAAAGGGTAGGTTATAAAAACATAAATGTCAAACTTCATAATTTACTTAGATAAATAATAAATAATAATAGTAATTCGTGGCAAGTTTCAAGTTTTCCTACTCAAGGAATAAGATTTTTCATACAAACCTAATCCTCCCATTCCACCCTTTTAGGGGTGGAATTTCGAAAAACCCTTTCTTAGTTATAAAACATAGAATCTAGATGCAAGAGCGAGCGAAGCAAACTCGGTGTTTGGGCACCCCGCTTGTACAGAGGCCAGCACATCAAGCTACCCCAATCTGTCAAATTTCTTTGATAGATTTTCAACTTTACCACAAAGGAATAAGGTTCATATTCAATTGGGAAAATTTGACAGATTGGGGTAGGTTAATGTGCTGGCCTCTGTACATAAGGTTCGAAAGGCTTAGGTTAAGGCCAGATTCCTAAACTGCTGTAGGTAAAACGAGTTTTAATTTTTCGTCGTAATTCGATAAAGTAAGTTCTCTTTCTGTATAATGGTTAAAAGAAAACAGAGACTATTCAAGGGTGGGGTGCTAAAACTTTCAGGCTCGCTTCGCTCGCTCTTGCAATCTACATTCTGTTGATTCTTGAGCTTTTCTTCCTAAGTCGACAATTAATCAAGTAATTCCTAGTCCTTTGTCCTTTTGGAATGATCAAAAGAAAATCGAACCTGTTCGAGCGTGTGCAAAATTTTCGAGCTCTCTTCGCTCGTTCTTGTAGTCTACGTTTTGTTTATTGCTTGGGCTTGCCTACATAAGTCGACAATGTAACTTCTCCTATTTCAGCTTGAAAATATAAAACAAAACCTAACCAAACCGAGGCAGGTTGTTAAAATTTTCGAGCTCATTTCGCTCGCTCTCCCCACCCTACATGACCGTTCTAATACATACGACCAATTTAGCAGCATTATTGAGTAACACCCCCCCCCCCCCTCCCATGTAAAGTCTGCGTCCCTGAATAGCATAACTAATATGAAGCTGGAGATAAACATGAACCTTAAAATATCATCACGCCTTTAGTCCCCAAACAAAGTGTTAGGCAGGGGTGTAGTACTTACACGCACATTTATTTATATGTAGATACAGAAGCGGACTTAATGAAATAGGCATTTTCTACATTTCGCCACTTATTAAGTGCCATGTCATAGGGGGTGACCTTACTGCCGCCAACCGGGCATAAATCCAGACTCCAGGCTGCTTCTGAGAGATTTCTGATGGAAAAACCCAATAACACTTTACCCGACCTAGGAATCGAACCGAGTTAGGACCTCATGCTCAGCAGTAAAGCTTGCGACCACTAGACCAACGAGGAGATGTGCCTTCCTTAAAATATTCCTCGGCACCCATCGTGACCCAATATCTTGGGCTGCGACCGCGCCTGCACCGACTTATGGTAGTAGAAGGAACAGTGTGATTTTAGTCGGTAGGAGTCCGACATAACCCTCCGTTCTTCCCAGACGGAGGATATCCATGAAGATTTCCCAACTAAAAATATTAAAAATGTTAGGGGCCAGGCACCCCTGATGATGATGATGATGATGATGATGAAGGGGCTCCCTTTTCCGCACTTAGACTCTCATTCGGTCCGTTGTGCGTGGGGATTCTGGCTAACAGAGCCAGCCTAGCTCCGCCCAAAAGCACAGAAGCTTACTGGGAGCTTCGCAGGCTTCGCGGAGCGACCACAAGTTCCGAGGATTTCTGCACGTTGAGAAGCCACGGCCTCGCATTCCAGGACAACGTGGGCGGCTGATTCCTCGGCGTCAAGGCATCCCCTGCAAAGGGGGCTGTCTGTGGCGCCTATGTTGAAAAGATGTTTGTTAAGGAGGTTATGGCCCGTAATTGTACCTATTATTATTCTAAGGTTATTTCTACTCAAGCTGAGAAGTTTTTTGGTTAATCGCGGGTGTATCATTGGTAAAGCCAATTTTGACTGTCTACAGTCTGTTGCCCGTGACCATCTGTTGTTATGGAGTTCGGTCGATCTTTGGCGCATCCACGCACGAAATTGTGAGAAAGGCAGAGGAAGAAGTGGGTACGGGCCTAGCACCATCATCTCAGAGCCTCTCTTCGCAAGTTCATCTGCAGCATCATTGCCCAAAGATCCGCTATGCCCTTTGATCCACTGGAGAGTAATACGATTGAATGTTGATAAACTTTCCAGAGCTAGATGGCATTCAAAAATTAGTTTGTTGTTAGTTTGTTTGCTTCCTAAAGCTTTGAGCACAGATAGGCTGTCGGAAAGGAATTTGATGCCGTAGTTCCGTATGCCTAAGTGCTTTACTGCTGTTGCAGCTTGTGTTAAGGCAACACATTCGCATTGAAAAATCGAACTGTGTGCGCCTAGTGGTATGTGAAAGTTGATATTGAGGTCAAGGGAGTGTACGCCAGCACCTGAACCGTTTTGTGTTTTTGAGCCGTCTGTGTAGATTCGCACTTCATTGGCTCCTGACTGATCCCTTACCTCCTGAACAGTTTGTATAATATAGTTTTTGTTGAACATTGGTTGGTTTGGTGTTCTATCACACGGGGCAGCGATGAGAGGCTGGTACTCAATCGCCCGGTCCAGGATTTTTGCGTGTGGACTGGTATGGTTTTTTCCCCATATGCCCAGATGCATTAGTCTGATGGCAGCTCCTGCTGTATATACAGGTCAAGAGGAGTTAATTGAAGGGCTATCTCCAAAGCTGCTGTTGGGGTGGTTCTCATGCAGCCTGTGGTAGCTGAACAGGCCAACCGTTGGAAGCGTTGTAGTCGGGTAATGGTGGTCGAGAGTTCAGTCCTCGTCCACCAAACCAGAGCGCCATAAGCCAACATCGGCCTGATCAGCGCTTTGTATATCCACAAGGTAATTTTCGGAGAGAGCCCCCACGTTTTACCTACCATTTTTTTACATTGGTAGAGTGTAATTGTCCTTTTGTTAAGTTTGTAGTCAAGATGCTTGTTCCAGAGCAGTTTGCTATCTAGGATCACCCCCAAGTACTTGACTTCGTCTTTAAGCGTTAGTTCTGTGTTGAAAAGTCTTGGAAGCCTATGGGGTCCAAGAGTTCTCTTGTTGGTGAACATTATTAGTTCTGTTTTTGAGGGGTCAACCGATAGTTCGTGCTTTTGTGCACCAGGCACCCCTGGCAAAAAGCCCTAGATACGCCAATGGTCACTGCGCAAGTGCTACAGTATAATAAAGCCAGCGGCCCGGTCAAAAGTAGTTGAAGAACACCGTTTGTTTTTAGTCAGTAAGAGTTTGACAGACGCCTCCGCCAGTTGCAGCTCGGAGAACATCCATGAGGATTATCACAAGCAGAAAAAAACCCCTACTGAGGTATAGGTCTACCAGAATCTCATGGCATAAAAAAAGAGAGATTTTCTCACCAATGTTACCTACGGGGTGCGTTTGTTTTGGCTTCTGTTGTGTGAAATGTTTAATGTTTGTTTTGTTTAATGTTTATGCCTATGGCATTAAGTCCGTCTCTGTACATTTTGTGCTTGAAGTATTAAATAAATAAATAATAAATGTTTGTGTGTGTGTTTAGTGTAAGTCAATCCATATGAAAAAAAATATTATATTTTTTTATGCCATGAGATTCTGGTAGACCTATGAAATATACGGTCGGAACGCGTTTTATTGCCTATATACATAACTCAACCTCACGCATGTAGGTAGGTATTTCCGAAGGGTTAGGAAAAATTTACATCTTTTTAGTAAAAGAGGTGACAGACATAATTATAGTACTAGAAATAGGGACCTATTAGTTCAACCAGGTTTCAGATTGGCTAAAGTAGACTCATCTTTTATGGGGTACTGTTTAAAATGTTATAATAAAATACCTCCCCACATTCTTCAACTGACTGAGACAAAATTCAAGTCTTGTATAAAACGCACACTATGTAGGCAGGCATGTTATAAGTTAGGGGATTACATCGTTGATAAAGATGCCTGGATCAATGCTGGTCCTGCTCCACAACCACAACTAATTGATTAACACTTGAACATACTGGGAGCTGCTGAAGATTGTGGGACTATTTTATTTGCATTGTATAAACTCAATTTCCTTTGTATCGTATAATTTCATAGCACAGATGTGTTCTATGTGAGCTACCATTTACCGGGTAATAAAATGTCTTTCATTGACTTGAATGTGCCCTGGCGGCTGATAGTATGTCATGCTCACTAAAATGTCTCGCTGACGGTGGCGTGTGTGTTGGATCATTTAGCTCCCTTCAAAATGGTTGAGCTGAATGGTGCTGATCTATGCGTCATGTTCGTGAACGGGCGCCGTCAGTTGGGGCTGGTCATCAATTGGCTGCCTCGGCTTATTTTAATTTTTTGGATTGTTGTTTAGTTAAGTACTATTTGCTGTACTCTGGACGCTCTTAACACGTACGTCTTTTTTATTTTATTACATCGTTCTCACATATAATTATAAATTCAACATTAATGATGTAACTAATATTTTTGTAAAAATATAATTTAAAAGAGTGTCCATGTAGTTTCTTTCCCGTTCTTCTCCATAGGTACCTACGCTTTGGAATGGGCAACTAGCTTCATATTTTCTGACTGACCGACTTCTTGACAATTCAAAAGTGCCTGTAAATGGTTTAATTGAAAATAAATGCTTTGAGTTTGAGTTTGAGTAGAGGTCTACCTACCTATGGTACACCCACATTTCGCCAGTTAAGTATGTATAAGTCTCATATAATAGGGGGCGAGCCTATTGCCATCCATGAAATTCCAGATGGACAAACTTAATAACACTGTGCCTCACCCGGCAATTGATCTCACGGTCTCACCTCATGTTCAGCAGTTGCGCTTGCTACCACTAGACCGACAAGGCAATGAGTTGCTCATATAGCATACAAAGCGAGTATCATACATACATATACTAAAATATAAGCACTATTTTAGTACACAATCACGTGGAGCAGCACGTTCCTAATACCTAGTCCTTTCTGTATGTATCTATGTAGGTTCAAAATGTAATTAGAATTAACAAAAGCACATAGGTACCTACACCTATTCAAAATACATACATACTGAGTAATGTTTTGATAATGAAATGCTTAATATCCGTGTGCACGGCCGGAACCGTATTAACATTTGGTGTCCGTCTGGGATTCTCCGAGTGGACAGTTCCCGCGGTGTTACTGTGTTACGGGCTCATCGCACGGTCGCACCACATGCCATACTCAAATTAGACCACCGCACTTTAACCACTAAGTAATTATAAAGTTATCAATTTGTCAACTCGTTCCCATCTCGGGATTATAGTGCAACAAAAAGAAGAATAAAATGCACACGAGCAAGATACGAGTAATGCTGGGAATCGTGAACGTTCAGAATAAAAAATTAAATAAAGTCCTCCAGAACGTATTTCCGCCACGGCGCGCGGCGGCGCGCGGCGGCCAATCTCAACGGAGACTAGCCTTCGACGCGGGAGATATTATTAATGCACAAGTGTGCGCGCAGACACAGGTGCACTCCCGCTTCCTTCACTCTCATAGTCCGATGGAACGACAATCCGACACGACCGAAGAGAGATCAGGCGCAGGACCAACGGCTTAACGTGCTTTCCGAGACACAGGGGTACCACACCGCCAACTTCCAAACTCCGGGCTGTTGTTAAGAAATTCCTAATGGAAAAACTCAATAACACTTTGTCCGACCCGGGAATCGAACCCAGGACCTTACGCTCAGCAGTCGCGCTTGCGACCACGAGACCAACCGGGCAGTTCACAAACGCAGTGTTTCAAGATATCAAACTGATAGCACTAGCACTACAGAATGAGTACATAAACTACGGTAAAATAGGGTCAAATTAAATTAACTGGCGAAACTTCAAAGACTCGCGCACCCAGGGTTCCGTACTTTGTAAGTATGTAACTAGAAAGAGGTTTTCAGATTTTTTCCTTTACTTGTGCTACATAACATTGCTTCTTGCTAATTTTCATGATTCTCGGTCAATGCGAAGTACTTAATTACCCTATAAATTTTGATTCCCTTGAGAGGGCCGAAATATATCTACGATTTTTTCGGCATAAACAGCCGTATCTTTTTTAGGGTTCCGTACCGCGAAAGGAAAAAAACGGAACCCTTATAGGATCACTTTGTTGTCCGTCCGTCCGTCTGTCTGTCTGTCAAGACCCTTTTTCTATGGAACGCGTGGAGGTATCAAGCTGGAATTTATATCAAATACTCAGGTCTACTGTCCTTTGGAGCTGTAAAAAATCAAACTTCTAAGCCAACGCAATCAAAAGATACAGCCGTTTATACCGCAAACTTTCGACACTCGCAAGGGTATCAAAACCTACAGGGTACTTCCCGTGAACTCAGAATCTTGAAATTTGGTACGAAACAACTACGTCTTATGGCACAGATAAAGGAAAAATTTTGAAAACCGTAAATTTTTTGTTACATCATATAATAAAAATATTTTTAATAATTTTAAACTTACTACCCCTTTCCTCATGAACGCGTAGAGGTATTAAATTGAAATTCATAACAAATCAAACTTCTATGTCAACGCAATCAAAAGAAACAGCAATTTAAGCCGCATATTTTTTCAAACTCAACAAAAGGGAATCGAAACCTATATTATATACTTCCCGTCGACCCAGAATCATGAAATTTGGGCAAGAAGAAACGAAGAAACCATAAATTTGTAATTACATACCTATAAATTTGTACGGAACCCTCGGTCCACGAGTCCGACTCGTACTTGATCGGTTTTTTTTACGTTAACTTAGATTAGAAGTTTGATTTTTTCACATCTTCAAGTGACTGTAGACCTGAGTAATGGTTTTAATTTCAACTTGATACCGGAGGTACGGAACCCTAAAAATAATCGATTTTCGAAAGTCATAATTTCTTTGGCATAGTACAGAGGCCAGCACATCAAGCTACCCCAATCTGTCAAATTTCTTTGACAGATTTTGAACTTTACTTAAAAGGAATAAGGTTCATATTCAATTGGGAAAATTTGACAGATTGGGGTAGCTTGATGTGCTGGCCTCTGTACACACGGCTACACATCAAGCTATACATAACCAGTATAAGCTGCCTTTTGATTATACGAAAAACCTATACAATGCGAGGTCAACTCAAACTGGAAATGCATAGCTTGATGTGTAGCCGTGTGTAAACCCCATAATTTCAAGTAACCCGCGGCCGTTGACCCCGTAATCAGCTGTAATAGTCACTCGAAGTTTGAGTTTAGAAAAACTTTTGATTTGTTTTATCGCGTTTAAATATCAAAACCATCACATCTATGAAGTTTCGCCAGTAGATTTGATTTGACCCTGTATAGTACCTCCGAAACAGGGCAAAACTGATCTCTCATTGAGAGGTGTTAAGTCTAGCTGTTCCTTGTTACCAGTAGGTAAAAAGGAACAGCTAGACTTAACACCTCTCAATCAATAATTTGCTAGTAGGTAAGTAAATTATTGATTAGCAGAAGGACCTAATAGCACTTACCTACAGTGATCCTCCAATAATAGCGTAACTTAGTTACCTATGTACCTATCTACCACCTACATATTTGACTAGCTCTGTGTCTAAAATTATTCAAAATAACACGAATTGACACAATATTATTGGCAAATCTTCATCAGCTCAATGATTTTTCCCCTAAATTGACTGCTGCAGCTTGTGCATAATAATGATTTGCTTGCACCCTCCTAGTTTGGGAGTCTTGTACAGAACGCTATTGTTATAAAGCTACCCGTACTTATCACCGCTTGGGGACTCCATTCTCCGAAACGGGAATAACTACTTTGAGTATGTTGGTTCTCTTGAAATTAGGTGTCTACGTTTTACTTTTATTCAAATTATCTCAGACGTTTTGTTTGTGAAGTGATTTTTTTTCAAGTGTTCCCATGCTACGAACACTTTTTTTCGTACTTATCTCGTAACCTTAGATACGAAACTAAAAACTCTTTCTTATGAAACTAAACTAAAGCACTACGAAATTATCTACAGGGTGAAATTGAAAACATGCGACAAATCGAAATGGGAGATTGTACTCATCATTATGAACAACTTTTACTATGGGACCAAACCAGAAATCGCGAAAAAAAAATCAGCTGTTTCCTACATTTATGTTCGCATAACTCGTCAAAATGTAAGGAACAGCTGATTTTTTTTTCGCGATTTCAGGTTTGGTCCCGTAGTAAAAGTTGTTCATAATGATGAGTACAATCTCCCATTTCGATTTGTCGCATGTTTTCAATTTCAACCTGTATAATAAAATCGTAGGAAAGTCAAAACTGTACATTAAATATTTTTTTAAAAGAATACTTGGGGCGTGATCTACAATCGATATCGAAGACAAAATTATAGTTTTTAGAATTTTTGTCTGTCTGTTTGTCTGTTTGTATGTCCGGGCTAAACTCAAAAAGTACTGTATGGATTTACTTCAAATTTTGCATGAATATTACTAAGAGGTCGGGTCAACATATAGGCTACATATTATCACCTACGGGGGAGGAGCTGTGAATCTTTATTTTTCTTACGCATTCTGTGACAGCGTGTAATCTAACGACGCATATTTAAATGTTTTTTTTGAGTAAGCCATGCTATTATCTAGCTTTACACTATAGAAACTACGCCATTTATGTAACTTGGGCAGAGAAACACACTTTGAATGTTAGTAATAGACAATTTTGAAGCAGCGCCATCTAGGAGATTTCATAAAAATCAAATCAAGTTCAATCAAATCAAAACACTTTTTGGAAATTAATAATTTAAATTTGATCATGTTGGCGAGGTTAGTAGTTAGATAGATGGTAATGTGCATTTTCTTCTTATATGTTGTATCGTATAGTTCGTTTTGACAAATTCAAGTTCCAACAAAACTCTCAAAATCTTGAGCAGTCTGTTGAGGACGACAATTTAAAAAAAATTAGGTGTTAAGTATTACAAAAAAGTTATGTTCATTGATGATGATAATTTCTTCATCAATTTCATGTTGTTAGTACAAAATAAACATTGACTGTTAATACTTTTGTTCGGTATTTATCTGTGTGATTACTGCTTGGTAATTAATATATTTTCATGTCGTATACCTTTTCTATCGGCGGCAATCCACTGATCGAATATCGGTTACCAGCTCCCCAATCATCACCGCATCAAGACCGTGGAAATCGGGAGTATAACGCTGAGACAAATTACGATCCGGGCGATATGACCACCATACGAAATGACCATGTCGCTTTGTTCTCTTCAGAGCAAAAACAAATTTATGACACCGTCGTTGAAAGCGTTGGGCAAAACAATGTTTTTCTTGGATGCTTCTGGTGGAACAGGAAAAACATTTGTTACCACTGGCATACTTGCAGAGGTCAGGAGGCAAGGCAAAATTGCTATTACATGTAGCGTCGTCGTCGGGAATCGCTGCCACACTGCTTCCGGATGGCAAGACAGCACATGCCATGTTTAAAATTCCCATCGATTTAGAGAGCGCCGAAACGCCTGTTTGTGGTGTGTCACGTAACAGCGATAAGGGACACGTGCTCAAGGATTAGTGTACGGTGGCCAATAGAAAGGCAGTTGAGGCCGTGGACAGAACCCTGCAGGACATCCGCAGGAACGAACATTTGATGGGTGGTGTCACAGTTCTGTTCAGTGGCGATTTCCGGCAAACGCTTCCCGTGGTGACGCGGGCCGGGGATCGAAGTCTGACGAGGTGAAGGCTTCGTTGAAACGATCTTCGTTGTGCTGTGTACGCTGCGCTTGACCATTAATATGAGAGCGCGGCTCGGCGGCAATGCACGTGCTCAAGAATTCTCCGATGTCCTTCTAAGTCTTGGCGTAGGCACTCTACCAGAAGAGAGAGGTGGACAGGTGGTGCTTCCGGAGTCTCTCGGTAGAGTGGTAAGCTTAGAAGAACTCATTCGCTGTGTGCACGGGGACATCAGTCCTATACCGCACCAGCAGAATTCTTGGGTGTGTGAGCGGACCATTTTGACGCCCAAAAATTATCAGTCTGCAGCAATTAACGAATGCATTCTCTCGGAAATTGAGGGGAATGAAGTGGTCTACACCTCGATAAACACTGTTGTCGAGCAAGATGACGTCACACATTATCCCGTGGAATTTCTGAACTTCCTATCAGCAAGTGGACTTCCAGCACATACCATCAAGCTGAAGGTCGGTGTCCCGATTATGCTTCTTCGGAACCTATCTCCTCCGAAGTTGTGTAACGGGACCCGCCTTAAAGTCATCTCGCTCCACAGACACACCATTGAGGCGGAAATTCTTACGGGTTGTGGCGTCGGCGAGGCAGTATTTATACTCTCATACCTCATAACTTCCCGTTCCAGTTCAAGCGCGTACAGTTCCTCGTGAGTGTTTGCTTCGCGGTAACCATCAATAAGTCGCAGGGGCAAACACTGAGGGCAGCGGGTGTCGACCTCAGGACGAGTTGCTTCTCACACGGGCAACTGTACGTCGCTTGCTCCCGCGTCACCAGTCCTGACTCTCTTTACATTTTGGCTCCTGGCAGCATAACTAACAACGTAATTTATAGGGAAGTTTTGTAAGGTATCATACCTTTGTACGTATTTTTACTCTTTTGTGTCCTGGAATGTATTCCTGCATGATTTTCTTTATTTCCTTCAGTCACATCTTATGACTGAACTCAGCAGGATTCCCATATAACTCTCTTCACTTGCTTCGCTTGCAAAAAAAACTTATATTTTAATGCTATTTTAAAAGTTGTTTACTTAGGTATAATGCTATAGCGACACTGGCATCTTAGGTATTTTTGGTGCTGTAGAGCCTTCACGCAGACGACGTCGCGGGCAGCAGCTAGTAGATAATAATAAAAACTAGAAACCTCACGAAATCAAACTAAAAGTAAAGAAGGCTACTTAGGTACTAATCAAGGACATAAATGATTTTATTTTATTTTTATTCCAGGAACAACAAACATTATGAGTGCGATTCTGTAACCATCTCACCGTGAAAACTTAGGTGAAGTGAGCGTGGAGTGAGCTGTCATTAGTGTAAATCCCTATAGCATCAGATGGAATGACAGCTCATTTCACCTAACTTCTCACGGTGAGATTCTAACAGAATCGACCGGCTGTACATAGGAAAGATAAATGGGCTAAGGATGTAACCAAGTGGTGTCCAAGTCAAAATAAAAGAAAGGAAGGGAGGCACTGTCTTAGATGGGAGACGATATTCAAAAAATAGCTGGTGTTTCTTGGAGAAGGATGACCCATAATCATAGAGGGAGGCAAGCTCTAGGGAAGTCGTTTGCGGAACCGCAAGACAATCTCAATATCGGTGGGTTTCAAATAATTAATGTATTTAAGTTTATTATGATAATTTATACTTAAGTAGCTAAGTAATAGTTTACTTTTTTAACCGACTTCCAAAAAGGAGGAGGTTATATGTTCGACTTTATTAATCATGTTTTGTAAGATTGTGGAATAAAGGCTATTATTATTACTTAGTAGGTAGTTACTTACTTATGAAAATAAACAACTTTTACTACAGGACCAACTCTCTATAAGCTGTTCTCTGGAGATGATTGTCTCATCTCAGGCATAGCGTTTTAGGTACCTACAGAATACAAAATAGCCCTATTAAATGACTAATAATTCATGAAATCATGACATTTGAGGCCAATTCTAAATAGAGAGTAGTATTGATGATTAGTGTACCTATGCTACGTTTGTAGTTTTGGAGCAGGCAACATAAAACATAGTCAGGGATAGTGACGCGGGAGCAAGAGACGTACAGTTGTCCGTGTGAGAAGCTCGTCCTGAGGACGACACCCGCAGACTTCAGTAGCAATTTCCCATTGCCTGCGAAGTTTTTCGTTTTGAGTGAATTAATGAACGCCTACTTTCCTGCATCATTGTCATTCTCTTACCCTTATCCCAATTTAATTGGCGCGCAACATATCGTTGTCTTGAGTGTATGTCACTAGTTCGACAAACAAGTGTGCGACATTAAGTCGTCGTTAGGCCGACATGGCGACAGTTCGTTAGGTCGACAGGTCGTTAGTTCGACAGGTCATTAGGTCGACAAGCAATGTTTGTTTACCAAATATGACTTCTAGGTAATACGGTGCTCGATACCGATGGGGGTATTTCAAGAAATGTTAAAACATGTAGGTACCTAGATAGATAGAGTATTATAATAGACGACTTTGCTTAGGTATAAGCTCGTAAAGTGGAAAGCTCGCTCTGATGCAAATTTACTCCTCTTTGGATTTGTTAGCGGTAGGATATTGGAACTTATCAAATTACTTCTCCCACTCTGAGCGGAGTGGGCATGTCAGACTTTTACTGACTAAAACCCACTCGTGTTCCTTCAGGTGTGTGAGATGGGCCACGGTAATTCTTTCGAACAACCCGCGACCCTGACAGGCATTGGCCCTAGCGGACCCCGTCAGTTAGTGCTGACTATAGGCGTATTGGGCATAGCATATTGGGGAGCATGCCCACTCTAGAATGGTCTGGTGCCCACCCCAGGATGTTTGGGGACCTATACGAAATACTAAGCTAGATACTTACATAATATATAACTTACACAAAAGCAATCAAATAAATAATCTAGATACCACCAAGACCTAAACAAGTTTATTATTACCTACATAATACATTCCATTTATTTACTTTTGAAATCACAAAAATAATTGAATCTACTAATACGCAAAGTAATAAGCTAGAGTAGGTAGGTACAGAGGCCAGCACATCAAGTTACCCCAATCTGTCAAATTTCTTTGATAGATTTTCAACTTTATTACAAAGGAATAAGGTTCATATTCAATTGGGAAAATTTGACAGATTGGGGTAGCTTGATGTGCTGGACTCTGTACATTTAATTTTCGCGCAAGTGACAAGCGAGCGAGTGGAAAGCATTTTGTGGGTAATTTTATAATTACCAATTATTCAGGTATTCTCCAAATTTACGAAACTCTTTTAGTAGCAGAATGTTTAATAAAGAAAAGGATCGGTCGTGGGATCGCACGCACTTGGGGTTGGGGTCCGCTAGGCATGGCGGGCTGATACCCAGGGGTGCGGCATGTACAAGTACCTATCTCCCGGGCCCCCGAACTAACGCAGTAGAAGGAACAGTGGGGTCAATAAACGAAAATGCAGAACCAACGACACCGACTTCCGAAATTAAAGTTATTTTTCTCTTTGTAGCGTTTTTTTTGGAAATCGATTGTTTTTTTTTTTTTTTTGTAAAAAAGTTTTTTTTGTTTAGTTGGCGACTGTCAGCCAGAAGCACAATTTCGAAAATGCCACGTTAGTATAAAGATATGATGCAAGTGATGCAACTCAAAACAAAACACACTGACACATCCTCATTATCACACACACACACACCATGCTCAAATCGATTACATCGATTATATTCCCAATTCGGAACGCACCCTAATACGGAACGCATACATCTCAGAACAATAACATACATACATGTATGAGACGATTTGAGATTTTAGTGCTGTGCACAGAGTACTTTTTGGTGCTGTGTGTGAGCGATTATAGCCAATTCGGAATGCGGCCTTAGTTTACTGACATTTTGTAAACAAAAAGTCACAGACACAGAGTACCTGTGCAGCAGGAAAAAAGAGTGCTTTTTGATAGAGTGATAACAAAGACGAAGTTAATCCTTTAACATTCAATAAAGAAGCATCGAATTAAATGTGATGGCTTCCGAAAAGGATCCACTGGTTAGCGAGCGCTCGGGAACGGTTCGAGAAGTTGGAAACCATGCAATTTGGAGCTTGTCTTCTTGTAAGCCAGGTCAGGAACATTAATAGATTTACTAGTAATGATTTAGGACCAAATATCTAAGGCTTAGTAACTGCTATTCAATACCGTATTTGTAACTTATGTTAGACCTGTAAAACAACAGCTCGGCTGATGTTCATTGTGAGATTATAGTCCAATTATTCTATGATTAATCATATTTAAAGGTCAATGTTTTATTTAGGATTTGGTATAGATCAGTTGAGAGATGACTGCATGGACACTTACTGGCAATCTGATGGCCAACTTCCACACTTGGTCAACATCCAGTTTCAAAGGAAAACAATGGTCTCCCACATCTACATATATACTGACTACAAGCTGGATGAGAGCTACACGCCCAGCAGAATATCAATACGAGCTGGAACACATTTTAATGATTTGCAAGAGATAGAAGTTATAGAACTAATTGAACCTAGTGGTGTGTATATTTTGTTATGTCCGTTTGGATTGAGGAGCCACTTAATGATTTTAAAATGAAACTCACCCCCTTATTTAGTAGGAAAGCAGATAATTTTGTAGGCCATATTCTGAAATTTGTAGTAAAATATGTCCAAAGTTATATCAATGTAAAAGTGGCTCATCAATCCAAACGTCTAAATTGAGGAGCCACCTGGAACACGGAAAGTATTTAATGACTATTTTTGAAAAAAGACTTAATGTGGCTCCTTAATCTATACATAAGAGCGTGAATTTCCATGGAAGTCATTGGTCTATTTATATTCCACTCTAAAAAACATTTAGTAGTAAGTGTATTTAAATTTGTAGCATATAGAGAAAGTAGTAAAACTGGAGTGAATTTAGTAAATAAAGATATTTAATTTGGCTCCTCAGCCCTGTCCTGATGTTCTGCATGATAAATAATTGATTGTATGTACCTGAGATCACAACGGAATCAATAACCAGAGACAGTAACATCTATAATATAAAAATTAAATAAATGTGTTGCTAAGCGCAAATCTCGAGAGCATCTGAACCGATTTCGCTAATTCTTTTTTTGTTGTGTTCGGTATTATCAGGACAAGGTTTGTATGAAAGAAAAAAAATATTGTTCGTGCGAAGCAGGGGTGGTCCGCTAGTTTTGTATAAATGTCTACTAAATACATTACGTACAAATCAACATTGTACATATTCGATATCTCAAAAACAAATTACATTTCGATATTCATTAGGAATTTGCTCTTAAGGGTGACCATGTTGTGTGTGTACCTGGTACAAACAGTCAAACTAGGTAGTCCAACTTCCCCCCGGTGGGTTTCCGCATTGTCGAGGCGGGGGGGCTCAGTAGCCGTGGCTTGTTCAACCACGGTGAAGCGAAGAGGAACCCGAGGAGGAGCCGCTCGTCAGGACTTTTGCCTGTAAGCCGACGACGTAGCGGCCAACAAGTAGTGTCGCTTGGGCGACATCGCAACTGAAGCGAGCCGCGATGTCGTATGGGAGGTATCGCGGCTGAGGGTTGGAGGCCGCGACGGGAGAGGAGTGCCGGTATTGCGGTGCGCCGCTCTCCCTACCTTCCGCGGCCTTGACGGGGTCGCCACCGTCTGATGGCGGACGTGGTGGGGCCGCAGGGGAGGAGGAGTGTTGGTATGACGTTGGCCGCTCTCCCTATCCTCTGCGGCCGAAAAATGGCAGGCGGCGGGGCCAATGACCTGACCCGTCGCAGGGGGACCAAGGGTGCCCAGACACGGGGTCGTCTGGCGCCCATGTGCTGGTTTGGTTCCTGGGGTGGTCACGGCATGCTATGTGTTCTGGTGCGCCGGGATAGGGAGTAATCCCAAGAGGAGGGTCCGGTGACGGACAGCTGCGGCGGGTTCACGGATGAGTGCTAACGCGTGCCCGTGTTCCCGCCGTAAGCGGCAGAGGAGGACACCGTGGAGTTTTACTGGGTTAGAGTCCCACATAACTGCACTATCTCCCCGTGGTAGCGCAGAATGCATGAGCATTTCTCCACGTTAAAAAAAAAAAGAAAAAAGTAGTCCAACTTCGTTAAGTTAGGGAACCTATGGAAATTCTTCTCGTCCAAAATACTGCAGTGTCTCGAAACAAAATTCTTTGACCAGTTTGTGTTGCCAGTTATGGCTTACGGCACTGAGAAGTGGCGTTTTACAATGGGCCTCATAAGAAAGCTCAAGGTCACCCAAAACCCAATGAAGAGGGCTATGCTCGGAGTTTCTCGGCGAGATAGACTTACGAATGAGGGGGAACTTTGGGGGAGGTCCAGCAGTGGAATTCTTTAGGCTGAAATGATGATGATGATGTTAAATGAAACCAGAATGATTAGTTTTTTAAATTTAATTACACAAATATATGTTATGTATAAGTGTATAATAAAATTGAACAGGTAAACAATCAGACATTATATATTAATATATTTATAACATAATAATTATTTTTGTAAGAGCGTTTGCCCCAACAAGCATCCGCTTCGACCGCTATCATTGGTCCGAATTGCTAACATCGCCACGAGATACTGCCGCTTTAATTTCCTGTTTGGCATCATTTAACATTGCCATTTCAGCAGCAGTTTTCCACATGTCGGAAATAGCATCATGTGTTTGACTGTATAATCGAAATGGCATTGTTGGCAAATCCATCGATGCACTGATCTCATTTAAGTTTGAGAGACCAATTCCCGTAATGACTGCACCTGTTACCGCTCCTGCATTAAGGTCGAGTCTTGATCGTTCAGTTGTTTCAGTCTCCGTAGTTTATAGAACAAAACTAGATCCACACATCATACACTTCAAGTCAAATTTAGACATGGGACCCAACTGTTTCTCTTTTTCTATTTTCAAATAGTTCAACTGCAGCCGAACTTCTCTCTGTGTTCACTTATATATATTAATTGATTCCAAAAGTATTGAAAATCAAGTATAATGTGATCGTTCTAAAAACAAAAGGAACATTAAAACATCTAATTGAAATTTAAAGAAATATAATAAGTAAGTACTAAAAATATTTACGATCGAGTCTGAATAAAAATAAATAAATACAATTTCTATTGTCGAATCTGATTTTTCACTTGTACCCGGCACGTCGTCTCTTCTAAAGGTACTATCCTCCTCTACTCTATTCACACGTTTTCTCATTCTAAAATGAAAACAAAATAGCTGTCAAGTTTCGATATCTACAATTACTTAAATATTTTTTTATTCAATAATAATTAAATGATTATTAAAATAATCAATATTGTTTTTAGAATTATTAAAATTGTAATTACGGTTCTATAGTCCATTTCGATAATTTGATCGATTACTGTGTATATGAGTTACAAATAAAAATAAAATATCTACCTCGCTTCTGTTGCTTTCTCTAAGGCTGCAGAAATTTTATTTTTCCTTTTTTTGACACAATGGTATACACATTCTTTACGCCCCATTGCTAAAACTAATAACACAAAAATATATTATAATTATTCTACAAAGTACTAAAGTAACACTTTAATTGATAATAAACAAAACACTTACCTTATGAAAAAAAAAATGCGAAGAGGATCAAAATGTTGTACTCGTAGTATAATAATGCGTTCACGATAAGTGCGCTCGAAAATCGGGACGCGGGAAAAATTGGCATAGATCCTTCGTCGATGGGCGCTCGCGCCGCCGCGCCGTACTAATCGGTGCCCGCCGATGCATTGTAATTTATTCTAAATAGAGTGATGTCAATAACGATATTATGTCTAATTAATTGAAGGGATTTTAATAAAATTTCAGAATTAGTTTTTTTAAAGAACATACTTTATTTTAACATGATTTTTTAAATGTAATTACGCCTTATTCAAATCAAAAAACCTAGACAAAATAGCGATATAAAACGTAAAAATTGCCCTTAGACTTTATTTTTTTACTAATTAGTGTTATTAGTAATCGATATTCTATTACATTATGTGTCGACAAAATTATATGTCTGATGCTTTCTGTATTATTTTTTTGTCAAATATATAAATATTAATGATAGATATAGGAATCTGAAATTGACTCTGCGATGATTTTTCAGTAAACTAGTTGTGGGAGATTAATCACCACAAAGTAAACAAATAAGTTTTTGTAAATGTGTTACATGAAGTATCAATACGAAAGATTGGTCTTTTTTTTACATGTGTTCAACAATGTTAGAGTATTACCTAAGACGGTAAATTAGGCGACTAAAATCTTGGAAATTTGCGCGAAAACGTGAAATGGCTCTTAACATGGAAATGTCCATGTCATAATATTGCATCAATGCAATTAAGACAAATAATGTGCAAAGAGTAGGCGAATTGAAGGAAAGAGAGAGAGTCCTATGTTGGCGAGCCACGCAGGTTGCTAGTTTTCAAATTATGAATAACTTTATGTTGTAATATTTTTTATGATTATTGGCCACTAGCCCTGTCATCCAAACACGCCTAGAGGACTGGCAACATTTTTTAGAATTAGCATTGCCATGTTGAATGGCAATATTAATTCTTAAGCCAACTGTAGTGAACCCAGTTCAAATTAGATGTCAGTTTTAAGTAGCCCGTTCAACTTTTAAGATTTTTGAGATCAGATATTTTATTTATTTATTTAACCATTTATGTAGGTACACTCTTAAATAAACAGACAAGAAAAAAAATTGGTACAAAGGAAAATTATCTTCCATTATACCAGCACAGGAAAGTAGACTTACATTTTACTCAAATTCTTACATTTTTTTTTCAAAGTTTTAATATTTGTTCTGTTTTCTATTTCAGGGTGGGAGATGATTCCAATCAAAGACATCCATGATAGGCCTATCAGAACCTACATGATTCAAATAGCGGTACTCAGCAACCATCAAAATGGACGAGACACACATATGCGCCAGATAAAAATACATTCTCCTTGTGAGCCAACATCTTTTGATGTCAATAAATTTAGGAATTTTTCTACTGTACAATTTCAACAATATGCAACTATTCGTTAAGTATATGTATGGCCCGGCAAAGTTTCAACACTTTCTGATCTGGTTGCCTTCCAAGAGCAGGGTTCAGTTACTTAAAAAGACACTTTAATATTATAATTGTTGTTTACATGGACAAAAATATATAATTCACAAGAAGAGTATTTTGTGATTTATAATGTATCCACAAAACTGGGTAATTAATGCCAAATAAAAAAAAACATGTCATTTTAAAATATCTTTCATTTACAAATCACTCTGATTCATCACTTTCTTCACTTGCTTCTTCAAGCCAGTCAAAAAACTTAAGAAGCGATGGCTGGTTTGCAATGGGACTCTCATTTTCTGCCAAATCTTGGTGCCATTCCAGTAAAGAATCTTCATCAACAACATCCGCTTCATACAGCAAATGCAAAATTTGACCAGACTTGCCATCTAGCCACTCACATTTAATACAGCTATCCTGGAAACAAATTGCTTTATTTAGTATCTTAAACCTCTTTTACTTCTCTGTTTTTAATTTTCTTGTTTTTGATTTCATAATATTATTATTA